>JANZXR010000171.1:15959444-15988621 GCA_027575705.1 Erythroxylum echinodendron | reverse complement strand
CATGAATTGAGTGGACCATCGATGATGGTCACTCATTAAGTTCGCAAAACTCACCCAAAATTTGCAATTATTTTTCAGGACTCAAAAGAATACCCCGTTAGGCAACGGGAGTATATCTATTGCATAGGAAAGAGAGAAGAGATCGGGATCAGTTCGCGTCTGCATTGTGTCTGTTTATTTTATTGTATTTTCCGCAAATTGCTGTATTATTTATAATCGTGTAATCGAATAGTACAGTTTGTAATAATTTTGAGAAATTGAAAATATTTGTATTGTATAATTTGAAATGGGCCCAAGTGGCTAGTAAAATTTTCTGTTGAATTCTTTGTGTTTATATCAAATGATTATAAAGCAAAGTGAACGTTTTGGTTAACAAATTTCTGATGATTGATTTGTGGTTTAAAAAAAAAAGAAGTATACCAAGTTTAATTGTTTAGTGATGTGGCACACCATTCTCTCAGGCCACGGACTCGGGTATCACCATCGATATCGGGTTCGGATCTAGCGGGAGTGGGGTGTTACAAATTCTCAGTAATTTTAGAATTTGACAATTACATAAATAGCCTGTTAGTGCAGTTGCTAGACATCTTTGGTGGAGAAAACAGCTTCAAGTGAGAAAATAGCCCATTAGCACACCTTTGGTGGGAAAAACAGTGCATTGAAAGTGTCATTTGGCATCTTTAGTGAGAAACTAGCCCTTTTGCACAGTTGTTGAGCACCTTACGTAAGAGAATAGCTCATTAGCTCAATCACTAGGCAACTTCTTTGATAAAACAACCTATTGTCATATAATCAATGGAGAAAATAGCCTATTGGCAATGTCATTGGGCAACTTCGATGTGAAAAGAGCCAATTGGTACACCTTTTGTGGGAAAAGCAACCCTTTTGTAAGTTCATTGGGCACCTCCTGTAATATCCTATTTTTCGATACATACTTAGGGTTCAACCTTAGATTAAGTATTACATATACATACATAACTTTAGCATTCATACATGAATTGATATTTATGCACATTACAAGTAAGCATATGCACCTATTTCATATGTCATGGGGTATAAAAAATGTTAAGTGAACATGATGTGAATTATGAATTGATAAGTCTTGAATTTTGGTATGATTGGATTTCAATTAGTAAATTGCAATTAATTCTAATTAATTGGAAAATTGTTAAATTAAAATGTACATTTGGACTAGGAAAAATGCCAAGTGGTAGGATAAATTGATACATGGAAGATTAGGGTAAGTAAGCCTAAAGTTGAGTGACATTTGGCATAGTTAAATGTGTTACAAATGGACTAGTAAATGAATGACAAATGGATCAATTAGTACATGACAAGTGGACCAATGTTGGAATGACATGTGGAATGATTAGTATGAGATAGATGGTTAATAAATACGAGGCTTAGTGGCAGCATATTCAATAGACAAATTTAAGACATGCCTTAGGATAATTGTAATATATGCTTTAGGATAAATGCAAGACATGCCAAATGACACGTGTCAATGGAGGACGAAGACATGTTGCATTACATGAAGTTTAGGTAGCAAACTTCCTATTGGATCTTTCTATAACTCCTTCCTTGCTCTCCACCGAAACTCACTCTAAGCTTCCTTCCCTGCATTTTGATCTAATCCTTGCTTAATTGCTACATCAAATCTGGCATCTACAAAATAGATACAAAAACCAGCTGAAAGTTACCTTCATCTTCCTATCCAAAATCAACTTGTTTTCATCTTAAGTTTGTGATGAATTTTGCTTACGTGGAGACTTAATTTAATCTGAATTTTGAGATGAATTGAAACCTAACAAGTAAGTAACAATCTAAGCTTTATAGCATGTTAGTAAGTAACAATCTAAGCTTTATAGCATGTTAAATGGTAAGAGAATGATGTTTAAATTTGAATGAATTGCATGTAAGGTTGAAGATGAAGTGTGCTCGAATATATTACATAGAGTGTTTTCATTGAACATGCATCTATATTTTAGCCATATCTTGATCCATTGATAACTATAATTTAAAGTAAACTATAGACATATGACTACAATTTTTATGAAGGAATAGAATGTGAAATCTATATCTAAGGTTTTCTAAATAGGGCTTGAATTTGAGTACTAGGTGCTCTTATGGTGTGAGAAAAGTCTATATTAATTTAAATATATCTCGCAGAATACTGACCCAAATAGCATGAACTTGATGTTGTTAAAACCTTAAGACATATAGGAACCTTTTTTTTAGAAGGATGTATTGCCTAAATACCTCATTTTCTATGTCAAAAGAGCTATGAAAAACAGACCAAAAAATCTGTCTTGAAAAAAAATCTGGAAAATTAGAGTTGTATCTTTTGACCTATTTTACATATCTTTAATGAATGAATTTGAAGAAACTCAAAGAATTAAAGTTGTATATATAGATGTTAGCTTGACCTATGTGAAAAGTTCGTGATTAAATAGTGACTGTAGCTTAAGGTATGCTTGTTTTCCTAATACTTCATATGACAGACCCCTGTGCAGGAACCTTATATTATTTCCTAATTTTTGGGGACTTTAGAGCTTGAATTAGTCAAAGCATAAAACATGAAAAATGATTACTGATGTCTTATTAGTTCTATAAAAATTTTTGGCCATAATATGTTTTGATAAGTTTATGTAGTTAATTGAAGATATAATGAAGGGATTGTTTAGATGTTTTGGGTTCAAATCTGGAAATTTTGATTTGTTAAAGGAATAAATGAATTATTTTAATTCAAATATGAACTTTTGGACATGAATAATGTGTATAAGGTATGGATGAATGGGTAATGAAGAACATAGGGTATTTATGAATGAGAATTGGGTGAATGTTTGAGTATATGTTGCTGGAAAATTTTGGTGAATGTATAGATTTAGCTTGCTAAAATTTCAGATGTACAGTGTCAATTATGTGTGTATTATAAGAAGCTTTTAGATCATGGAAACGTGCAAGGGTAACTGTAAAATATTACTGATAATTTTGGAGTAAATCAAGCTAATTTAAAGGTAAAAACCTGCTTGCAAAATGGTTGTATACAAAGTATGATGTTGAATGGTTAAGAAATTTGAATAAGGTTATATACCTCGGAAAAGTCAATTGAGCATGCATTAAGCATGACATATGCATATATGTGAACAAATGAAAATGTATTTGATTGGTCTACTTTGTAATGTAAATTATGTATGCATTGTATGATTTTAAATGCTCAATTCAAACTCCATTCAGCATTACCGGACCATCTAGGCATTAGCATAAATTGGAGCATATTGTAAGTCAACCTAGATGATCCTCCTAGGATTGATTTATTCTGCTTAAGTTCTAATTATCGAAAAATTTATGATTTGTATGTGAATTACAATCTTTAATGGTCTGAGGAGTTTGATATTCGAGAATGTATTGGAAGTGTTCTATTTGCATATGAAATTTGAATGATATTTTTTTGCAACTGAATTCTGAATGATTTCTGAATACTCAATTAAAGTTGGATGCTAGACTGAGGTCCGACGAATATAAGATTTTGTCTGTCTATTATAAGTGAATGTTATTCATGTAATATTCTATTATTTGATGCATTTCATAAGATGCTTCTTCAGATAAAGGCATTGTGACCAGAGTAGCCAGTCTGAAAGTGCTTTAATCTTAGAATTTGGGACATAGAGCTTTGCTCCATGATTTTTATATCTGACTAAGCCCAATGGGCCAGCTTCTATATCTATATCTGAAACGAACTTGGTCATAACAATAATAACGAATTTGGAGTCTCATATGCATTTGCATTTGTATATTTATGATTATAAAATATATGCTTATAAAACCTTTTCTGAAATTGTGATGATAAAGTGATATGCCATGATAATGTGATTGATTGGGTTATATATGTTCTGAAAGATTGTATGTGAAATGTGTGACATTCATTATGTCTTATTATGATGGAAAATGTTGTGAAATTGGTTAGTTGTTCGACATTTGTGTATTTGAATAGAGTGAGGTCCTCAATGAGGGTTTACTCATTGAGTTCGCAAAACTCATCAAAAATTACAATGTGGCTTTTTAGGTATGAGACAGGAGACCTAGATTTCTAAATTCCCTAAAAGAACATTTTCGATTAAGATATGACTCAAAGGCTTGTCAGTTGGCATCTAAGAAGTTGTACTTATTTCTAAGCAGTTTACTTATGTCATGTAGAGCTTGTATGTGATAGGTTGTAAACCTTCTCAAGTTTGTAATGTAAATATTGATTTTAATGACAACAATGTAAACTTTTGGGAATGAATGAAATGAAGAGTTGAGTTCGTGGCCATTGATGGAGTATTGGTAATGGAAGACGTGTGTGATTTTGGGATGATGATTGGAATGAGGAGTGTGGTCCTCTTGTAAATTTGACTTTTTATGAATTACCTGATACTGTTAAGGGGCATAAAATCTGTGAGAATGTGGATACTAATGGGGCTTGGTTACTAGATGAAGTGGCTTTGAATTTACTAAGTTCGGTAGTCGACTGCATTAGCCGACAATAGCCACCCTGTCCTTCTTATGATGATGATCTGATTGTTTAACACTTGCATCCTAGTAAGGAAGTTCTCTATAGCCTTGATGCATCATCTTCTGGATGAGGGGATGGCTAATGAGGATAGCTGCCTTTGGAAACTTATCCAGAAATGGAAAGGCCCAGAGAGAGTTCACTACTTTCATTGGCTAGTTGGGAATGATCGACTCGCCACAAACCCGCTATGTTGATGCTATGGTATAACAGCTGATCTAAGCTGTCCCCGATGCTTGACAAGTACAGAGGAATCCCTTCATATTCTATAGGATTTTGCATGGGCACAGAATATATGGGAGAGAATTGTTCTAGCGTCAGCACAGATGTAATATTTTCGATTATCTCTAACATATTAGTTATAGATTAATTTAGATAAGGGGAGTTGTAATGGGGATACGGGGCCCTCTTGGTCCTTGTGTTTGATACTATGGTATGGTTACTATGGAGTTGGCGTAATTGTCTTCTTTTTAGGATGAGGTTAGCATACCTGATGATTTGAGGGGTGTAGTCTCGCACAATGCTAACCAATTTAGTATCGCCTACAAACTATGTCTAGATTTCAACCCATTTTTGGGAAGTAGGAACATCATTGGGTTAAGTGGATTCCCCCTATAAGGGGATGGTTTAAGCTTAGCTGTGATGGTGCTTTTACAAGTGGAAGTGGTATCGCTAGGGCTGGTGGTTTACTGTGGGATGAAAACGGTGCATGTTGTGGTGGTTTTGTAGCCAATCTAGGTCTGGGTTTAGGTATACAGGCGGTGTAAGGAGGTATTTATGCACGATTACAGTTTTCTCTTTAAACTGGTATGAGGCATATTCATGTGGAGGCTGGCTCTTAGGAAGCTTGGAATGTTTTACAAGTAGGAAAGGAGGATAGAAATGTATAGCCGGTTGTAAGGAAGTGTCGTACTCTGCTTCAACAGTTTACAAATTTTCAATTGGATCATATTTTTTAGGAGGATAACGAGGCTGCAGATTTCTTGGCTAAGCTAAGTTTTTCTTTTCCTTATGGCTCTACTTTCTTTACCAATCCACCAGGGGGTTTATTTTTGGTTTTGAAGTTTGATTTAGGCTATTCTAGCCTGCCCTCTTTGAGGGTTGATGCTGTAACTTAACATTTTCAATGAATGAAATTTCTTAGATGAAAAAAAGAGTTAAGGTTTTTAAGTATAGTGTATTCCTTATAATGCCATTTAAGAGATTATGTTTTCTCTAACATACCATTGTCATAATATACGTATTTGAATATCCTCTGGATGTTTGGGTATATACTTTATGGTAGTGGGTTGTTACAATTTTGGTATCAGAGCATAGTTTGGCATCTATAGGGACAGATAAGGACATTTATACATTATATTGAGTGAGATATTCGGATAGTAATTACAACTATTTTTGATATTGTTCATCTGTTATAGGAGATCAAGTTGGAGAGTTTGCTGACATATAATCAATCAGAGCTAATAAGGAGTCTCTTGTACCTGAGTTTGAACAAATGCCTCCGAGAACTCTAGAGAGGCAAGAAAGAAGATACGATAAGCTGATAAAGCAGGGGATTATGGACTTCTATGAAGGTACAGACCCTACTGAGGTAGAAGGGTGGTTAGAGAGAACTGAAAGAGTGTTTGATCAGATAGACAGTGAGGCAGATGAAAGATTTGGTTATACGGTCTTACTACTGCAATGTCTAGCATACCAGTGGTGGAAGACTGTTCCAGACAATAACAACAAACCTTATAGTTTGACTTGGGAAGACTTTCTGAGGTGTTTTGAGAGAATTATAAGCCTAAGATTTATCTAGACAGAAAGATGAAAGAATTCTTGGATCTAAAGCAAGGTAGGCTCACAATGGCAGAGTGTGAGATAAGATTCAATAAGTTAATGGGGTATACAACTGCATTGATCCCAACTGAGGAAAATAATTGGAGACAGTTTGAGGACAGGTTGAACACGAAGATTAGAACAAAGCTAGCTGTTTCTAATTTGGGTACTTTTACGAAACTATAAGCGGACTTAATAAGAATTAAACAATTGTTAAAAGATGATCAGGGAGAGTACAAACAAGAGTTTGGAGGGAAGAGGCAGGTTGAATCTCAAGCTGATTCTGGCAGAAACTTCAGTAAATGTCATAAAAAATTGTCTCAATTCTAGACTAGAATGAGACAGTCAGGGTTTAAACCAAGAGGTGGATTTGTTCAAATTGGTGGAGCTAAAGGATTAATGTCAAGAGGGCAGTCACAACAGATGCGTGATTGTGAACATTGTGGTAAGAAGCATATTGGTGAGTGTTAGATGTTATCAGGATCTTGTTTCCATTATGGCTATGTAAAGCATCAAATCAAAGATTGTCCCAAGACTTTGGGACCATAGTCTTGAATGAGTGGAGGAATAATGACAGAGACGATTGTATAACAGAGTAGAGTTATCATATCTCTACAGAGAGGTAGAGGTAGAGGTAGAGGTAGAGAAAAATTTACAGAACCCAGTATCAAGACGGAGGTGTAGAGTAATCAGCCACAGTCTCAGGCCAGGGTCTATTCCATTACTAGACAGGAGGTCCAGAACTCCCTTGATGTGATAGCAGGTGTATTTAATGTTTTTAATTTTGAAGCATTTGTATTAATAGATCCAAGATCTATACATTAATTCATCACACCTCATATGGCATCTTGACTGCATTGTGAGAGAGAGATATTGAAATGTGCAATGGAGGTGAGTACTCTAGTAGGCAGCATGATAGTGATTGGTGAGGTATTTAAAATAAGTGCATAGTTTGGATTGATTATGCAGAGTTAGAAGCTGATTTGATTGTATTGCAGCTAAAGGAAATAGATATTATTCTAGGCATAAATGGGATCACTGCTCATAGGACAGTGATGAATTGTTACACTAAGGAGGTAGTTTGTGAGTCCTCTAATCATTTGAGAGTGGTGTTTCAAGGAGTTATTCAGGCAGTGCCAGCCTGACTAATGTTGTTCATGAGTTATTTGAAATTGATCCAAGGTGGATGTGAGTCTTATTTGGCCCATATAGTTGATACCCGAAATGAGCTAACCATTTAGGATATTCTTGTTGTTAAGGATTTCCTGAATATGTTTCCTGCTGAACTACTGGGTTTTCCCTATAAAGGGAGATAGAGTTTACCACTGATCTTGTTCCAAGTATCGCTCCTATATCAATTCCTCCATATAGGATGGCACCTATGGAACTGAAGGAACAGAAGCCCTAGTTACATAATTGTTGGAAAATGGTTTTATTAGACCCAATATGTCACCTTGGGTAGCTACAGTATTGTTTGTAAAAAAGAAGGATAAGACTTTAAGGTTGTGTATTGATTATTAGTAGTTGAATCGGGTAACAGTAAAGAATAAGTACCCATTACTAAGTATTGATGGTTTGCTTCATCAGCTACGAGGAGTTAAGGTGTTCACAAAGTTAGACTTGAGATTGGGATATTATCAGTTGAAAATAGCTGAAGCTGATGTACTAAAAATTTCATTTAAAATAAGATATGAGCATTTTGAGTTTTTGGTAATGCTATTTGGATTGACTAATGCCCCAACAGCTTTTATCGTCTTGATGAATAAGGTATTTCAACCTTATTTAGAACGCTTTGTGATTATGTTTATTGATGATATTTTGGTGTATTCGAAGTGTGGAGGGGAGCATTCAGAGTATCTGAGATTGGTTTTATAGATAATAAGGGAGAAACAATTGTATGCCAAGTTCAGTAAATGTCAATTTTGGCTTCATCAAGTAGTATTCTTGGGTCATATTGTATTTGAACAAGGCATACAGGTAGACTCAAAGAAAATAGAAGCAGTGACGAAGTAGGAAGTTCCAAGAAAAGTGACTGAGATTCAGAGTTTTCTTGGATTAGCTGGTTATTACAGAAGGCTTGTTGAGGGCTTTTCACTAATCTTAATTCTTTTGACAAAACTTTTGAGAAAGAATGTGTCTTTTAGATGGAATGATGATTTTTAGAGAAGTTTTGAGGAGCTAAAGCATCGATTAACTACAACACCATGCTAGATATTCCATACAGTTCTGGAGGATATATTATGTACAGTGACGCTACACATCATAGTTTAGGATGTGTACTGATACGGTATGGCAGGGTAATAGCATATGCATCAAGACAGTTAAGGTCTCACAAGTATAATTATTCGATACATGATTTAGAGCTTGCTACGGTAGTTTTCGCTTTGAAGATTTGGAGACACTATCTGTACGTAGAAATGTTTCAGGTATTCACTGATCATAAAAGTTTCAAATATCTGTTGAGTTAGAAATACTTAAATATGAGACATAGGCGGTGGATAGAATTGTTGAACGATTATGATTGTATAGTTTAGTACCATCTTGGTAAAACTAACGTTGTAGTTGATGCATCGAGTAGAAAATCCAATAGCAATATGGCTCAAGTACAGTTATTGAGGTTGTCTAACCTAGTTCAGTTAAGAGCATTGAATGTTAAGTTAAATTTGGGGTAGAAGGAAGCGTTGATAACTAAATTGAAACTAAGACCTATGTTATATGACATAAATAGAAAGCTCAAGATAAAGATCCCAAGTTAGTGAAATTAAATTTGGATTTTGAGTTAGAGATGAAAGATAATTCTTTATGGTTGAAACAGAGATTGTGTGTAGCCGATGTAGATAATCCAAGAAAGGAAATTTTAGAGGAGGCACATATAGCAACTTATACTATACATCTTGCTAATACAAAGATGTATAACATTCTGAAACAAAGTTCTGGGTGGCCGTGGATGAAGAGACATGTGGCTGACTATGTGGCTAAGTGTTTGACTTGTCAACAAATCAAAGTAGAGCATCAAGCTCCAGTTGGTATGTTACAGTCATTGCCTATTCCAGAGTGAAAATGGGAGAGAATCATGATGGAATTTATAATGGCTTTATCAAAGACTTCGATGCAACATGATGCCATTTGGGTCATTGTTGATAGATTGACCAAGTTAGCTCATTTCTTACCTGTGGGAGAGAATAACTCACTATATCAGTTGGCTTGAAGATATGTGAATGAAGTAGTGAGATTACATAGGGTTGCTAGTGTCCATTGTATCAGACAGGGATCCTAAATTTACCTCAAGATTTTGGGGTAGCTTACAGATAGCTTTAGGTACAAAGTTAAACCTCAATACTATATTTCATCATCAAATATTTGGATAGAGTGAGAGGATGATTAAAACTATTGAGGATATGCTCAGAGCTTGTGTTCTAGAGTTTCAAGGAGCATAGGATCAGTATGTGGCTTTGATTGAATTTTCCTATGATAATCAGTATCCAAGTAGTATTGATATGGCTCCATATGAGGCGTTGTATGGTAGAAAGTATCGTTCGCCTTTATGTTGGGATGAAGAGGGTCTAAGAATTGTTAAAGGCCCAGAATTGATTTAGGATACTGTTGACAAGGTGAAATTGAATCGTAGTAGAATTAAAGCAGCATAAGATAAACAGAAGAGCTATATGGATCAACACAGGAGAGATATGGAGTATCAGGTAGGATATAAAGTATTTCTGAGAGTATCGGCTTAGCGAGATGTGCTGAGATTTGGTAAAAAGGGAAAGCTAAGCTCTAGATATATTGGTATGTATGTGATCATCAAAAGAATTGGAACATTAGCTCATAAGTTAGCCTTACCTTCTGAAATGGCATAGATATATAATGTGTTTCATATGAGTATGCTTAGGAGATATCGTTCAGATCCAACTCATGTGATACCGACTTAAGAGATTGAAGTTTCTAGTAATCTGAGTTATGTTGAAGAACTAACTAAGATAATTGGCTATCAGAATAAGCAATTGAGAAATCAAATGATCCTATTGGTGAAAGTACTTTGGAGAAACCATTCAAGTGAAGAAGCCATATAGGAAATAGAAGAGAGCATGAAAAGAAGCTAACCCTATCTATTTGATCATTCAGGTAAAAATTTCAACGACAAAAGAATTCATACACGAATTGATATTTGTACACATACAAGTAAGCATATGCACTCATTTGACATATCCTGGGGTATGAAAAATGTTAAATGAACATAATGTGAATTATGAATTAATATGTATTGAATTTTAGTATGATTGGATTTCAATTAGTAAATTGGAATTAATTATGATTAATTGGGACATTGTTAAATTGAAGTTTACATTTGGACTAAGAAAAATGCCAAGTGGTAGGTTAAATTGATACATGGAAAATTAGGGTGATTAAGCCTAAAATTGAGTGACATTTGGCATAGTTAAATTTGTCACAAGTGGACTAGTAAATGAATGAAAAATGGATCAATTAGTATGTGACCAGTGGGGCAATGTTGGAGTGACATGTGGATTGATTCGTAGGAGACAAATGGGTACTAAATGTGAGGCTTAGTGGCAGCATCTGCAATAAGCAAATGGAAGACATGCCTTAGGACAAATGCAAGACATGCCAAATGACATGTGTCAATGAAGGATCAAGACATCTTGCATTGCATGAAGTTTAGGTGGCAAACTTTTTACTAGATCTTTCTACACCTCCTTCCATGCTCTCCATCGAAACTCATTAGAAGCTTCTTTCTCTACATATTGATAAAATTCTTGCTGAATTGCAACATTGAAGCTAGACGTCTATCCTTCACAAAATAGCTATAAAAACTAGCTGAAAGTTACCTTCATCTTACTGTCTAAAATCAACCTATTTTCATCTTATGTTTGTGATGAATTTTACTTATATGGAGACTTGATTTAATGTAAAGTTTTAGTCGAATTGAAATCCTAAGACGTAACAATCTGAGCTTTATAACATGTTAAATGGTATGAGAATGATGCTTGAATTGGAGTGAGTTGCATGTGGGGTTGATGATGAAGTATGCTGGAATATGTTAGATGAAGTGTTTTCACTGAACATGCATTTGTATTTTAGTCATACCATGACCTATAGATATCCAACTAGGATGATTTTAATTTAGGCTAAACTAGAGACATATGGCCACAATTGTTATGAAGGAATTAAATGTGAATTATGTTTCTAAGGTTTTCAAAATATGGTTTGAAGTTAAGTACTGAGTGTTGCTGTGGTGTGAGAATAGTCTATATTAAATTGAATATAACTCGCAGAATACAGACCCAAACTGTATGAATTTGATGTCATTAGAAACTTAAGATATAGGCACTTTTTTTAGTAGGATTTATTGCCTAAGTACCTCAATTTTTATGTCGAAGGGGCTATGCAAAACGTACCTAAAAATCTATTTTGAGAAAAAAATCTTGGAAATTAAAGCTGTATCTTTTGACGAATTTTACATATATTTAAGCCGTGAATTTGAGAAAATCAAACAATTAAAGTTGTAGATATAGGTGTTAGCTTGACCTATATGAAAGTTTCGTGATTAAATAGTGAATAGAGCTTGAGTTATGCTTGTTTTCCTGATACTGCTTTTGACAGACCCATGTACAGGAACCTTATATTATCTCCTAATTTTTGGGAACTTTAGAGCTCAAATTAGTCAAAGTATAAAACATGAAAATTGATTATTGATGTCTTATTAATGCTTATGTGAAACAGTTTGGCCAGAAGATATTTTGATAAGTTTATATAGTTAATTGAAGTTATAACTTAACGAAAGGATATTTTGATGTTTTGAGTTCAAATCTGGAAATTCTAATTTGCTAAAGTAATAAATGAATTTTTTTAATGCAAATGTGAGCTTTAGGACATGAATAATGTGTATAAGGTATAGATGACTAGGTAATGAAGAACATAGGGTATTTATGAATGAGAATTGGGTAAATGTATAGGGTATTTATGATTGAGAATTGGGTAAATGTATAGGGTATTTATGATTGAGAATTGGGTGAATATATAAGTATATGTTGCTAGAAAATTTTAGTGAATGTATAGATTTAGCTTGCTAAAATTTCACATGTAAAGTACCAATTGTGTGTATATTATAAGAAACTTTTGGATCATGGAAATGTTCAAGGATAAGTGTGAAGTATGATTGATGTATTTGGAGTAAATCAAACTAATTTAAAGGTACAAACTTTATTACAAAATGGTAATATAAAAACTATAATGTTGAGTGGCTAAGAAATTTGAATAAAGTTACATAACCGGGAAAAGTCAATTGAGCATGCATTGAACATGACATATGTATATATGTGCACAAATGAATATGTATTTGATTGATCGAGTTTGTAAAGTGAATTATACATGAATTGTATGATTTTAGATGCTCAAGTTTGACAACATTTAGACATTGCCAGACTATCCAAGCAATAGCGCAAATTAGAGCGTACTGTGTGTCAACTTAGATGATCTTCTTAGGACTGATTTATTCCATTTAACTTCCAATTATTGAATTGTTTGTGATCTGTATGTGAATTCCAGACTTTGATGGTCTGAGGAGTTTGATATTCAGAAATGTATTGGAAGTGTTTTATTTGCATCTAAAACTTGAATGATATCTGTTTGCAATTGAATTCTGAATGATTTTTGGATACTCAACAAAATTTGAATGCCAAACTGAGGTACAACGAATATGAGAGGGAAAAACTAATGTTAGAACACCTACGGTTGAGAAAACAATGCATTGGGGCACATTCGGTAGGGAACCATTTCAACACATTTAGTGGAGAAAATAATCCAATGAGAACATTTGGTGGGAAAATAGCCCATTAGCATGGTGGTTGGGAAAGTTCTTTAATAGTCGATTTTTAAAACTAACGAGAATTATAGTGTTAGATTACTTAGTCACATGAATTAAATCATATTAGAATAAATTTGATGTATTTAGGATATGATTTTATCATTTCATTCACATGTATAATGTGAGCATACATACATGAATTTTGATTTCGAAAAAAATTACACTCAATTGACATGCTATGGGGTATGAAAGTTACAAAATGATTATGACATGATTGCGCAGTTCTAATGTTTTGTATTTTGATTAATTGATAAAAATATTAAGGATTACAACTAGTAATTTGGAGTTTATTTGTCAGAAATAAAAGATTGGTGGATTAAAATGTGTTAGAGTAGTGATCCAAAGGCAATCACCTTTAGCACTTTTGTACAAATTTTACTCTGATTAATAAAGCAAAAGGCATTTTTCATTAATTTGATATTCGTTTATATATAAATTGATAATGATCTTAAATCGAATTAATGAAGTCCATGATACAAAACATAGCATAAAGAATATCATGATGAGATCATGGCAATGAGATTCCTATCATGTGCAATTATGTTAGTATCTAAATAATCCCTAGTCATAGGATTAACAAGACAAGACATTACTAATCTAGATAGACTAGCACATATTATACTCCTTGATTTGATCATGCAGTGGATCTCATAAACTATAAGGATGAGATGTTTAGAGTTAACATGTTGATGCTTACTAAGGGTAGCAAGTACAGCGGATGACCGACTATAAATTATCATATGGATGATCTATCAAATGTCAATGATTAATCTCATCATAAATCCTATTCTTTGACATCATTCCTTTTTACCTCAAGATGAGGTCCCTCTTAGGGTGGTGATTGGGTATAGCTATTAGTATTCGAAGGTAATTGGGTACCTGATAAAGGATTCACCACTCCTGATAGAAGGAGATGATACTCATAGCCTCTTATCAGGGTCATTATTCAGGAGTCTCTGGCCAAAGCAATTATGTGTCAAGAAGAGAGTCTTCAATGACACATAGAGTAATGAGAACCCAGGAAAAGAACTAATATCACTTTGACTAGATGTGACCTAGTCAGTCTAGTGGGAGTTGACACATAGCCTATATTCTGAACCAAGTGGGTATAGTATGGTGAAAGGATGAATTGCACGGTAATTGTCTATAGAAAGGTTCATAAGTTGGGTAATTAACTATCAAAGTGTTTGTGTGTTAATCCACTTATATTCTAGCAAATAGGCATCACGAAATCCTTCATGATGTGTTTGAATTAAAAGTTAATTCAATTGCTTAAAATAACCAGGAACCTAAGGCTCACACGCATAAAAGATCAGATGAAAAAAAAGTGTGTATAGCCTATTTTAAGCAGGCCACGATCATGCCTTGTAGCGCCACGATTGTGGTCATAGGTAAGGCATGCCATTTTTCACTTCTTACTCACACAAATGATAGCATAAGGCTCTAGAAGAGCTCCAGAGCCAGAGAGAGGTGCCTTTAGTCTTGTTCTTGCAATTCATCCAATTGTTGCATAAATCAAAGTGCATGGAACAAGATTCTTGACCTATCTTGCATCATCTTGAGCATCTACTAGAACTCATCTATTTGGTGCTCAAATAACCCTTATACATTGTTTCTTCTTCCATCTTTGTGTGTTCTTGGACATGAAGGATGGGTTTAGTGGTTGCAATAACCCAAACAAGGAGAAGAAACAAGAAAGGAGTAGATACATAAGGTAAAAAAGTTATGTTATTTCATATTCTTTACATATCCTTGCATACATGTGAGATTATGTTTTTTTTGGATTGTCATGGTGTCAGAATCTTGATTCTGAATCTTCTACTACATCCGCATGCATGATATGAATATAACCATGGCAAGCTTAATAGTGGTATCGGAACTTCTTTCTGTATGAAATAGATTATGTATTGAACATGTGCAAAGTGTTTGCTGGGTTGTGGCTAACTTGCATGTTGTTTTAGAAAACTTTGTGTAAATTGTAGAAAACGTTTTTTCTATTTTTCTTTCACAAAAATGTTTATAATATGTTATATTATGTTTGTGTAAAACTATATTGCAATTTAACGTCATTTACTATTTTATTTCGAATTTATATCTAGACTATTCATATGTTTATTTATGAGATTTTCTGGAAAACTGATTGCATATGCTGATTTTGAAAATTTCTTATTAATTATAGAAATTTTTTCTGTTTTTCTTTCACCAAAATGTTTATAATATGTTATATCATGTTTCTGTAAAAGAAAAATGCAATTATATGTCATTTGATATTTTATTACGAATTTAGTTTCAGCTTGATGCAAGTATGAAGTTCTGGAAATTCTAAAAATGTGACGAACATGCGTGCATGAAAATTCCATATTAATTTTGATAAAATCGTTTTCTGTAAATTTATGCATGCATATGCAAGATGAGATGTTGTCACGTGTATTAGATGCATGACACTTGCTGTTAAAGTGATTATCTTATGCATGCATGATGTAATGGTTGACTAGTGTTAGAAGTAATGTGACGTGTGTCTTACACATATGATGTGCTGGTTGTTTCCTATTTATTAATAAATAATTCCTAAGAATTAGTTTCTGGAATTTTTTATTATACACATTTAGAATGTGTATAAGACTTTGGAATTTTTCCAGAATTAATTGAACTTGATTCAATTAATAAATAAAGTCAAAGTCAACATTGGTCAACTTTTTGAAAATTGATGGAGATGACTTACTAAATGACTTATAATGTATTTCGATTATGGGACCTAAATAAGGTTCTTAAGTGATAAGAAATATATCATTTTGATGAAGCTAGCATGCTTAATGCATGTGCTTGAAATTAGGGTTCTAGAAATTTTTCGAGCATCGAATCGGTCTCTTTAGTGTCTAGTACGTTAATTTATTTATCTTGATAATTTTGGCTGTCAAGATAATGTTGGCATGTGCCAAAATTGTTTACATAAATTTGAGATGGCTTAAGGATATTATAGAGGACTAATTTGTGCACGAAAATTTTGGAAACCCTGGGGATTAATTTAGAATTAATCCGAGTAGAGCGTAGCATTTCTAGTGTGACTAGATAAAGGCATATAAACTAGGATTAAAGTGTTTAATCTAGACATCAAAATAATTAAATTTTAGGGTTCTTAATCGATTCAAATTCTTAATTCGGATTAGGCAAGACTAACACCAGTACCCGATTAGGTTCAAGAGTTGAATCGAATGAAAAATTTTGGATGCATAGTCAAATCACAACTAAAATTTAAACCTCATTTCTATAATATATGCATTAGATGCATTTTAAGGGTAGTTACGGACGTGCGCTCAATTTAATTGAGTTATCCATAATTTAAATGTATATGTATACTAAATGACAAATCTCTTAAAATAAAATATTAGGAATTACGTCTTCCATTGATATGGAAAGAACTAGATTTCTTTTAGGGTTGGGTTAATAGGCAAACCCAAGCCTGCTCTACATGAATATGTTCAAACCATGGAAATTAGATTTTCGAATTAATGGGTTGTCTTAACTAGGAGCATTGATTTCTTAGGCAAATAAAGATGAAGTTGGGTTATATATATAGGATGTATATAAATCAAGATTTGATAACCTAATGAGTGTGCTAAATCAACAGTTGATAGCACAAGTTGATCGTTGCATAATTGAATGCAATTGGTATGAATGATACCTACCTATTGAACTAAGGTGGCTTGTTAGGCAAACCTATAGTGATATCGGATATCTACCCATTAAGAAAACTATAAGTTTTCTCACATTCGTAGCGAGGGTTATGGATTTGAATAAGAATAATGGGACCTATAATGCTTGCTATTAAAGTCCTTATAGATATGTATTAAGTGTATATTCTAACACTTTCTCTCATTCTTCTAGGTTATTGAATCATATGATGTCTTATATTGTGAACCTACACTCCTTGTTAGATTCCAACAAACTCACAAAACCAAGCTTCTTGGATTGGCTACTGAATTTGAGAATTGTTCTCAAATCTTAAAAACTAGGATATGTCCTAGATGAACCACTTCCCGATCCCCCTATTGCTGATGCATCTGATGAAGATCAAAGAGCTTAAAAGAAGCTACTGGATGATAGTGAGTTAGCTAGCTGCATAATGCTGGCCTCTATGTCACTAGAATTGCAAAAGCAGCATGAGGCTATGGATGCTCATACCATAGTTTACCATCTGAGGGAACTGTTTGATGAGCAAGCTCGATCTAAAAGGTTTGAGACCTCGAGGTTACTTTTATGTTCAAAAATGGTTGAAGGATCATCCCCAATACAGTATGCGCTAAAAATGAATGGCTACATTAAGAGATTAGCCAATTTGGGTTTCATTATGGATCATGAATTAAGTATAGACTTAATTGTGACTGGTTTAGCCATAGTTATTCACAGTTTGTGCTTAACTATCATATGAGTCAAATATCTACAACGATTCTTGAGCTATTTAATCTACTCAAAACAGCTGAGCAAATTGTCAAGAAGGACAGTATGAATGTGATGCTAATGGAATCTACTTCTGGTTCTCAAAAGAAGAACCAAAATAAGAAGAAGAAGTCTAAGAGGATAGTCGGAGATGCAGCTAAGAAAAAGGCAAAGGAAACAACACCAAAGGGGATACGCTTCGATTGTAATAAAGAAGGACATTGGAAGAGGAACTACAAAGATTATCTGGAGTAACTAAAGTAGAAGAATGCATTAGATGCCGCACCATCTACTTCAAGTAAGATATTTTTCGTTGAGGTTAATACTGTTTCTGATCATAACATTTAGGTATTAGATACCAGATGTGGCTTACATATATGTGCTAATATGCAGGGTCTTAGGGATAGTAGACCACTCAAGAAGGGAGAGATGGATTTGTGTGTGGGAAATAGAGCAAGATTTGCTACATTAGCTGTAGGGACATACGTTTTGTATCTTCCTAGTGGGCTAGAGTTAATTTTGGAAAATTGTTATTATGTACCCATTGTGACTAAAAGCATTGTATTTGTTTTATGTCTTAGTAAAGAAAGATTTCATGTAACTTTTTCAAATAATGGTTATTCAATTAAGTTGAATGAAATGTTGCATAGTACTGCTACATTGTGCAATAGAATTTACATATTAGATATGTCCAATCCAATTTTAAATATCAATGACAATAGAAAACAAAAATGAGATAACTTAAAATCAACTTACTTACGGCATTGTCTACTTGGCCATATAAGTGAGAAATGTATGATTAAGCTACACAAGAAAGGTAGTATAGGGTTATTTGATTATGAATCATATGACATATGTGAATCTTACTTATTAGGCAAGATGACTAAATTATCTTTTAAAGGAAATTGTGAATGAATGAATGGATTATTAGACCTAAAACATTTGGTGTGCGTGATCCGAAGTCCATTCATGCCAGAGGTAGTTTTGTTTACTTCATTACTTTTATCGATGATTATTCTCGATATGGGTGCATGTATCTAATGAGATACAAGTTTGAAGCATTTGAAATGTTCAAACAATTTAAACATGAAGTAAAGAAGCAACTTAGTAGAAGTATTAAGACACTTCAATCAGATTGAGGAGGTGAATACTTAAACGAGAAATTTCTAACTAATCTAAGAGATAATAGGATAGTGTCCCAGTCGACTCCACCTTACACACCACAACATAATGATGTCCCTGAAAGAAAAATCCAAACTTTGTTAGATATGGTAAGGTCAATAATGGGCTTAGCAGATCTACCAAAATCCTTTTGGGGTTATGCACTCGAGACTGCTGTTTACGTGACAAATAGAGTCCTTTTAAAGGCAGTTGAAGTTACTCCATATGAGATATGGACTAATGAAAGGCCCTATCTTCTATACATGAAAGTTTGGGGTTGTCCTATTTTTGTAAAGCAGGTTCATTCAGATAAGTTTGAAGCAATGTCTGATAAATGCTTGCTTATAGGATATCCTAAGAAACAATTGGAAATCACTTCCATAATGCTTTAGAGTAAAAGTTTTTTGTATCAAAGCATACTATCTTTTTAGAGAAAGATTTTCTTCTAAGAGAAGACAGCAAGAGCAAAGCTGAACTTGATGAAATTCATGATACTCAAATAGACGCAAATCAATTGTCTGAACCCAAAATTGTTGTTCATAAAGATGAGATAACAGTTGAACATTCTAACACGCAAAATGTTCGTAGGTTAAGTAGGATACACAATGTTCCAGAGAGATATGGATTTCTTGTAAGCGAAAATAATGATGTATTGCTCATAGAGGACAATGCCCTACAACCTATAAAGAGGCTTTGAAGAGTTTAGAATATAAAAAATGAGTTCAAGTTCTATAAAATAAGTTCAAGCCATGAAGTCTAAAGTGGATTCTTTGTATGAAAACCAAGTATGAACTTTGGTTGACCCATCTAAAGGGTTAAAACCCATAGGTGAAAGTGGATTTTCAAGAAGAAAATCGACATGGAAGGTAATGTGATTACCTATAAAACGAGGCTAGTCACTAAAGGTTATCATCAAAGACAAGTAATTGACTATGACAGGACATTTAGCCCCGTAGCTATGCTTAAATCCATTAGAATACTCTTATCCGTTGCTGCTCATTATGATTATAAAATATAGCAGATGGATGTGAAGAAGGCTTTCCTAAATGGAAACCTACTAAAGGATGTGTATATGATACAACCTGAGGGTTTCATTTCCAGAGATGGCAGAAAGGTATGTAAACTTTAAAAATCCATTTATGGATCAAAGTAAGCATCTAAGAGTGTGAACATTTGATTTGATGAGACAATCAAAGAGTTTGGTTTCTCACAAAATCTTGATGAACCGTGTGTGTACAAGAAGGAAGTACTATCGTATTCCTTGTGCTATATATGGATGACATATTATTTATAGAAATGATGTTTCAAGTTTAAAATCAATCAATGTTTGGTTGTCCCCTAATTTTTCCATGAAGGACCTTGGAGAAGCAACTTTTATATTGGAAATAAAGATCTATAGAATAAATCAAGGAAGTTGCTAGGTCTTTCACAATCAACGTACATAGACAAAGTGATAAATAGGATTACATAGAGCAATGCAAGATGGGGTTTCTTCCCATGGCTAATGGGATAAAACTCTCAAATTCTATGTGTCCCAAAACAAAAGATGAGAGGACTCACATGAGTATGATCCCGTATGCTTTGGCAGTAGGATCAATCAAGTATGTTATGTTATATAAAAGACCTGATATATCGTATCTTGAAGTGTTACGAGCAAATATCAATCAGATCCTAGTAAGGTTCACTAGGTAGTTGTCAAAAATATCTTAAAGTACTTGAGAAAGACTAAGGATGCATTCTTGATATATGGAAATGGAGATCTTGTAGTGAGCCAGCATATAGATTCCAGTTTTCAATCTAACCAAGATGACTCCAAATCCCAGCCAGGTTATGTTTTCACATTGAATGGTGGTGCAGTCAGTTGGAAGGGTTCCAAATAAGAGACAACTGCAGATTTGATGACCGAGTCAGAGTACATTGTAGCTACGGAAGCAAAAAAAAAGTTGTTTGGATCAAGAAGTTCGTTATGGAACTTGGAGTGGTTCTGAGCATAATAGACCCAATATTGTTGTATTGTGACAACAATGTGGCTTTTTCTTAAGCCAAGGAACCAAGGTCCCATCATAAGTCCAAGCACGTACTCAGGAGATATCATCTGATCAGGGAGATCATTGATAGAGGTGATGTGCAGATAAAGAGAGTATCGATAGATCAGGACATCGCTAATCTTTTGACTAAGCCATTTCCTCAAACAAAATTTGATTATTGTGTACTCGCCTATGGTATTCGATACAAAGGCTATTAGCTTTAGTTAAGTGGTAGATTGTTAGAGTAATTCTCTAAAGGCAATCACTATTAGTGCTTTTTTACAAATTTTATTCTGATTAATAAAGCAAAAGGCATTTTTTTCATTGATTTGATATTCATTTATATATGAATTGATATTGATCTTAAATCGATTAAATGAAGTCCATGACACAAAACATAGCATGAAGGAAATCGTGATGAGACCATGATAATGAGATTCCTATCATGTGCAATTACATTAGTATCTAAATCATCCCTAGTCCCTAGTCATAGGAATAATAAGATAGGACATTATTAATCCAGACAGACTAGCACATATTATACTCCTTGATTTGATGAAACTAAGGATCTCATAAACTATAAGCATGAGATGTTTAGAGTTAATATGTGGATGCTTACTAATGGTAGTAGGTACATCAAATGACCTGCTATGAGATTATAATATGGATAATCTATCGAATGCCAATGTTGATTATCATCATAATAATGTTGCAAATATCATTAGACTTGAGGTACTCAAAGATATCTTGGATATAAATCCTGTGCTTTGACATCATTCCTTATTACCTTAAGATGAGGACACTCTTAGGCTGGTAATTGGGTACAGCTATTCATATTTTAAGGTAATTGGGTAACCGATAAAGGATTCACCACTCCTGATAAAAGGAGAAGATACTTACGATCTCTTGTCAGGGTCATTACTTGGGTATCTCTAGCTAGAGCAATTATATGTCATGAGAAGAGTCTTCGATGACTCATAGAGTAATGAGAACCCAGGACAAGAACTAACATCATTTGGACTCGATGTGATGTAGTCATTCTAGTGGGAGTTAACACGTAGCCCATACTTCAAACTAAGCAGGGTATAGTATGGTAAAAGGATTAATTGCACAATAATTCTCTATGGAAAGGTTCAAAATTTGGATAATTAATTATTAAAGAGTTTATGTGTTAATCTAATTATATTATGGTAAATAAGCATCATAAAATCCTTCTTGATGTGTTTGAATTAAGAGTTAATTCAAGCGCCTAAAATAGCTTGTAGCCTAAAGGTCACACGCATAAAAGATCAGATGAAAAACAAGTGTGTATAGCCTATTTTAAGCAGGCCACGAACGTGCCTTATAGGGTCATGGTTGTGGTCGTAGGTGAGGCATGCCATGATCTGGATAGAAGCTATGAAGTGACATATAAATGAGTCCTCTACTTATGTGCACGAGGTTTTTTCACTTCTTACAAACACAAATGATAGTATAAGGGCTCTAAAAGAGTTCTAGAGTGGGAGAGAGGTGTCTTGAGTCTTGTTCTTGCAATTCATGCAATTGTTGCACTAATTAAAGTGCATGCAATAAGATTCTTGACCTATCTTCCATCATATTGAGCATTTATTAGAACTCATCTAGTTTGGTGCTCAAATGACACTTACACATTGTTTCTTATTCCATCTTTGTGTGTTCATGGAGATCAAGGAAGGGTTTGTTGTTTGCAATAACCTAAACAAGGAGAAGAAACAAGAAATGAGGAGATATATAAGGTAAAAAGTTTTTTTATTTCATGTTCTTTACATATCCTTGCATGCATGTGAGATTTTATATTTTTTGTGTTGTCATGGCGTCGAAATCTTGATTCCAACACTTCTGCTGCATCGATATATATGACATGTATGCAACCATGGCAAACCCAAAAAAATGTACATTTCGACTAGGAAAAATTTCAAGTAGTAAGACAAGTTGACATGTAGAAATTAAGGATGACTAAGCCTATAAAATGAGTGACATATGGCAGTAGACTTGAGTGATAAATGGGTTTGAGAATTGAGTGACAAATGCTTGAAGAACTAAATGAAATTTGGCAGCGTAAAGAGTGGACATGTCACTGGCTTAGACACTTTACAACTATCCCTAAACTCATCTTACACCTACACCATATGATATAGTCATTGTATTCTACTATAACTCTCTCCTTCTTCTACCTCTCATAGCTGAAACTCACTCCTCCCTCACATCTTGATTTTTTACTCAGATTCTGTTCATTACCACCTTAATCCATTGTCAATATCTTTAGAAAGATAGTTATAATCTATAATGTTTGAATGTTCAAGATATTTGTATAAGAATATATACTGAGAAAGTCAATTAAGCATGCATTGAAACATGACACATATACATGTGTATGATTATATATTCATATCATTAAACAAATTAGTGATTTGTGAACTATGTGTGTATTGCATGATGACAGACGAGCAAAGTGACTGTCAGCATCTGGACATTATCAGAACATCGAGGCAATAGCTTTTTTGGAGCGTACTGCGAGTTATCTTAGATGTGTAAACTCATTTATATGTGCTTTTGTATGAATTGTATGTTTAATATGGAACATGTATACAACTGATTGATAAATGCTGGACTTAGATCCCAGGAGTTTGATATATATGGCATGAGTACACAGAAATGAAAGGAAATGAAAACATAGCATATGAAATTATGCATCCCATCACATTGAAATGCATGATCAGAGAAAGGAGTTGTGACTAGAGTGACTGATGTGCAAAACAGAGCTTTAAGCTTAAGATTATGGAAAAAATCCTTAGGCTCAGATAACATGGACTCAGTATCGATAACCGAGTGGAAATATATATGCATTTACATATACATCCCTACGAGTATCAAATGAATGAATTGAAATGAATTATTGGATTGTTTTAAAATAGTGAATTACAGTTGAAGTTAATAGAGGATGTGTTGTGATATGCAATGCTATCCTACATGATATGCTTGTGGAAGTATGATAAACTTTGATATACTTGTTTTTGTGATCTGACTTGAATGAATACATCGATGATGGTTAACTCACGGAGTTTGCAAACTCATCAAAATTGTAACATTGTTCTTCAGGTTCAAGGGAATTCTAGCAACTAAGGTGATATAGTCGAATTCTAGTACTTACATTTTAGGAATGAGAATGGCTCAAAGGTTTGATCAACTGAATTTTAGGAGACTAGCTAGAGTCTTGTGTATTAGCATCCTATTTCATATTATATATTTTGGTACTAGGATGGAACTTAAAAAATCTTGTGTAATGTATATGTGGATTTTAAATTGTAATGAAACATATGACTTTTATGTTTGTGGATGAAATGGGAAGAAATGAACATTGAGAGTGCTTATGATATGTTTGATGCCTTTAATGAGTTAGTTTAATTGTCCTAATGTACCATTTTCATATAGTGTGTTCTTGAATACCCTCTAGTATGTTCGGGCTTATGCTCTATAGGAGTGGTATGTTACAGTTTTGGTAGCAGGGAAAGGTTTGGCATCCTTAGGGACATATATCAGAATTTTAACATGGCATATAGAAAGGGACCTATATAGTGATCATTATTATTGCCTGTTATAGGTCATTTGCTATAGGAGACCATGTCACATAATCAGATGATCTTGAGTCAATAGGAGCCAACAGAGAGCTCCCTATACCCCAGTCTAAACAAATGCCTCAGAAAGTTACTGAGAGGATAAGAAGGAGGTATGATAAACTTAGGAAGTAGAGGGTTGTAGACTTCTATAGAAGTACAGACCCTGCTAAAGAAGAGGGTTGGTTAGAAAGAACAGAGAGAGTATTTAACCAAATAGATTATGATCCTTATGAGAGGTTAGATTACTCAATCTCTTTACTTTAAGGTCTAGCCTATCAGTGGTGGAAGTGTAACATACCACTCTTGTAGAGCATATACTCTAATGTATCAATGATATTTCAAGAACATACTCTACGAGGATGGAATATTAAGATAGTTAAATCAAATCATTGCAAAATTTTTCTCAAACACCAACACATTTTCATAAATTAGTAATCATTAGGCCCATTTCAATTACAAACATATTCAGCCAAAAATGTCATTACACTTACAATTCAAATATACATTGTACAATAATTCCGAATATAATTCTTAATACAATAAAATTAAAGACATTTGTAGAGGAAAACTGATCTTGACTACTAACTTTTGCTTGGTTGCAGTTGCTATACTCTAATTAGTCTTAATTGGATATCTCCTGAACCTGAAAACAATGTTGCAATTTTGATGATTTTTGCGAACTCAATGAGTGAATCATCATCGATGTATTCACTCAAGTCAGATTTATAGAGACAAGACATATTCCAATTCAACATGTTATACATATCACTTCATATTTCATCATGCCTTATCAAAAATCATACTTGCATAAATATATCAAGTAAATTAACATATCATATCACAAAACATTTTCATTTACCTTTCAGCTGTATTTAAAACATTTCAATCATTCAAATCAATTAATTATATGATACATAAGGAAGTATAAGCAAATGCATATGAGACTCTGTTCACTTTTATTTTATTATGACTGAGCTCGTATTTACTATCTCATATCCCATGTAGATATCGGGCTCATTTTAGATATTGTCCCATATCACTAGTGGATACTGTGCTCATTAATCATAGATCTAGTGGCTCTATGTGTAGATTTCTGAGCTTTAAGCTCTTTCATACTGGCTACTCCTGTCACAAGGCCTTTATCTGATCATATATATCATGTAATGAAATGCATGAATTCACATATATCTCACTTTTAGTAGCTTTCTTTCCTTTCAAATGTAGTCATTTTCATATTCATCAAACATAAGTTTGACATTCAATAATTTTTTAAAAATTCAAATATCTTTCTGATTCATATACAACCAGAAACACTTCCAATACATTCCCAAATATCAAACTCCTCAGAGCATTAATGTCTGGAATTATCAATCATATCAATCACAATTTAATAACTGAATTTAAGCAGAAATAAATCAATCCTAGTGAAAATCGTCTAGGTTGAATCATGTCAAGTTTTAGATTAGCCATTCCTTTCATGATCCATAAACGTCAGGACAGTAATGTTCAATCTTGTGTATTTATATTCAAGCGATACACAAGTATTTCACATATCATTAATTTGTCAGTCATATGATCATGTTTTAATGTATGCTCAATTGACTTTTTGGGTATTTATCCTTACTCACAATTCTTGATCATTCAAATACACATGCTCAATTCGTTAACCATACATTTACTAACTATTTTATAGCATTTCAAGTATTCACATAATTCCCAATTTTCATTCATTCATTCCCAATGCATTATTTAGATCCTTTGGGATAAATTTGCATTCATATGAACATTTCATTTCTTTAACACTCTTACAATCCAAATTTAGATACATTGATATCAAACAATCTTTCCTTAAGGTATAATATCAATTAGCAACTTCAATTTATCAAACACTTCAATCAACTTATCTAGCATCAAACTAGGCTTATTTAAAACCTTAATTAATTCCAGATACACAAAATTATAGTGACTTATCCTCACATGGTTCAATAATAGCTCAAAACAGAAATTACCATGTCAAAACGTTGCCCATGATCATGGGGTACCTTCCCACGGTCTTGACAAAAGCTACTTCATTTATCCATGGTTATGGGATGAGTTTTAGGATCGTGGTCTACCCTTTTTCCTTCACTTTTCCAGATTCTCACGCCTTGATACTAAATTCACAATACCTTCATAATAATCCATTAATTACACCTCAACTGTACCATAATTATACTTCAATTTCTCATCAATATCATCTTCAAATTCCAACTCAAACTTATTCAATTTATAGCTCACAAATCATTGTCTTTCATGCTTTAAAAACCAAACTAGAAACTATCATTGAAACATCATTTTCTAAAACTTATTTCACCATCAACATCATATATATTTCATTATAATTCATTTATCATTATCACACTATCAAGCCATGCCATAAAGATAATATATTTGTTACTTGTTAAGCTCTAATTCCACCTCAAAACATTAAGTTAATCAAGCCCTCCATTCTTGTAAGATCCTCACAAATTCAGGGTATAAATGAGATGGTTTTGGAAAGGATGGAAGATAACCATCAGTTGGTTCTTAAGCTATCTTATAAAGGATAAAAGTCTAGTTTGGATGTAACAATTAAGCAAAGATTGGAAAAAAATGCAGAGAAGGAAGTTAGGGGTTATTTTAGGTGGAGAGCAAGGGAGGAGATGAAGAAAGTTCCAACAGAAACTTTGCCACTTTAGCTTCTTTCAATTTAATGCAAGATGTCCTCATCTCGTAATGGCATATGTCATTAAGCATGTCTTCCATTTGTCCTTTAAATATGCTGCCATTTATTTTCTACTTATTGGTCCATATGTCACACATTAATTGGTCCACTTGTCACACAGTAATTGGTCCATTTGTTAATTAATTACTAGTCCATTTGTCACTTATTTAACTACGTCAAATGCCACTCAATTATAGGCTTAATTATCCCAATTTTTGATATATCAAATAGTCTTGCCACATGGCATTTTTCCAACACTAAATGTACATATTAATTTATCAATCTCCTAATTATGACAATTAATTCGAAGTTGCTAATTATAATCTAGTAATTCTTATCATTAGTAAACTAAAGTATAAGAAATTGGAAAAGCACATTCACATCTCATATTACATTCATTGTAAATTCATACCCCAGAATATGTCAATTGAGTTCCATTTGTCTATCTTACAATTTATTTGTGTATACCCATTTAATGCATTTGAACACAATTATGAAATTATGTCATGGACGTACCAATTTTGTTCTATATAATTCCGCTCATAGGACTCATTAGTCTAACACTTTAAATCTCTCAATAATTTGAGAGATGGGATGCTACAAGAAGACAATTCCAAGTAGTTCCGCTCAACCTTGTAGACTTCTTGAGGGTCTTTAAGGATAATTACATGCTAAATATCTATTTGGATAGGAAGATAAAGGAATTCCTCAATCTGAAATAGGGAAAACTCACTGTAGCTAAGTACGAGGCATGCTTCAATGAAATATTGTGGTATGCTACCACTCTAATCCTAGCTAAGGATGATAAATGTAGGCAGATTGAGGATGGATTGAATAAGGAGATTAGGACAAGATTGGTTATTACAAATCTGAATAGTTTTATTGAGTTGCAAGTTGCTTTGATTTAAATTAAGTAGTAACTAAAAGATGAACAAAGAGAGTATAGATAGGAGTTTAGGATTAAAAGGCATGGTGAGTTTCAAGCTGACTCTGGTAGGAAATTTAGTAAATGCTAGAATAGATCATCACGTTCATAGTCAGGATCGAGGTAGTCAGGGTTTAGACCTAGAGGTAGTTTTGTTCATTTTGGAGGTGGTAGAGGTCAGGCATCTAGAGGATAGACTTATGGTGGACAAGCACAACAAATTCCTAGTTAGGAATACTATGGAAAAAGCCATGCTGGAGCATATTGGGAGGTATCGGAAGCTTGTTTACATTGTGGCTCCTTAAAGCATTAGATTAAAGACTGTCTAGCAACTTTAGAAGCACAGTCTGAAGTGAGAAGAGTGATAGAGATGATTATCCAACAAAGTAGAGACAATAGAGTAGGACAAAGAGGTAGAAGCAGGGGTAAAGTTAATTCAGCAAGTCCTAGTGTTAGGACTGACGTACAGAGTAACCAACCATAGTCCTAGGCCAGGATCTTTGCTATTACATGGCAGGAGGCATAGAATTCCTTAGATGTTGTTTTATTGTGTTACATGTCTTTAATTTTGAGGCATTTGCATTGCTAGATACCAGATCTATAAATTCATTTATTACCCCACATTTGGCATCTAAAATGCGTTATGAAAGAAAGATATTGAAATTTGGCTTAAAGGTGAGAACTCTAATAGGTAGTACTATAGGGATTGGAGAAGTATATAGATTGCGTATTATTTAGGTTGACCAGATTGAGTTGAAAGTTGGTTTGATAATATTGTAATTGAAAGAGATAGACCTTATTTTAGGTATAGAGTGGCTTATTATTCATAGGGCTGTGATGAATTGTTACACTAAGGAAGTTGTTCTTGAATATCCTACTCAACAAGGGGTGATCTTTTGAGGTATTAGTCATGTAGCACCCCACTCCCGCCGAACCCGAACCCGATATCGATCGTGATACCCGAATCCGTGCCCCGCGAGGGTGGCATGTCAC
>JANZXR010000171.1:15898825-15939412 GCA_027575705.1 Erythroxylum echinodendron | reverse complement strand
AACTGAGACGATAATGACGTCATTCTAAGACGATGCTGATGTCATTCTGAGATGAAGCAAAATGAGACGGTCAAACTAAGACACAAAAAGTCAAACTAAGACGATGAAACCTCATAACTTGTAATGCTCGTATCTTTCGGCTACGATATCTAAAATTTACAAAATTTATATCGTTAGAAAGCTGGTAAAAACATCTACAACTTTTAAGAGATAATTTTGCCAAAATATATTTATGTAAATCCACATTTCCTCCCGAAGTCAGAACACGAACTTCACCTTCAGCTCCTAATGTACTAGACGCGGTTTTCACTTCATGACAAATTTTTGAGACTCTTAGAGACCGAATTGAAATTTGATTTCTTCAGAAGAAATGTATCCATATGTTTCTAGTGTAATCAAAGCAAATAATTATCTCATTTGGATAACTAAAAAAAAAGTTATGGTTATTAGACCAAAGCACACTCAATGAACATTTTCCAAACCACTACCACTTTTGTTTCTAAATCTTTCCTTATCACAACTGATAACCAGATCATCTTCTCTACTTCATTTTCAACTCCATATTATCTATAAAGATATTATAGTCCGTGCTTAATCATGAAGGCCAATAACAGAACATACATACATATATATATATATATATGTTCTTCATCACTTTCACCCTAATTCTGCCCATTTCATAGTCTCTCACTACCGCAATCACCAAAACACAAATATGACCTTCTCCACATTTCTCATTTATTAGTTCTAGTCTTGTAAGAAAAGTTCGGGGTCCAACACCTAAACCAAAACACATCCATTTTTGGGTTATGTTGGACTGCTGTGAAGAACTCTAAAGTTATAGTAAAATAAATAGGTACATCGCACCGAATAAACCTACTCTACCCTATCTTTGTCGTTAATTACTCAAGTTGTCGTCTCACTACTATATTCTCTAGCAATCAAAATCAAAATACCTGGGAGTAATTATTTGTTTATTTTTAAGGTCACAGAAATACGTACCTTCTTCTTTTGAGTAAGCCAGGAAGGGAGACCGGTAAATCATTACTAAATCACGCTTGTCTGTCTTGAAAACCTCACAGCATAATTCATCGGTCGGGTTAGTTAGTCTTTGAGCCATCCTCGTCCTTAGTTCCATTGTAAAAGGAAAATCTAGAAAAATGAGAGAAAAAGAGTGAAGTTTGAATTTTAGAGAGATACAGATAAAAATCTTACCCAAATCCTTGTGTTTTTTAATGATTAATGCATGAAAAGATGAATGGATTGTAAAAATAATGACAGAGTTGAAGAAAATACCAAGAATCTAGAGAAAAATTGAAGATTTTAGAGAGTGGGAGGAGAAAAATTCGTGGGTTAGAGAGAGAAGGTAAAGTTTAAAAGTAGGTGGAAAAAGAAGTTTCCATCTGGATGGAATTCCCACAATTGTGAGAAAAGGTGATCCTCACAATTTCAAACCTTCTTTCAAGCTCAATTTGACTTCTCCATGATCCCACAACTTACAAACCCATCAAATTAATATCATCAACAAGAATTTTGAAAAGAAAAAAATTGAAATTCTAATAAAAATCATAATAACATCAATTAAACCCAATTCAAGCATGATCATAATTAAATAAATTCAACTAACAAATAGACAAAGATAATTAAAGGAAAATAAATTACCTCCCATGCAGTGATTCTTTAACGTCTGTAGCTCGACTCTCCTCTATGCTCATGGTGGCTCAAATGACTGGTATGGCAGCAGCATAGAAACTAATCTCAAACTTTGTAGATGAGTTACCCTAGTGTGGACTTCACCATCCTTATTGTTTTCCTTCCAATGCTTTCTCTTGCGTGATCATTCTTTTTACATGCATTCCTAGGGTTCTTAACATCTTCCCATCCACCATAGGGTTCAGGTTCTTTGATGTCCATTTGAGATGAAGAAACACGATAATTTTTCTTCAATACCTTGAATGTTAACTGCTCTTTGCCTACTCTCAGTATCAATTAGCCCCCATCAACATAAATAATTGAACAGGCAGTAGCCAGAAATGGTCGCCCAAGCATCACTGGATTTTCCTCGTCTTCTCTAATATCCAATATGTAGAAGTCCACCGGAAAGAATAATTTTTCAATCTGTATTTGCGCATTCTTAATGATTCCTTTTGACAAGTGCATCTTTCTGTCGGCTGCCTTCACCAATGTCTTAGACCTAACTTTTGAGTGAATGAGTAGGACATCATATTGATGTCAGCTCCTAAGTCTACGAATGCCCTATCTAAATAAACTCAATAAATATTGCATGGAATAAAGAAATCCCCTCGGTCTTCTTTCTTTAGTGCTATCAATGAGTTTCCTTCTAATATGTGTTCTTCGACCTCTTTTTTCACCGGTTCCTTCAATGTGAGTTTTGTTCGTAATTGATTATTTATGTCTAACATCTCATATAACTCACCCTCTTTACAATTCCTCATTGCTCCATTTGAAGATGACTTCCGCTGGGAAAAAATATGATGTGGAAGTCTAAGTTAAAGCTCCTTGTTCTGCTCACTTACTAGTTCACTTGAAAAGACTTTCACAACAATTTGTCCTATTCTCTTAGCTCTGTTTTCCTCCTCATTCACACTGTCCTTTTGCTCTATTCAAGTAATGACCATGATTTTTTCTTTCATATTAATTTTAGTATTGCTCGGTAGGCTATCTGCATTTCGAGAAGATAACGCATTAGCGAGTTGCCCTACCTGAACCTCCAGATTGTGGATGGAAGACAAGTGATTTTTCATAATTTCGTCGAATTTTGCTTCCATCCTTTTCTTATTTTCCTCCCGACTTGCGTGCATCCTTTTCTGATTCTCCTCTTGAGCTGCCAGTTTAGACCGCAAGTGTTGGACCCCGTTTCTGAAGTCCAACTCGCATACAATACATCTTAATATGTGAGTTTATCTTCTAAAGAGAGAGCACCTTGACCATTATCGTTTTATCATCTCTTCTCCGATACCACCACTGTCGCATACTTATTACACATATTCATCACCCATACTTACCTTCAACAACTCTCTTTCTTAGTTTAGCTCTGCTCTTCGACTATCCATTTATCCATTTCAACCTAAAGAACCTCAAGAACGACAACTTTCATGGAGACCTCAAAGGCCAATTATATCTTCTGGAAGGTCAAAAATAGGACAGAAAATAACCATAAATAGTAACCCAGACGATAGCGTAAACAGTAACACAGACGTAGCATGAACAGTAACATAGACGATAGCACTAGAAATAAAGCAGACGATAGCGTGAATAGTACCACAGACGAATTCTGTGAACAGTAATACAGATGATATTTTCTGATTGCCATAACTTTCTCTAGAGTGATCGGATCAAGGTGTTCTTTATATGGTTTGAAAGAGGATTCCGAAATCTACAACTTCCATGAAGACCTCTGACTCCTATTCTATCTTCTGAGGGGTCAACAATGGAACAGAAGATAGGTATAGATGAACATAGAAGAAGCAAAACATAGAAGAAGTTTATGAACAGTAACATAGACGAAGTTCATTCGTCTGTGAACAGTAATACAGACGCAGGGTATGAACAGTAACATAGATGAATTCATTCGTCTATGAACAATAACACAGACGGATCCTTATGAACAGTACCACAGACGAAGTCTGTGAATAGTAACACAAACGGATCCTTGTTAATAGTACCACAGACGAAGTCTGTGAACAGTAACACAGACAGATCCTCTACAATTAATATCACTTCTTAACTCCTTATAATCCTTAGCCTATGATCTATCCTCTGTGTTCTATCCTCTGTAGTTGACTTTTATCTTTTGTGTTGACCCCTTATCGTCTGTGGTCTATCCTCTGTGTTCTTACGTTCTAACATACGATCCTTTTACTCTCAATTCATCCTTTCCTCTGTGTTCTGACGTCAGTACAGACGATACCTCTCCTTTCTATTCTTTCTTACCTCTGTGTTCTGACGTCAGCACAGACGATACTCTTCCTTTATATTTTTCCTTGCCTCTGTGTTGTGACGTCATCATAGACGATTCTTTTCGTCTGTGTTTTTCATATGCAATCCTTCCCACTTACGTGCTATTCTAAAACTAACATCAGTTGGCAAATTCGTTAAGCAAAGCATGCACATACACATCTTATTATCCAAACCTTTAATATAACATAATCATACCACAGAATTTAATTTCATTATATTCATTTTAAACATACTGTTAGAGTTATTACAAAACATATTACATATCAACTTAATTCAAAATGCAAAAATGCTCCATGCTGATATGCCAAAAGTGTTATTACAGGACTGACTTAGTTCAAATGTCTTTAACTAATAAGGAGGTTTCGATGACTTGCAGGGATCACTATCATTTTGGTTTGCACCTGAGGAGGGAAGAAAAGGGGGTTGAGCTACACAGCTCAGTAGCTAATACATTTATAGCCAGTGATAATAAACCATACACAACATATATTCATATTACATCATCATAAAGAACATATTAACTAAAAGTTATCATCAAACATTACACTCAAATTTCATCATAACTTCACATATCAAAATGCAATGCACAACACAATGGCTCGAGAGTTCCGTGGAAAGAAACGGCAAAATTGAAGTTTACACCGTGAAATAAAATGGGTCTGATTTCTCAGGATCTCGTGGCCACAAGCGGGCAGCCGGGAGAAGGCAATAGGTCTACGTGCACGTGACTAACAAAACAGATTTCTCTCTCTCCCATATAACAGATTTTTCCATGCACATTCATATCATAATATATTCATGCTTTCGTGTTTCTTAAATTTTTTTGTTTTTCATCCACACAAAGTAATAAAATCCTCATCAAACCACATGATATACATTCACAGAAAATAAAACAAGCATAGTTATCATACATACACATGAATATTAGCTCATCATCACAAAACTATAAATATATTACCCACTTATTTAACTTGATATTTTCCAAAATCAAACTTGGTCTTCTCCTTGCTCTTGTTGTCGGTATTCTTGATTACCTAAGACAAACATATTTCATTTTATCACCACACATGCATGAAACTACATGCTATCCATAAATAAACTCTAACTTTATTTATTCTTGATTCTATCTAACTAGAAAAACTAAGATCTATGCAGATCTAAAGAAAATACCATCCTTTTATTCTTCTTCATCATATAAAACCTAGTTTTTCCACTTCCTTCTTCATTTTCTTAACATAAAACCTACTTTTTCTACTTCCTTAATCTATCAAATCAAGAAGAACTAGACAAAGAACTCACCTAAGCTTTTCCTTCTTCTACATTCTCTTTTTTCTTTCTTTCTTTCTTCTTCCCTTTCTTTCTCTTTGCTTCGGTGTCTCCTTCTCTCCTTCTAGGTTCTTCTACGATTTTCTCCTTATTTTCTTCCTTAACCCTCACGACTCCTCTCTTCTTTTGTCTTATTATCTTAAAACAACTTTTTAAGTTTCCAATCTTTGCCCTTCCTTATTCATGAAATTCCTACTAACTCCTTCTTTTACTTTATACCACCTTACTAAAATCCATAATATACCATATTAAACTCCAAAAATTTCTAATTCATAAATTTCTAATTTATTTTCATGCTTGATAATCTAATAAAATAATTAAAATAATATCAAAATATCAAAATCCTAAAAACGGGATCCAATAGCAAGACTTCCATCATCTTGTCCATTTTGCTTTCCAATGCTCCAATCCGATATTGTTGAAATCCTGGTGGTCCTTGTGGTCTTTACTGGCTACCTATATTGTTATTACTTCAAGAAAATTTTGGATGGTTTCGCGACCCCAGATTGTAGTATTAGAGTAAGGGTTATTATCTTTCTGTGGCTGGCCCAAAGGACTTACCTATTCAGTACCACCAGTTCCCAATGGAAAACACTTCGCAGAGTTATGGTTGCTCTGCCACATAACTCACATTGAACTTGTATTGTCTTATTTGTTGAGGAATATGCTCCTTACATTTTGTTTAACTACTTCATAAGAGCCGTGATCTGAGCCTGTAAAGCAGTAATAGAGTCAATGGGTATCATACCTTTTTGTTCCTTCTGTCCCTATCTGCTCCTCTCGTTTGACTATATATAACTATTGCTTGCCAACTCCTCTAACAGATCATGAGCTGCTTCCACCGTGTTCCTCATGTATAAACCCCCTGTCGTCACGTAAATGGTTCCTCTAGTTCTTGGATTCACTCTATTGTAGAACGTATGAAAAAGGAACTCTCTCGGTAGGTTGTGATGAGGACAGCTCCTCTGAAGTTCTTTAAATCTCTCCCCAACTTCTTAGAGAGACTTCCCATCATTTTACTAGAAATTTGTTATCTCTTTGATAATCCTCGTCGTCTTTGTCAATGGAAAATACTTAGAGCGGAATGCTTGGGCAAGTTGCTCCCAAGTCGTAATCTCGCCTGAATTCAATGAGTTGTACCACGCTTTAGCCCAATCTTTCAGCGCAAACAAAAATAGTCTCAACTTCACCGCAACATCGAACATTCCATTGAGCTGGAATGTGTCGCATATCTCCAAGAAATTTACGATGTGGGAATTTGGATCTTCATTGGATAGCCTGTAGAACTGCACACTATTTTATAGAGTGATGAGCAGTGCCGATTTTATCTCAAAATTATTTGCTTAGACCACCAGTCTCGTCACTCCTTGAAGACTAAAACCTGGCCTTATGAAATCCATCAAGATCCTCTCCGGTCCTTTTTGCTCTCCTTCTTCAGCTATATCTTTTTATGAAAAGTTAAGATGTTCTGCCCTTCTTAACTCTCTTTCGTGCCTCTTGATGTCAAGAAATTCGTCTTTGCTCACTTCTTTTGTTCTTCGTGTGCCTCTCGTATTCATGCACCTACAATTACACAAGGAAAAGTATCAAAAACTCTTAAATCAAAGTAATCTAAATTAAACAAGATGCTAAACAATCAATGCTCGGTAACATCACCAAAAACTTGTTGATGATAAAACCTATCTACTTGTTTTACGCTCAAAAATCACAAGTGATAAAACCTATCTACTTGTAGCTTAAAAGAGTGAATATCGATCCCAAAGGGATCGATGCCCATACACCACTTAATTTAGATATAACTTTGTTTAAGAAACAAAATTGTTAAAAGTAAATAATCTGGAAAATTAAATTAAAATTAGAAGACCAACTCAAAATAATAGACAATACCAACGTGCAGAAAAATAGGAATTCAAGAATCTAAAAACTAAAGATTACTTTTTTCCTATTTTGTCTCCCTCCTTCTTTTATTGATTGAATTGTGTCTCACCCTAGATTTTCAAATGTAATAACTAACCTCTCTGAAGGTGTAATTTATTACCCCTAACCAAATTTAAGGGAATCAATTGGATGATCTCTCAACCTACCCAATGTCTCAACCTATTCAACTAGTTATTAAGCTATCTTATGGGTGATCAATTGACTAACCGAGATCTCTCTTATAACTATTCAATTAACATGATAATTGTAAGTATATAGGTCGCCAACTCTCATTGTACAATCCTACACAAATTTATCTTACTCACTCTGTCGATTTGTTGCAAGATAACAATTTAAATCAACAATTATCAAAGACAACTTCATTCAATTCAACAAAATATGAGTTTTGACAATGATAACAATTTAAATCAACAATTATCAAAGACAACTTCATTCAATTCAACAAAATATGAGTTTTGACAAAATAGTTGAAAAGCAATCCTTAAAACTAAATCAGCCTAATATGGTATCCATAACATCATTAGAATTAAAATAAACCATTTTACAAAGAATAGAAGAAGTAAAATTGATAGAAAATTGAATAACAAGACTCCTTCTCTTTGTTGCCAAAATTTGGAATTTTTAGTGTTGATGTGTTATTTTGCCCAATCTTAATGATGATCCTTGATTTCAATCATTCCCTAAGGCTCCAAACATATATTCTTTACTCGAAAGATGATCTGTCTACAGAAGGGTTTCGTCCTCCCTAAGATGAAGGCATAATGATACTTAAATAGTCCAAAAATCCTAAGTTTAATGAAGGCCGACATATTGTCTCGAATTATGATTCTCACAAACGTTAGAATTGACTTGATTCCCACGATTCCCACAATCGTGGGAATTGGTCACAGATGCACTCCTCTTTTCCTCTCCTCTTGATCTCTAGCTCAATCTCTAAGTTGCTCCATCTTCCTTCCTATACAACAAATAGTCAATTCTTACCTTAAATTAACATCAAACATAAAAGAACAATAATGGAAATCAAACTAAACAAAACTATACAAATGAATCCTAAACTATAACAAAAATCAACAAGTATGCAAGACAACACATGCTAATTATATAGAAAAACATAGACTAATGCACACCTGTTAAATGTACTGGAAGTGCTTCATTGAATTTGAATGAGCAAGAAATAAGTGATACTCAACATAATTTTTGAATGCCGGACTTAAGTCTGATGATATATGAAAGTGAATGTGTAAAGTGAAAATAAGTGACTAGTTGATATATGAGATTTGGTGCATGCCATTACATGAATACATGAGCATATAAAGGCAGTTGTGACCAGAGTAGCTACCCAAAAAGAGCTTAAAGCTTATAATGTGATTAAGAGCCAAAGACTCAGTGTATAATGAGCCCGGTATCTCCAACAGATACAAGACAGTTATTAATAAGCCCGATATATACAATAGATACGGGACACTTAAAGGCACTCGATCACAACGTCATAATTAAAAGTGAGTCTCATGAGCATTGCATATACAATTTGATATGCATTATATGAATGACTGAATTGAGTTGCATGAACTGTTCTGAATGTGAAATGTGAAATAAATGAACAAAATTGTCATTGATTGAACATGACGATTAATGAAGTGATGTGAATTATGTGATTATATGAATTATTCATGAACTGTTGTGTTAAGTGATATGAGTGAGCCGTTAAGATGGTCTACTCACTGAATTTACAAAACTCACTAAAATTGCAACGTTGTCTTTTAGGTTCAGGGGATACCCAGTTAGACCAATTGGCATATAACCATTGCATTCGGATAAGAGATAGAGTTTGAGATCAATTGGCATCTGCATATATTTTCTGTTATTTTAGTATTAAATATTTTATTCCGCAAGCTTCATTTATTTTATAAATGAATTCAGTTTGTAATAACAATTATGACTAAACACGCTTGTATTTGTAATGGGCCCAGATGATTGCTAGAATTTATGATGATGTGTTTAATGGTTTTAACATTTGTGATTGAAATTGTTATGAATAAGATGGGCCATAAATGATTGTTGGTTTTTCGAAACATGCGTGTAATATTCAAAAAAAATGTTGCAATGAGTATATTTGATTGACTGTCCTAGCACGCCACCCTCGTAAAGTATATTCTCGAATATCGACGATATGTTCGGGAGTATGCCTTATGAGAATGAGGTGCTACAGTAATAGTCTAACAAACATTTTTAGATTCCAATTTCAAAAAGAAAATGAGGTTCTATAATAAAGCCACCTTAATTTTAATAACTAGTTATATGATTCAAAGAACCCATAGTAATTCCAATTCCAAGTTATATTTTAGTATTTTTGAGATTTTAGTAAGTAAACGCATTCATCATTTCATGCAAGTAGAGAAGTTCACTTGATAATATTATTTTTTCACATAAATTCTAAATTATTTCAAAATTGTGGCAAAATATTTTGAATACGATACTCGAAATCTTCATGTTATAGTTCAACCCCACATCCACAGAAATTTTATTCTTTTCGGTCTTACCTAGAATCATCATTATTATTCAGTTGAGATTAAATCAATTGGTATGTAACTGGTCATTTATAATCAATCATCATTTACTTTACTTCACTTTGTTAAAGAAGAAAAACATTCACACTCATAGGTTAATTTGCCCAATTAGTTGTGAAATTTGAACATAAAAAAGGTCCCATTCACGCTCGTAGGTAGCGCAGACATGCTAATATCAAATTCAATTTTTTACCTTAAAATATAATATTATTATATAGTAAAAAACGAAAAGAAAAAAGAAAAACGGCATTCCAATGCAAGATTTTTGTGTTTTTAGTTTCTGGGTCGGACCAAATTTGCCAGTTTGAACGGTCATTTCAGAAATCTATAATATACAAGAAATTGCAGACCTTGGAAGTTGGAGTTGAGAAAAATCGAGGTTAATAAACTCAAGATTGATTGAATTAGAAATGTCCACGAGGTTCCGAGAGAGAGAGAGACAGAGAAGTTCCCACGTGAGCAGAGCTTTTGCTGTCACTGGATGCAGTTGTCGGCTCATTGGTTTACAAGGCATTATTGTTTGTATAAAACTTATAATTAATTGAGGAGCTCGTCAAAGAGATCCATGGCAAGAACTGCATGTGATAATGCAGGTTCTCACAACTTTGCACTCAAAACAAGACAAAACAGACACTTTTTGAGTTGCCCACGTGAGAGTATTGCTAACAAAATTCATAACACCAGCTATGTAGATTGCAATGCAAACAAAAAACCATTGTGTCTTTTGTTATAACCACCTTCTCATTTTCTTTTATAAATGAGAGCTCTTCTGCAGATTTTTCGTTATTAATCTAATGCTTGAAGGGGTCACCTTGATGAGATAGTAAGGAACCTAAACACATGCTTTCGGAAAGTCTGATCCCAATTGTTAGAAGTGAGTGGCTTTTGTTATATTACTTGGATTGGTTATCGAGATGTTTAACAAATCCTTTTTTGGCTACGCGAGGACATAGAGTTCCTTACATATGAAGTAATGTTTAAGCTTAGGTCACATGACAGTGTCTTGTTAAAAGTACTAGAAGAAATCTAACATGAGAGCTCCTAATTAATAGATTTATCTTCAATCATTCACATCCAAGCCTATTCTTACATGCTTATAAAATTCAATATGCAGATTTTTGTCTGGGTTTACATAATGTTTTTCACATATAATCAGGACCGTTCAGTTGATATAACTACAATATGATACTCGTACATGGATCGTCCCTTGCTCTTGACTGGCTTGCTTGCCATTAGTTGATGTACTTTATTTTCTCTAAACCACTGTTGAAAAGTATGAAATATATTATCTTCCTTTGCCAATCTGACTTTGCCTGAATCTAAATGAACTAAACTGAGTTACGAGAAGCTTGTTTGGTGCCATTAGTAATAAGGACGTTGGAAAGTAATGGTCTACCTCTGGTATCATTGAACATGGCTTCAGATCATTAAAAAGAGCTGAACTTTAACGCATGCACAACTACCTAAGCATTCAATTGTCAAAGTTGAATATGGACAAATATCTGTTGAAATCAGTACTATTACATAACAAAGTTCGAGTTTGTCTCCAATGCCATCTGCAACTGAAATATTAATTCTTAAAAACAGAAAGTCATGTGATGCACTGAACATTGAAAATGAGACTGATTGTCTTGACCTTAGATTCGACCAGAAAAAGGACGTAACTAGGCAAGTTTTGCACTTGCACAATCGAAACTCCCTGGAACGAGCTTTCACATGCAAACTTCGTCGAGGACTTAAAAAACAGAAGCGGGTTCAGATGCAAATAGAGTTCAACGATGGATAAAGCGCAAATTAGCTTTCATCCAATATTGTATACAAAGTAAGTTCTCATAATTTATAAATATTACCCTCTTTACTTGCTTTCTTCATAGTGTAATTTTTAATTCATCTTAATATAAGGGGACGGAGAATCAGACTTCTTAATATAAGGGGACGGAGAATCAGACTTTCACTGTAGCGATTTCATTACTTTTAGTGTCTATGATACAAAAGGATGGAATTTTTATGAAAATCCATGGACTAAATGCGTTAGTATAAAAGCAGCAATAGAGAGCCATAAAGCAATGTCATGGGAAAAGGATTTGGTTGATTGCGAGATTGAAAAGGATAAAGTAGCATTACAAGTAAATCAAAGTTATGTTCATTGCTCAATCCTTACACGAAAGAAGTTCCTTTCGAAATCCCAGAAATCAAATAATGCAAAAATCTAGGAATGTTGAAATAATTCAACTCGACAATTAAAAGAAAAAAACAATTGACCTTCAATTTCTTGAGCTCTAAGTCCTAGTATACATAGAGTACTTTGCCTAGTTAACTAACCATGTGAGGTTAAAAAAGAAAGAAAATTAACCAAGTAAAATATATATTAAAAGTCCATTGTTCACACTGCAGCTGATGATCATCATACATAGTCTACATGTGATGTTGCACCGAATCCAAGGGCAAAAAATTGGCTTATCGTCTTCTCATTTATCAAACTAAACGCCTTGCTCAGATTTACAGTAATACGTTATTTTGTTGCCTTTTTCTTCATCCAACTTAAAGCCCCAGAAGCACGTAATAGAGTATTGTGATGGGCAATGCAATCAGCATTCCAAAGATAACCCTGTAAAAATGGACACAGAAAGGACTTTGCTTAATAACTTCACCTAACCATGTCTTTTGTTCTGTCTAGAGATGATTAGTTACATAAGACTCGGACATTGCATTCCAAATTTGTCGAATTTATTTTCACATCTTATCTAATGTTAAAAAAATAGTTGAATCTGTAAAATTAATGGTATTCTTACGCAGTGCTAAGTATGTCTGCATGAACGTTATACTCCTTGGCAAATACGAATGGAACGATTCCTTGAGGAAGAGCAGCCTGATAAAAAAAATCAAATGAAAATCCTGTTAGTATATATCCATTCTTTTAGAGATATATATAGTAGTGTTAGCAACCTAACCTGTACTATTGCAACGTGAAGAAGAGCACCGCGAAGACCGACGGCAATGGAGGTTGCTGCAATTACAGCAGGGCCAGTCAAGAACCTCACAGCCATAGCAAAAGTTGCCACCGATTTGCCACAAGCTATAATCTTGGGTTGTAAGGCCATGAACAATCCTGCTTTCGGAAACATCCTTTTTTGTTATTCATGTATATATAGCAGATGGTCTTTTTCAAAAGATAATGTGAACTAATCCAGTTTGAGAATGTAAATTAAATATGTACCTAAACTGAACATAGCCATTCCTAAACCAGCATCTGATAATATTGATATAGATCCTTTAACAATTGATGGCATTTGGATGTCCCACCTGAAAGAAGAAAAAAATTACGGTGAGCAATAATATATTAAGAATATATGAACCATTTGGACATATTAATCCAAACCGGAACATGAAAACAATATCTATTCAAATTTGTTAAATGCTTGTAAAACTAGGTTGTAAGAGTTTCTATTGTGTACAATCTGGCCATTGAAAAATAGCTTAGGAGAAAGAGATTAAACATATCAACATTAGATTTTCTATGACTAGACATTGAACTAATTATTTTCAGCAAATACAAGCAATTTGGATTACAGTGTCCATATCAATCATAAGTGTATTGTTTTATGTTAATTAATATAGCTACAGAAACCATATTTAGATGGACGATCACATGAAATCCTAATTAAAAACAGAAACAGTGTTTGACTGTTTATATTTCTTGAATTCCAAAAGATGTGTATGTCCAGCACTAATATACAATTGAGATTGAAAGAGGTCAAATAAATGATTGAGGAAATTAAATACCTGAAGGATATCAAAGACCAGACAACCCCCAAAAGGCTTGAGTAAGTATTGGGGTTTCTAATAAGCTTCCTCCAGACCATAATAAGTATGAGTCTTGTCATGACACTTGCAGGTGGCATTTGGTGCTTCTTTGTTCCCAGCTCTCCTTCCATGTCTATCTTCTTTTGGCATGTGAACGGAGACCCACTTGTTGGAAGCTTTGATGATCCATCCTCTATATCCATCTCTTTCTCTCCATTCATTATTTTCCCACCAGGACTCATGTTTTCAATCAATTCCTGCATAGCTGAATTTCAACATTTTAACTTTAAAATTGTAAAATTTGAAATCAAGTGCTTAATCACTACCAAATTATGGTCGCATTATTTTTATGGAAGTCTAAAGCTAAACTTTAATGGCAAAAAAAAAAAGAGGATAGCAAATGTGTAAACTTCAGTGAAATGAGAAGGAAGACAAGGATACATGACGTGTTAATTACCTTTTGAAGCAGCATTATCTTGTTGGAATCCACCAGCTTTGGAGGAGTCAACAGCGGAGAAGTCAGTGGAGGCAGCTCTATTAACTGCATGTCTCATATTTCCTTCAGAAACTGGTGAAGCACTTGAACTCCAAACGAACATGTGAAGCTCTTTGTTGGGTACGCCACTGTCCTTCTTCCTATGTGCGCCACTTGTACTAGACCCTGAAAACATCGGATTTGGTGGTGGATATGAAGAAACAAGACCGCCATTGTTAAACAACTCACCACTCATGCTTCTCCCTCCACGTTTCTTCCCCAGCTTCAACATCTCCTCTTCAAAATTTGATGTTCTTGGTGTTGGTCCTTTTGATGATTGCAGTGAGTAAACGTCGCCAATACCTCCTTGGAAGGTGTTTGTGTATCCATGTTTCGGGCTTGGCGCTTTGCTAGCGAACATGGCGTAGAAATCATTCTGGTTAAAGCTCGAAGCTCTAGGGGTTGGTTCTCGTGAAGATTGTACTGAGTAGATCTCCACACCAGTAAGATTCGAAGCTCTTGGTGTCATTGACGTTAATGAGTTGAGACCATGAGACTTGAATGAGGAAACTATTGAAGATGCACTTGATCTTCGCACCACCACGTGGAGCTTACCGTCATCACCAATCTCTGCATCAGCTTGTAAAGGTTCTCTGCCGTTGAGTGACACAACATCAGAGTCAACTCTGAAGCTGGTAATAGAACCAGCGGTCTCCGGGAACTGCTCAGAGATGAGTAGCTTAGCTCCTCTGTACTCGAACATGAAGAGCATAAGAGTGTACCATATTACACTCTGTAAAACAACAATTTGTACCATAAGGTTGCCTGAAAAATCTCCATACATGGCTTTCAAAAGAGGGATTCCCATGACAAGTGTATTGGGTAGAGTTGACAAAGAGAAAAGAGTGATCATCCACTCCAAGTTTCCTCTGTTACTAAAAACTTGCCATAGAAAGAGAGCTCCAAGAATGACGACTTTTTGCAGAGAATCGGCGGCAATGAAACGATAGTTCATTGCATAAGGGTCATTGGAAGAGATGAAATGGAATGAAAGTAGAGGAACAGCAAAAATTGCGACGAAACGATTGATCCCAGAGCATTGTTCTGGCGTGAAAATCTTCCACCATCTCACCGAGCCATAGGCTAATATCATAGCAACGTATAGGGGTACAATAGCAGCAAGAACATCGTAGATATCTTTACCAGTAATCATGTTTTATGAAAAAGAGAATCAGGGTTGTGTGTTAATGATGTATGGTAGCTGTTCTTTTCCTCTTGTTTGCGAGGATGAGAATAGGGAATGGAAGAGGGAAAAATGCCTGCTTCTCATGTTCTTATAGAAAGAAAGAGCCTGTTTCTTGATCTTAGGGAGGAATCTTTTCATTTGGGACCGGATAGTTAACAAGTACATCCGCCATTCTTTAAGAGTTCCAAAAAGGCAGAATTGTATGGGAGAAGAAAAGTGTTTGGTAAATAAATGACTAACTTCAAGCCAACTAAATACTACTAACTAATAATTATTTATTTGAAATGCAAATAAAAAAGAGAAAATATATATCCATTAATCCTGACAACGCCTAATCACCAAACCGAAAAACAAAGAATCTTAACCCTTTAGATCAAAATTATAGGTTGTTAATTCTCTAAATAGGGTATCAAGTGTTTGATTAAAAATATTTATAAGCAAGTTAACGTGGATGATTCCCTTTCTTCTGTCCCCTGTCCCCTGTCCCCAGTCTTAATCAAACAGATATGATTCTCTTTTTCAAAAAACTAGAAGCTTGATTATTGTAGAGAAAAAGATCATGGGATTGTAAACTTTTAAATAATTGAGTTCAGTGACAAAAAACTATATTATTATTATTATTATTATTATTATTATTATTATTACTTAATTTATCGGGTTTAGAGCGAGCAAAAGCATATCAATCACAACTCTACTTGTTCATGCACATGAGACTGCGGGGTCTCCGGAGGCTATGTCCAGTCCACACATTAAACAATTGCATTCCCACTATACAAGTAATGTATCAAAATTTTCAAAAATGTAGGAAACTTTCATTTGGAGTTTGTTAAGGGACAAACAAACAGTACTTTTTTTATGGTACTTGTCTTGTAACTTGACTTTGAAAAATAAAAATACGTTAGGTAGTTCTTTGATATTCATTAAAATGACTTCTAGAAAATAATACCACCGCAATTCGCACAAAGCACAGTAGACATTCATTTTTCAAAAAAAATTTCTAGTCTACGCTCGTGATAGCGCGTCATAACGCTAGTTAAAATATAATAACTAGATCTACTACTATAGCAATAGTAAGTCTAGATTAATCCCATAGAGAATATGTAAAGTTTCCGAAATGAAATTAACTGATATTTAGGGATTTTGGATTTTTCAAATAAGAAAAAATGAAATTAGACTAATAAAAACAAATTAAAAAAAAACATACGAAAATGATCAAAGTGGATATCGGGACCCAGTTCTTTTCAGTCTTCGCCTACACCCTAATTAAACATATTTCTTTAACTTGTTGTTCTTAAACCTCTCCTAGAAACTGTTAATCATGGGTTAATAATTAACCCGAATTTTTCCTTAGATATTGTTTAATCAAGATATGATCGTTAATTAAACTTAACTACCAAATAAGCTAGGATACGATCTCTATATTCAATTGGGTATTAGAATTAGGAATTAGAAAAATTGATTAATCAAGACAACAACCACATACGATGAGTCATTTAACCTAGATTATGTTATATCTAATGATTACAAATCATTAGTCTCCACCAATGAATTTCAAATATAACAATTACGGATTATATCAAAATTTTAGCAATGAGTTTATAATAAAATGATCTAATGAACGCATTCAAATCATCTTTTCACAATACCTAATGGATTCATACATAAATAATTGAACGAAAATGAGAAATATGATTATTTACATACAAAACCCAAATTCATATGCATCGAATAACATAAACAATTTCTAACGAGAGAAAGAAACAACAAAAATGATGAAATATACTTAACCTGGGTCGTCGGTGTCAATGTGACCTCTGAACTGACGTCAAGTCGTCTAGCCCTTTATGGGTCTCTCCTAAAAAAAATACTTCAGCTTCCATTGAATAACCCCTAACCGAAGAGCACCCATGGTTCTCTCCACTGCGCCTCCACTCTCTTGTCCTACACTACTCTCTATTTTTTTAATTAATTTGTGGTCCACTCTACTGTTCCTTTTTTATTTTCAGACAGCCTTAAAACCCTAGCCAAACGTCTATGTTTCAAGTATAACGTCTGCATGAAACATAGACGTTTTTTGTGTAAAATGCAAACAATGTCTGCGTTTCTTTCATTGCCAAACGACTGTGTTTTGGCCTGGACTACTGCTCCTCTTGCACATCGTTTTGCTTACTTCTTGTTGTTGGCTTATGCATCGGCGCATTGGTCATCTGCTGCATGCTACGTGATTTGGCTTCAATTGTTGCTTCTTTCTTTGCTTTACCAATTAATCCAAATGCTTTCCATTAAATTTGAACTCACGTTCTTGCATGGGACATGCATAGCCATGAGCAGATTTAATTCATTTTCTTTGTATTTTCATTTCTTGTTTTCTTCTTGTCTTTATTTTCTCTAATCGTCTTCTTACTCTAAGAAAATAAGTGAATGTAAATCTTCAGAAAATGGACCAAATATCATGCTTTCAACTCACTTTAACGTCTTTGCTTTTGAATTGTGCCTACAGTCACATATCAGTCAAAGTGAGTACTTAAGCAATTTTATAGCAATAATCACTAAGTATTATGGAATAAATTCATAATCAATTAAATACATATCAATTTCTCCTACATTTAGCTTTTGGCCATCCTTGGGCAAAAAATCAAAATTAAGCTCAAAGACCTGAAACATTTACTCAATTCCCATATTTTCTAAGAATACATAATCATAACCAAAGATGAATGACTTTCAAAACCATAACAAGAAATCAACATTCCAAGCTTTTATTCATGATCAATCAACATTCAATATCTTTAAAAATTGAGCAATCTAATGGTAGACTCAGAAAATGTGTTTAACTAAAATATATCCATAGGTACACTCAACATCATTCATGATCATGTCATTCCACAACTTTGCATATCGTTTCATTTCTCCGCCACTAAGGTTCACATGCAAAATCATTAATCAAAGGACTTTTTAAGGTTGTAATGTGGGTAAAGGTAAGGTGAGATGTATTTGGGTCAAGTGACTTGAAAGCTATTAAGCTAGTGAAACAAAGCAACACTCAATGTGACATCAAGTGCATAAGTTAACACTTATCAAAAACTGGTACCGTCAGCTATGACAAATGCAACAATTAAATTTCATAACCTAATTTAGCTCTTACACACAAAGTACATAAAGCATATACCAATTCGAAGGAATCACTCATACAATTGATGACAATACATTGAAATCATAAAGAGTTAACCTTCCAAGCTGACATTTATCTCATATCAACATACTTCAATAACACATTCATTCCAACTTTAGGAGGACGCATTAATCATAAACAACTTTTTAACACATATGCAACTCTTCCTTGATACATTTATTTAAACATTTTTTCCTTTTTCCTTTTTCTCTTTCTCTTTCTTTTTTCTTTTTCTTCTCTTTATATAAATATATATATATATATAAACATTAAAATAAGCTACATTAACATGGGAATTTCAAGGATAAGATATAACAAAACATCCCAATCATCTAATTAACCCACAAATATGCATACCCCCATACTTATACTTTTATACATCCCATAATCATTAACAATCGCAAATATTCCACTAGCTTTATGGCTTGTGCAAGACATGTGGTTATATTCAAAAGCATATTGTGTTTTATACAAAAAGAAAGGTATAAAGAACAAAGGGGCTTATCAAAAGGAAAATCATATAATGGGTAGGCTATTTGGATAATGTAGTTCAGAAAAACAAAGAATACCTAATCATTTCCATGTTAATGCATGTGATGAAAATATGGTCTCGAATATAAATTTAATGCAAAATTAGGATGTACATGTTATGAAGGTCACAAATTATCAAAAGACAATGAGACTGAAACGGATGTGTCAATCTAATAAGGCTCAAAATCTCACAGACTTTGTCTACTACTAGTCACTATGTACTCTTCTAAAGATAATGCATATCGACCAACCACAAGAGCAAAAGTATATACTAAAGTTTCTATGAAATTCTCTAGTCATTTCATTCTCTACTTATGACTATATAATCCTAGAAGTAATAAAAAACGAGAAAATGTTTGTTTGTTTTATTCTTTCTCTCATTTTATTGAAAACTTAAAACAAGCAAGAAACACACCAATATTAAAACACACATGCATATTATAACTAGTGCAAAAAAGTAAAGGAAAAGAAATTTACTTCCTTTGGGTTGCTGCCTAAGAAGTGTCTTAGTTTAGGGTCGTTGGCTCGACTTTATTTGGTTGATAATCGTTCCAATTTAGCATTTCCTATCCTTTGACTTTAAATCTTGACTAAGTCCATGTACTCTGGAAATAATTCGAATGAATCTTCACATTTTTTTTCTTCGTTTAATTCTTCCAAATTGCTATGTAAAGGTGAAGAGTTAGTATCAACGATAATTACAAAACTCAGTACTTACCTCCGAGCTAAATGGTGTATTATATTCTGCATCAAGCACCTCCTTAACTTTTTCTTCACACACAATTCCTTGAGTATTGCCCTTAAAATTTTTAAGCTCCTCATCACTCTATAAGGTTTCCAAACTAATGTCCATTAGGTACACCTCAGGTTGATATGGCTGCTCCTCTTCGCTTGTGATTCTAGGCGATCAAGAGTTTCCATTATTTGACCCATTTGATGTTTCGTGTTCAGTATGCTTTCTTTTTTTTCTTACTATATTTGTTGTGAACCCTATCGCAATTGCTATTGCATACTCCGATTGAACTGTAGCATACTCTTGTTAAGCTCCTGCATACTTTGTTGAAGTTGTTGCATACTTTGATTAAGCTGTAGCATATTCTGTTGAAACTCCTCAAGATCGTTAGTAATATAGGAATTAATAAAGTTCTCAAGAGATATACCTAAGTCGTGTTGGCTCTCCAAATCTTGGGCACTAGACCAGTATTTTGTGAAAATTGCCCTCCATCCTTATGGAATTGTAGAGTATTTTGCTGCATACTCTCTTGAAGCTGTTGCATACCATGTTTAAATTAAAGATAAGTAGCATTATAGATATTGATATAGACATCTAAAGGTGTACCAAAGTTGTAATAAGAAACTTTTGGTTTGTACGGGAATTGTTGTGCACCTTGCAAACTATTAGGGAAGTAATTCTATTGATTCCCATCCATAACTAAATTAGGTTGATCAGTCCAAATATTGTTATAAGATTGAGAAATTAAATCACTAACACAAAACATAAAGTAAAAAACAAGAAAGAACTTAAAAGAAACAAATTGCAAACAGATATGTACAAAATACGAATTAAAATAAAAAACAAAAACTAAACACCGTACTCTCCAGTAATGGTGCCAAAATTGACACCATGTTGTAACGCTAATCAAAATAAAATAACTATACCTATTACTATAACAATGGTAAGTCTAGGTCGATTTTACAAAGCGTGTGTGTAAAGTTTCTGAAATGAAATTAACTGGTATTTAAGGGTTTTGGATTTTTCAAACAAGAAAAGAAAATGAAACAAGCCTAATAAAACCAAATTAAAGAAAACATTCGAAAAATGATAAAAATGGAGAATTCGGTAGGGACCCTATTCTTTAGTTCAATCTCAGCTTACACCCTAATTAAACATATTTCTTTGATTAGTTGTTCTTAAACCTCTCCTAGAGACTATTAATCGTGGATTAGTAATTAACCCTAATTTTTCATTAGGTATTATTTAATCAAGATACGATCGTTAATTAAACCTAACTACCGAATAACATAGGATACAATCTTTAGATTCAATTGAGTAGTAGCATTACGAGTTAGGAAATTTGATTAATCAAGGAAGGAAATTTGATTAATCAAGGAAGCAATCACATAAGATGCAGCATATAACCTAGGTTATGTTATCCCTAATGATTATGAATCATTATTCTCTTCCAAAGATTTTAAAATATAACAATTATGGATTATATCAAAATTCTAGCAATGAGTTCGTAATAAAAAGATATAATGAACACATTCAAATCATCTTTTCACAATACCCAAATACAATTATTTATATATGTATGAAAATGAAAAATATGATTATTTATATATGAAACCCAAATCCATATGCATCAGATAATACGATCAATTCCTAATGAGAGAAAGAAACAAAAAATAGTGAAATACACTTAACCCCTGTCGCTGTCATCAATGTCGCCTCTAAACTGGCGTTAGGACATCTAGCCCTTTATGGGTCTCTCACAAAATTGCATAAAGCGCAAATGATGCCTACATTTCTTTCATTACCAAATGACTATGTTTTGGTATGGACTATTGCTCCTCTTACATGTCATTTTGCTTGCTTCTTGTTGTTGTCTTATGCACTGTTGTATTCATCATCTGCTGCATGCTACATGATTTGTCTTCAATTGTTGTTGCCTTCTTTACTTTACCAATTAATCTAAATGCTTTTTCATTAAATTTGAACTCATGTTCTTGCATAAGACATGCATAGCCATGAGCAACTTTAATTCATTTTCTTTATGTTTTCATTTTTTGTCTTTATTTACTCTAATCTTCTTCTTGCTACAAGAAAAGAAGTGAATGTAAATCTTCAGAAAATGGACCAAATATTGTGCTTTTGACTCACTTTAACTTCTTTGCTTCCGAATTGTGCCTAAATTCACATATGAGTCAAAGTGAGTATCTTAAACAATTTTATAACAATAATCACTAAATGTTATAGAATAAATTCATAATCAATTAAGCACATATCACATCAAAAACAATTTGTACAGTTAATAGTCCAAAATTTTCCCAATTCCTTTCTAAAGTTAGGGCTAATATTTTCTTGTTCTATATTATTAATTACATTAAGGCCTAATGTTAGAGCCTTAAGTTGAAACAAGGCAAAAAATTGCGAGTAGGTAAGGAGAAAAAGGGGCAATTTCAAACATTGGCATGCATTGGTGCACATTGGCAGAAACCTTCGACAAGATGTAATATTTGGATGTGAGACCAAAAGAAGGCTTAAGATGGACATCAAGTGGAAGGTTAGTTGGATCACATGCATGATGAGAATATTTGAGAGTTCCAAGGTAACATAGCAAGTAGATCAAGCATGGTGTAAGTTTTGGGAGAGTTTCGAACCTTGTACGAGTTGACTTGGGTAAGTCTAGGTTCTTCATAGACTAAGGACTTAGTGTGTGCTCAAATAGATGGACCATGGATAATGAAGTTGGAATGAGAAAGCGTTGGACGGATTAGTATGCTATTGGCTTAGATGACTCATCATTAACGGATAAAGATGAGGAGATCTTGGATGATATGGTAGAAAAGATCACAGTGGATGAACATCAACTTTAAAAAACAAAGATCATGCAGAAGGATTGTCTGAAGATAGAGGAAATCCTTGTGGATATGAATAGATTATTCCTAGATAGCTGCAATCTTTTATCTTTTATTGTGATGTAACTTAATCATATTAGATAGAGTCCTAATTAGATGGGGATGTCATTTGAGCAATCTGATAAGGATAAGATTGTGATCTTAGCTAGTAGAGTTCTATTAGGATTCTAACTTGATCTTCTGGAGCTACCTATAAAATGCTCATTTGAGCTTGCTTTTCTCAAGAAGAAGAAGAAGTGAGCGTGAGAGACACAGAGATTGAAAGAGCATCCTTTGTATACTTTGAGGGAAGTAATAAAGGTTGGCATTTGCTGTATCTCTTTCTCGTTCTTATTATTGCCATGAATATTTAGTTCTTTTGTAGTTTTCATACAAGGGTGTGAGAGTGAAATACTGTGAATGTAGCGAGAACAAGTAGGTTAGTTGACAATCACGAGACAGGCTAAATCTTGTTTTAACGAATCTAAGTGAGATTGTCGTATAAACTGGCGGATAAGTTAATGCTTGAAGGAAAATCTTTGTAACACCTACCATGGCCCAGTACAATCAATCTGGCTAATTGAGTTGATCTTGATAGGGCTCACTTCATTTCTTTATTTTTTCTATGATTTTTGATTTGTTTTTTCACATTTGGCTTAACTTTTATATAAATTTTATTTATATAATGCCTTTAATAAATTTATCATATTTTATTTAAAATAATTAAAATTTTTAAAATTTTAAAATTAGGTTATTATCATTAAATTAAAATTTTAATTTCCAAAATAATATTATTTGTTACATAATTATTTTGAAATTATGTATTTTAAGATATTTTAAATTTAATATATTTATTAAATAGACATTGAGTAACTAAATTATATTAGTCATAATCATTATTTATTATTTAACATTTAAATAACTTTATTTAGTTAACAATGAAATCAATTATAAAAAATAGAAAACCTTAACCTATTTTATGGTTTTTATTATTTATAAAAATTGGAAGAAATTTAAAGTGGGGAGATTATTGATATGTATGGATGATTTTCTACTCTTTGATATTTGATCTTATTTATAGGTGACTATTTAAGGTTCATGTGTCTTTATCCTTTACATAACAAGTTAGACACAATAGATGCCTTTAAGATTTTCAAAGTAGAAGTAGAGAATTGAAAGGACAAAAGGATTACGATTGTAGGATATAATAATGGTTGAGAATATTATAATAAGTGATAGTCCCTAATGGCACTCAAGAGGAAGTGAATTGGGTGCTAGTGACTTTTACGAAAACTTTTGCAATTTAGTAAAGACCCCTAAAAGACTTACAAATGAATGATGAAATGTAATGGCAATTTGAATAAGCTCAATTAATCAATCAAGTGAGAAAGTAAAGAGTATAAGGAATCAAGATTGCTAACTAATTTTATAATGGTTCGACAAATATTTTAAAATTTTATCAAAGAGTATTTTAAAGATTAATGGGTTTTCTTTAAAATCCAAACCTTAATTCCTCTTAATTAAAGAAAAGATGTTGCATTAAGTTCAAAAAATGACATAATTATGCATAAAAAACCCTTCAAGTTGTACAATAACTAAGTAAGAGGTACAAGAAAGGTCATAAACAATGATTAAAAAATTGAATCGGTTTTTCTAGTACAATTGTGAAAATTTTGAATTGACCAAATTTTCGGTTCAATTTTTAACTTTCCATTTTTATTTACTTTAATAATATTTTTCATTAAAAATTGATTGGTTTATTAATTAATCAATCGACTTTCATAAACTAATCAATTTTTATAAACCAAAATAAACCAATTATTTGTTATTGAAGAGTCTCCTTTTTAATTAAATTTTAAATTAAAGACAAACTCCTTTAATCATATTTTTAAATTCTTTAATCTTATTCAATATATAATTAGTTTTATAACGGTCTAATATTAGTTGAACCTTTTAAATCTTAAACCTTTTGTCTTGTTGGTTTAATTTTCAATCTAATTTTTAAAACATTGATTATAACTAAATTCTTATACTTGTACTTTGATCTTCTTTAATCTTGATCTTCTTCTTAACTTGAATGCATTTAGTCTCCATGAAAAGTTCCCCTTTTCCAAAACATCAATGAATAAATCCTTAGTAAAAGAACAAGCTTTATTATGATCAAAACATAGATTGTGACTTCTCTTAATTTAATGATCTTCTCTTTTTTTATAATAACAAAATATATATATTAAAAAGACAATAATAAACTCTCAATATCCGAATAACATGAATATTTTACTTTTCCTTAATTAATACTTCACAAAAAGATCATAAATGCTAAAAAATTGACCAATTGTCATTCTTATACAAATATCATCAAGAAAAATAAGAACATAAGTTTAGTGCATTGAAATTAATCATTAAGACTAACTGCACTATCATCAATATACATCTAAAATCAACTACTAAATATAAATATAAAGTCAGATTACATATAAATAAAATTAATGAAAGTAAACTTTTACATATAAATAAAATTAATGAAAGTAAACTAACTCCCCCTAAATATAATAACTCCCTCTCAATATAATAATCAATTGTTATAAATATACTCCCCCTAAATATAATAAATCCCTCTCAATATATTAATCAATCATTATAAATACAATAATTGCTTTAATCTAATATCACTAATGCTCTCTCCCCGTTTCTGAGAGCATAAAAAAGGAAATCAAGCATTTAAAAGAGGAAATTGAGAATCAATCATTGAGAATATGTCCTTAATATGATCTTGGATATGTAATAAGCCATCAATGTTATCTCAAAGTGATTAAATTTTACCTTGAAGTAAGGTAACCTGAGCCTTAACTATATTAAAATGAGAGTCTATAATAGAATTAAACATGGTTCAGAAGAGGGAGCCTCATCATCTATTGGTAACTTGACAACGAGAATTAGAAGAGGCTTATGAGTACTAATTTCATATGAAAAGGCCTCATCATCATCATCATCATCATACTAGTGTTGTTACTAATTCTATTGCTGAAGGGGTCTAGCCATCTATCCATCAACTAATTAGTACCTTATATGATAAAGAGTAGTAGATTGAAAGAAAAAATTCTAAATCAACTTCAACATCACCAAGTAGAATATTAAAGTGCTAAAATATAAGGCTAACGATGAGGGCATAGGGGTTGTTTTGACTTTTTTTCCTTTGTTACTAATGAAATTGAATTACTAATCAAATAGAGCATATTATTTCAAATAAAGCAACCAATATGAACACTCTCACCCATTATAAAGGTAGAAAGAAGCCAAAGATCATCCTGACCTAGAAAGGTAAAGTGGCTACCAGAAGAAACAAAGTTGTATCAAATGAAAAAAATAGGAGAAGTGAGTAATGACTCAAAGTTGTATTGAATGAAAAGATGGTATACGTGAGTAACGACTTCAAGGACACAACATTGATGGGTTTTCTAATGGCTTCTACACTAACACCTAACTTAAACATGATTTTGACTCTATTAAACACAGAGTAAGGTAGAAGTTGATATTTAGTATGACATTTATGAAACTTTGAAAAAAGATCAGTGTCATCATAAATAATACAATCTCAAAGCTTGAAATCAAAAATCCATAATGTTTGCTAATTTCATGCTATACTTTAAGTATACGAGTTGTGTATTGTAGTACAACTGATATTGTTCCCATAAAGATTGAATATAATCACCTAAAATTTTGAATTATAGTTTGTATAAGACAAAAAAAAAGATTGGATTAACTAAAAATTAAAGTAAACTAGGAAAACTTGATGATTGAACAAGTAAAAAATAACAACAAAATTGAAGTTACTCATTGATGGAAACTTTATATTATTATATCCTTGTTTTGTCTTCCCTTCACCTTTTGAATTCAACTATGCTTGTTAGTTAAGAAAATGACATTGTTTGGTTGTCCTCCCAAGTACACTTGTTGGTTAAGATGTCCTTGTGGCATGTTCTTCAAAAGCCTCCACAAAGGATAAGTTGATCTACAACTTCTTTAACTTTTCTAAGAATTTGGAAAATTATGTATCTATTTCAATCTTCTTCAACCTTTGTGAGAATGGGAGTTTTAGAGTATCTAATAGTGGTGGCACATAAGATTTCTCTTCATTTTTATCCTCCTCTTTGTCTTGGATTCCTTCTTTGTGGGGGGTGGATTCCTTCTCTTTTGATTCTTCTAACTCGTTTCCACTTCTTAGTTTAATACCTTCAATTGCTTCATTGGATTGGCTTCCGTGTTACTTAGGAGACTCCCATATTCCTTATTGGCAATGCATTGACAAGTTGCCTAACTTGAACCTCCAATTTATGAATGAAAGAGGAGTGATTCTTCACTATTTAATTAAATCTGTCTTCCATCCTCTTATGCCTTTCATCCTGGTTATTGAATTCAAGCTTAGCATATCTATTAACTTTTCCGTCTTTGACTCTAAAGATCTAAGCCTATCCTACTGAAAACTTAGTAGACCTTGTGCTCTCATATTATTTCCTACATTGTTAGTCCAAGAAAATTTTTCACCCAATATTAGACTTGTTAGGCTCCTTTATTGAGCTCTCATAAAATTGACTTATTCCATACTATCGATATCCATAAAAAAGCAATCAACTTTTATATGGCTTTCTTGCCCATGTAACTCACATCTATATTGTATTACCTTTACTATGTTGGAAGAAGAGGCCCGTAAGTTGCTCAATTGCTTATAAAAGGTTGACATTTGTGTTTGCAAAGCTATCACTAAATTCATATCTATCATTCCCTTCTGATCTTTGAAATTTTATTTTTTTACACCTCTCTATTATCCATAAGAAACTATTATTTGCCATTTCTTTTAATATTCCATATGCAACACCAATCATCTTTCTTATCAACGAACCACCAGCTACTACATCTATAGTCCCTCTTGTATGTGTATTAACTCTATTTTAGAATGCTTGTAATAAGAATTCCTTCAGTAAGCTATGGTGTGGACAACTCCTTTGTAATTCTTTAAATTGCTCTCATAATTTATATAAGGACTCTCCATTGCTTAATGATTCTTGTGGTCTTAATCAATTGAAATGCTTTGCCAAAAGGATTATACCAATTGCTCTTATGTTGTGACATTCTCAAGGTTGAGAGAGCTTAACCATGCCTTAACTTAGTCCTTCAATTTAAAAATAAACAATCTTTTGTTTATAACATCCTTAAATAACTCATTGCATCTAAACGTTTCGTATATCTCCAAGAAGTTTTCCAAGTGTTCATTGGGTTTTCATTAGCCAATCCATAAAACTGTACATTGGTTTGTAATAAATTTAATAAGGGTAGCTTTGCCTTGAAGTTGTTGTCTATTAACATCCTTAAATACATTTGATTCGTATTAAAGCCTGGCCTCATAAAATCCATAAGTTTCCTCCTTAATTTGCTTCTTTCATTATTATTTTATTTATAGCTTCTTGGTGCTTTACTCTTCAGATTTCTCTTTCATGTTTCATAATGTTAGAAATTCATGTATCTCCTAATTTGCTTGAGCTCCTTGCAATTCTTGTATTCATGCACCTACAATCTCACAAAAAAGTATTAAACTCCTTAAATTAAAAGAATTCAAATTGGATGAGATGCTAAAATCAAAATCCTTAATGACAACAAAAAAATATTTATTAATTTTATTCTATTCTACAAGTATATGAGTCGTATATTGTAGTACAGTAGATATTGTTCCCACAAGGATCAAATATAGTCATCTAAAATTTTGAATTAAACTTTTTCTAAGGTAAAAAAATATTGAATTAACCAAAAATTAAAGTAAACTAACAAAACTTGATGAATAAACAGGTAAAAGATAACAATGAAATTGAAGTTACTCAGTGATGGAAAATTAGGGATTATTTAATTCTTGTTTTGTCTTCCCTTTACTTTGTAAATTCAACTATGTTTGATCTTTGATATCTAAAGTTTTTGAATACCCTTTTATGAGATCTAATTAAGTAATCTTAATTGAAATAGATAAAAATTGAGTTGCAATCTCTCGATTCCTTATAACTATTCAAAAAGTAATCCTAAAGATAATTAACTCAACTTAAAATCTCTTTTCAATTGCTTATTAACTTGATATATGTAAGTCTGTTAAGGTAGAAACTAAAGTTGTAACTTAATACAAATATCTTGATTCAATCTCTCAATTCAAATCAAGTATGAGCACAACAAATATCACAAAGCATTAATATATTGAATTCAAGAAGGTAGAAGTTATATAAAACAATTCAAGAGTAAAACCCTAATATAGATTTAGCAATCAATAATCATGTTCAAAACAAACTATTCATATTTGGCATACAAGGAAATGAACTAGGAGAAGCGAAGAGAATGAAATCAGCTTGAAGCCTTGACCTGGAAAATGTAAAAAGTTAGAGTTGATATTGATGTTTCCACTTTTGATTTTCTGTTTTTATGTACATCCTCAAGTGGTGTTTTAAGCTTCTTTATATACTCTTGAGTCTTCTATGGTTTTTCTAGGATTTTTTTGTATTTATTTCTTCCAAAAATAGCCCTGAAGTATCAAAAGTATGAAAAAATTCGCATCATGGAAAAAACTTTGCAAAATCATGCATGACATTGGTCAAACTATTTGGCACAATCGTGTAAGGAGTTACATAATCGTACTAGAAGCTTCCAGCCTTCTGCTCCTTGTTGCACTTCGTATAAGGAGTTGTATGATCATACCAGAAGCTTCTAGCCTTCTACTCTGCCAGACTTGACTCTAACTTTTTCTTCATCTTTTCTTCACTTTGTCTTGTCTCCGCTCATCGTCAAACACATCAAATAATCCTTTAAATATACAATTAAGATCAAACTCTTGCCTTAAACAACAATAATAAAACAAAACTCACATAAACAGGAACAAGAATATAAATCTAAGTCCTAAACACATGATTATCATCAAAGAAAATACTAAAAATATACTCTAACACTTAGAAAACATACTAAGTTTTAAACCTATGTGCTAATGGGACTTATTTGATAGTTTATAAGAAAGGATTTCATTTTAGCAATGAAATATTGCATAAGACCATAATCCTCAAATTGTGCTAAACAAGTAAGGAAAATCACTCTATTCTTGTATAAGACATATGAACCATAATTAAATTATGGTGAGTGAATGTGAAAATACTCATCCTTAAGAATTGTTACAAGAGTAGGAGGAGGTGGAATGGATAATCATTCACCAAATTTAGATTTCCTAGTAAGATTATAAGAATTCTAACCCTTAGCAAGTGTCTTAGAATTATAAACATGATGAGAGGCTCCCTAGACATGTAAAAGGGATTTTCTTAACACACAACTATGGAAGTCCACAAAAATAAAAACAAGGTGTTTTGTATGAAACCTAAGGAGACTTAAAGATGGATAAATGGGAAGGGTACAGAGAAGTGTCAAAAGCCAACTTAAGAAAAAAAAGAGAGAAACACTTCAATAAATCCATATGTAATCTCAACTTCATCAACCGTAATCAATATCAATTACATCAACCAAAACTAATCTTAAACTCCATCAATTTTTATTTCACAACCTACTTCAAATAAAAAATCACTTGCTATATGATAACTTAAACATTAAAACAATGTAAACTAAGCAAGTTTGAGCATAAAAAAAATATTAAAGTAATTCAAAATAAGATTAGTCAAAATCAATAAACTTAGTTAAGAAAAGTTTAATTGAACCTTGAATAATTCAAAATAAATAACAAGGAGGTTTAATCCTAGGGAAATATGCCTTCCCTAACTTGTGTCTAATTTGAAAATTTTATCATTGTTCCTAAGTTGAAACTTTCAATTAGGTCATGACGTTTATAAGTATCAATGAAATAGAATGTGGTAATAACTCAAATATATTTTCAATTGTAGTACTCAACCATTAATTTCATAATTTTTAGTAATTTCAGAAATCCATAAATTAAAAAAGAAAAAATGCCTAAAAGTCAAATTTAATCAAACTTATAGAGAATCAGATGCATTTGGGAGTTAGAAAATCTTAATTCAACCTTCAATTTGACTAATAAAGCATTAATTTTAAAAAGTAACAAAAATACACAATAAATTGAACCGTAATTCTAAAACCTTAACTGGCCCAATTTGTAACTTGATTAAATCTGAACACCATCTTATGAAATTGAATGAAAAAATATGTTTAATATCATTAAAGAAACGAAAATTAATCAATAATTGAAAGAAAAATTTATGAATTGTTAAAAAATCGAATAAGAGGATGTTAGGATTTACCCCAAATTGAAATAGGTGAAATGATCACTACGATTGATGGAATCACATCTGACAGATGTAGAGGGCTTCCTTAGAGTTAATTGTGCTCCTTACTGTTTATTAGAGAAGGAGGAGAGTCAGTATAAATGGTGGAGCAATTTTGAGAACTTTAAGAGATCCTTCTTATTTGTGACAAAGAGAAAACGAAATAAGTGAAGATAAATCCTTGAAGATGTTGAGAAAGTGGCAAGAAAGTGATAATGGTAGGGAGAATATGGCAGCAAGGAATTTTATAGAGAAAAGAAGGGAACTGTATTTCTATTTTAATAGACAAGGGAGATAGGTTTCTATTTAGAAATTAGATTAGGTTGGTTGATCACTTATTGATATTGTTCGACCAATTTCATATGTTGGTAGACTAAACAATTAATCTCTTAGCAAACTTACAGTACATAAAGTTTCTTAAAATTGACTATATTGGTCTATCACAAAATCACCTTAGTTAACTAATGTATAATAGTGGTTGACCATTCTGATTGACCTCCTTATAAACTTACGGTCGCTTTTATTAGAAGAAATTATAAGAACATTAGTCCACCACTACTACATTAGTCGACCACTACTTTATATTGGTCAACCAATATGACCTAAAATCATCTATTATAATCTACGTAGATCCTAGAAAAAACACTTAAACACATAATAATTCATAAAAATATTAATTATAAGCATTAAAAAGAGATATTAGCCATATAGAATTTCCATCAATCATACCTGGTTCTCTTCCAAATATATAAAATGTATCCTCTACTATAGGTTTAGAGAAAATGTTAACCAATTGATGTAATTGATCAATAAATTATAGCTCAATATCTTCATTTTCACATAATCTGTAATGAAATTATATTTATTGGTTCTACAGTGTTGAATATGGGTCTTTGTAAGACAAATGGTACTGGTGTATAATGCTAAATATGGTTCTTTATGAGACAAATGGTACTAGTGTTGTCACACCTTATTAGTATCTTTGTAATGTCCATGTTATAGTCTCTAAATTGTTGTCTAAGCCATATAATTTGCGTAGAACAACTGCTAAATACCACATATTCTACTTCCATGGTTGATAAGGCAACTGAATTTTATTTCTTGCTAAACTATGAGACTAATGCATTTCTTAGGAATTGATAAGTACTGATTGTACTCTTTCATAAAGAGACTATTGCTGTAATTTACTTAAAATTAACTAATCAAATTAAAGAATATGTGCTTAAGATACTGAAGTCTTAAACAAATTATACTATATAAATATCTAAATATATGTTTAATGGTTACAAGATAAGACTCCTTAGGATTTGATTAAAATCTTTCATATGCTTACATTATACATAATAATGGGTCTATTTATAAGACGGTAAATTAAACTACCAATCTTATCTAGATGAAGATTTACATCAATCATTTTCCTTTCCCTATCCTTGTTCAATTTATCTGTAACAATTACGGGTGTTCTCAATGGCTTGGATTCATACATTCCAAAGTACTTGAGTAGTTTGTACTTAGCTTAATTAATAAAAAAGCCTTCCCTTATTTGCTTGATTTAGAGTTTAAGAAAGAAGTTGAACTCTCTAATCATCAAATTGCCTACTCATACACTTAGAGATTTATTGTGCAAACTTTCATTAGTTACACCAAAAATAATATTATTGACATAAATTTAAACAATTAGATAGCTATATTTATGTTTTTTAATAAATAGTGATATGCCAACCTTGCCTTTAGTAAAATTGTTTTCTAAAAGAAATGAACTTAGACTATCATATTAAGCTATAAAAGCTTATTTTAAACTCTACAAGGCTTTAGAAATTTTATAAATATGGTTTGGTACATCATGAATTTAAAAATTGGGAGGTTGATCAACATAAACAACTTCTTGAATATAACTATTTAAAAAGGTACTTTTAACATCCATAGGAAATATTTTGAAATCATGTAAAATGCTAATGCAAGTAATGATTTTATAACTTCTAATGACTTACCAGTGCATATATTTCATCAAATATATACCCTCCTCTTTATTACATCATTTAGCCACTAGTCTAGCTTTGTTTCTCGCAATGATATCTAATTTATCAAGTTTGTTTCTAAACACCCACTTAACTCCAATGATTTGGTGCTTTTTAGGTCTAGGTACAAAAGTTCACTCCTTACCTCTATCAAATTGGTTAAAATCTTAATTCTTAGTAAGAACCAGACTTTCATCACAAAAGGATTTTTCGATAATCTTAGGCTTAATTTGAGAAATAAAATCAAGATAGGATAAATCTATAAACTGAGATTTAGTGATTACCTTTTTTGAACATCACTTATACCATGATATAGAGGACGATTCTTCTTAAACATACAATCTCTTAGAAACTCATCATCCTGTGTTTCTCCCTCATTTGGTTTAACAACATGTTCACTTAACTCATATAAGTTTTCTTTGTGATCAATCTTGTTCTCTTCAAAGAATAATTTCTCTAAGCCCTTAAATAAACCCATATTATCATCTTCAAGACTTTTATCAAATGCAAAAGGGTTAGATTCATAAAAAATAACATGCATAAACTATTCAATAATGTGATTCTTCTTATTAAATAATTTATATACTTTAGTAATTAAAGAATAACCAAGGAAAATTCCTTCATCTACTATGTAATCAAACTTTCCTAAGTTATCTTTAATGCTTAAAATATAGCACTTACAACCAAAATATTTGGAGCAACTATTATTTGGCTTCTTTATATGCCAAATTTTTTACAGTTTTTAATCTAAATTTGATTTTATATAGACTCTATTGGAAATATGATATATGGTAGTCACAAATTTTGCCCAAACATTCTTATAAAGATCATATTCATTTATCATAATCTTAGCCACGTCTTGCAATATTTTATATTTTCTTTCAATAATTCCATTTTCTTAAGGGGTCATAGGAGTACAAAAAATTGTGAAAAATATCATTATATCTACAAAATCCTTCAAAATTTTCATTCTCAAACTCCCTACTATGATTATTCCTAATTGATACAATACAAAGTTCTTTTTCATTTTGAACTTTGTTTACAAATTTAAATAATATGTCAAAGAATTTATCTTTGTTAGCTAAGAATAAAAAACATTAAGCTATTGGGATGGTTTAACTAAAAATGTTTGAATAAGTAACATTTTCCCTTTCCTAAAAATTTAACATAAGGAGATTAGTGGCCATTTGTTGATTCAACTTGTGAGGCTTGGTAAGATTACTATTAGACTTACTAAAATATTCAACAATAACAAAATCATAAAATTTACCACCTCATAGCAACTCTATTTAGGCTAAACTATATGAAAGTCTAGTGGAAGTTTGAAAGAATTTTTGGATTATTTTCCCATTTGACAAGCTCTACAAATCTTTTTTTCACATATAACATTTAAAAGTCTATTAACAAGTTACTTGTAATTGAGGTTAAAGATAAGGCTCATGCTTGTTTATTTAAGCCTCCTATACCAAATTCATGAATCTTTACTCATAGACCTTAATATTTTGGTTAGAGAAATCTTCAAGATCAATTATATATACATTCCCTCTTTTCTTTCCTAAAAGTCAAATTCTATTGTTAGGTAGTCTAAATATAACGAATGATCTTCCATCATAATACACTTTATATTCCTTTTGACATAGTTGGCTTACACTTAATAAGTTATTCTTCAATCCATCAACTAAAGTCATATTATCAATAAAATGTGATCTTCCTTACCAAATTTTCTAATGACTATTATATTATCCTTGGCATGATCTCTATATATGACAAATTTTATATTTCTCTTTAAAGTTGTAGGTTATGATGTATTAATGGTCATGTGTTTTAATCATCTACTATCCACATACCATTTGTTCTTATTTTTCTTAGAAACCTATAAAACAAGGCAATCAATGTGTTATAGATACCTAAATAAACTTGGTTCCTTGATTGTTAGACTTTTCTTTCTTTTCAACCCACTTCTTTAAGATTTTACTCATTATGCTTTGTTTTATGAGGCAAAATTTGTCAATGTTCCCATATTTTCCATAAAAATCTCATAACATGATATATAAATAACATATGTTGGTGTTATCATATTGAAACTAAAAATTTTGATGCATAAATGCATTCCTTTGTACCTTATACATATACATGAATGGTCCTTTAGATATTAAAGAAGTTGAATGCTCTTTTTAAGTAGTGAATAGGACTAGAATAATTATATATATGAAGTATATTCGTTTGATTATAGTAATGTTTATAATGTTTGTAAGCATATATTATGACATTATACTTAATATGAGGCCTATTATGAGTAAAAGCTTGATGCTTACTTCTAAATTTATGTTGATGCCTAAAATAGTATAAGTGAGAATGGATTCTATCTTATTTCTTTATATAGAAATTATACATATTATTTCCTTAAGAATGTTGAGTTTTAGGCTTAGGTTTAGAGACATATATGAAAGGATGAAGCTTGCTCTCAAGTAAGCCCCAGTGGATGTAATATATGTATATAATTAATGTGTATATTTAGATGTGGATGCTACATGCTCATTTATTATCTTAAGTAATGATTCTTATTAAGTAAATATTTTTCCTTTTTAAATTTTGAATTGGCATTGGATACACTTCTATAGTTATATCTAATCATATACCTTTTATTTAAACTATTTTAAGCTCCTAATATACTTTTCACTTTATTACTTCCTTTTGTGAATTTGGACATTAGGTTCTTAAGGTCATTGATTACCTTTCTCAATGCTTTATTATCATGCTTTAATGTATCTAAGTTATGATTATCAACAATGGCCAGACTCTTAGATGTTTTAGTGCTATATAATTCACTTCATCTTTCATTTTCACTCATGCATGCATTTAGATGATCTTAAGCCTCTCTAAGTTTGAAATATAGTTACTTCCTCTTCATACTTATAATTTCAAGTTGCTTAACTAATTCATTATGTAACAATTCAATATGTAATCTTCTTTTTTCAAATTCCAACTTTTGGAATCACTTGTTTCATTCCAAGGGATGGCTTTAAATGCCTTATTTTTTATACCTCTTCTCCTTCTTGTCATTTCTCTCATATTTTCTATTGTCTTGAGGAGAGGTTATTGAGACTTCATATATCTGAGTTTTCTACATTTAAAATAAATGATGTTATTTGATTTAACTTTTGAATATATCTTAACCTTAAAGTCATTTCTTTTTAAGAAGTTATTTAACCTTATAAGTTTCTTAAATTTTCTAATAATTAGGGTATTGCCTTTCTCTTTGCTTTTAGTAGTTGATGTGTTTTTTTCTTTTCTTGATTCTTATTTGGAAGCCTTAAAGGCTAAGTTTTTCTTCTTTGGAGCCATTGTCTCTTCTTTTTAAGTCTCCTTGAGTCTTAATTTATAAGTTATCACAATCCAATAAGTTCCTCTCATAGTAACATATTTAGCTCTTTTGCTTATTATATTATCGTCTCCTTGGCTTTAGAAACCTAAGCAATTTCCTCCCCATTTCAACATTACTATATATCTTGTCTAAAACTTCTATAGCATTAATAATATTAATAAATCTTACATATATGGTATATATGCTTTCATCATACTTCATTTAAAACAATTCAAATTGATATGTTAGCATACTTATTTTGCTCTTCTAATAAAGTCCCTCATTTGTAAATTTTCTATCATCTATAACTCTTCCTTATTCTTCTTTTAATTTAAGAAACTTTTGTTAATCATCTTTTAGCAGGAATGAAAGGACCACTCCAAGTAATTTCCTTCAAGTCAACATTTTCATTCATTAAGAAGAATTCATTCTAGGTTTTTAATATAAATAATAATTTCCATTAAATAAAGGAGCCTTATAATTTACAATCTAAGAAGCTTGATCTGAAAACTATTAGTGGTTACTTTGTAGGTTACACTATCGGATCAAGGGGTTCTAGATTATATTACCCATCTCACACGACTAGAATTATATAATCAAACAGAGATATCTATTTTGAAGATAAATTTGGTCCAAGTCAAGGGGTCAAAAGAAATTGTATTCAGGGGAGAACGCATTATAGTCCCTGTACCCATCACTTCCACTCCTACTAATGACCCTGTGATTGAACAGATTCTAATAAAATCTTATGATGAACCTTAGAATCAAGCACAGGACGAAGTTATTAATACTGGGGATGATAAAGTTGTTGTCAGGAGATCATAAAGAACACATAGACCAGTCATTCCTGATGACTATATTGTCTATTCGTAGGAATATGAGTTCGATATGGGAGATAATACTGAACTAGTCAATTTTCAAGAAGCCATGAATAGTCCTTAATCTGCATTACGGATGAATGCAATGGAAGATGAGTTGAGTTTCATGACACAAAATAGATTTTAGGAGTTGGTTGAACTACCTAAAGGTTGCAAACCCACTGGATGCAAGTGGGTTTACAAAATCAAACATGACTCAAGTGGACAAGTACAAAGGTATAAGGCTAGACTTGTAGTAAAAGGCTATAACCAAAGAGATGGGATTGATTTCAAAGAAACCTTCCCACTAGTTTCTACCAAAGATTCACTACGAATTATTATGGCTATAGTTGCTCATTTTGACTTTGAACTTAATCAAATGGATGTAAGGATCACCTTTTTAAATGGAGATCTGTATGAAGATATTTATATGACCCAACCAGTTGGTTTCACGATAACTAGTAAAGAACACATGGTTTGCAAGCTCAAGAAGTCTATCTATGGATTAAAACAAGCATCAAGGCAGTGATATATTAAGTTTGATATGGTCATCACTGCAAATGAATTTAAGGAAAATGTAGTTGATCAATGTATATATATGAAGTTCAGTAGGAGTAGTTTCATTTTTCTAGTACTATATGTTGATGACATTCTACTTGCTTCTAATGATAATGATATTATTTTAGACAAAACAATTGTTATTTAGTCATTTGATATGTAAGGATCTTGGCGAGGCCTCTTATGTACTTAGAATTCAGATTCTCTGAGATAAAGCTAATGGGATTCTTCAATTGTCTCAAAAGACTTACATTGATCAAATCTTCAAAAGATTCAATATGCATTCTTGTTCTCTTGGAAAGGCATCAATAGTGAAGGGTGAGAAATTCTCAAAAGCCCAATGTCCACAAAATAATAAAGAGAGAGATGAAATGAAAGCCATTCCTTATGCGTCACTTGTAGGCAGTCTAATGTATGTTCAAGTATGAACACGCCCTAATATTGCTTTTGTTATAGACGTGTTAGGAAGATACTTAAAGGTAGCAAAGATCATTTGTTGACTTATCGGTGAACTAACAATCCTGATATAGTTGAGTTCAGTGATGCTAATTATACAGGATATGTGGATGATAAAAATTCCACTTCAGGCTACATCTTTATGATGGATGGACGAGCTATATCGTGGAAAAGTGTCAAACAGACACTCACAACATGTTCTACCATAGAGGCAGAGTATATGGCATGCTATGAGACAGCTTGTCAAGCAATATGGTTGCAGAATTTTATTTCAACATTAGGTATTGTAGATCCTATTTCGAGTCTGCTGAAATTGTATTGTGATAATTCTACAGCTATAACTTTCTCTAAGAACACTAAAAGTGTTAAATCAAGAGGACTTCACGATTATTAATTTTGGTGACAATCAAATAATATTATTATTATAAATAAATGAACTATTTTGATAAGTGTGTTAAGTGTGCAGAAAAACACAGAAGAAGCGGAAAACACAGAAGAAGTGAAAACACAGAAGAAGTGGAAAACATAAAAGAAGCGGAAAAGCACAAAAGAAGTGAAAACACAGAAGAAGTGAAAACACAGAAGAAGCGCAAAATGCAGAAGAAGTGGAGAACACAGAAGAAGCGGAAAACACAGAAGAAGGGGAAAACACAGAAGAAGTGAAAAACACAGAAGAAGTGAAAAATACAGAAGAAGAGGAAAACACAGACGATACAAAGATGAAGATACACTAGTACGTCAGACAGTTAGTTAGTTGGAGTTGGTTATAGAACTCAACTAAATAACAGGTTCTACAAGAATCAAGAAGCATTTATATAGGATCAAGAAGCAGTTGGAGACTTAGGCTATATATACTAGTCGTAGTCGAAGATTGAACAATCTTTTGAGCTTTCAAGTGTTTACTTACAAAAAAATTCTATATTCAAAAGTACAATACTAGAAAGCAAACTCTACTGTAACAAAAAGCTCACAATATCTTTCTAGTGAAAGAAAGAAAAGGCTAAGATAGAAGAAAGAATACTTTATGTAAGAGACCTAAAAAGGCTCCGGAAGGGAAGAAAGAATACTTTGTGTAAGAGACCTGGAGAGGCTCTAAAAGGGAAGAAAGAATACTTGTAAAATTGTCGAAGTATAATGAAATCTCAGATGAACTCTGAGGACTGGATGTAGCCTATAGTTTGGGGTGAACCAGTATAAAAATCGCAACATCTATCTTCTAACCTTCCACTTTATTTTATTTTGTTTTTAAGCAAGTATATAGAAGTTATTTGCGATTTAACTATGTAACTATTTTTGTATAACTTTTGTGGTATTCTTTTAACAGTTGGAAAAGTTCTTAACAAGATATATTAAAGTTTTTGTATTCACAAAAAGAACACACAATTTAACCCCCTTCTTGTGTATCTCGTATATTGTACGTGAATTCTATATTAACGTGTAATTTACTTCAATTAGTATCAGAGCTCGGTTTCCAAAAACCACCTTTATAAAGTGAGGACAAAGATCCATGGCTGAATCACATGTTTTTATAGCTGAAGGTGCCTTCGTCATAAGACCTTCTGTATTCAATGGTGAAGATAATCATTATTGGAAGGATAGGATGCAGCTCGTCATAGAATCCACACATATTGATCTTTGGGATATCATCGAGAATGGACCATACGTATCAATAGATGATGAAGCAAAAACCATTCCTAGTAACAGATGGTCAGCTAATCACAAAGCTAGATTTAAATTAAATTCAAAGGCCAAGTTCTTTTTGAGTTGTTCTTTAAGCATAAGTGAATACGATAAAGTTCATGGATGTGAAACTGCAAAAGAAATGTGGGGCACTCTATCCATCACACATGAAGGCACAAACCAGGTGAAAGAGTCCAAGATCAGTATTCTTATACATCAGTATGAGTTGTTTAAAATGAAAGAAGATGAGTCTATTGATCAAATGTTTGGACGATTTTAAACTATCGCTAATAGACTTAAAGCTCTTGGGAGAATCTACTAAAATCAAGACCATGTTAGGAAGATTCTCAGAATTTTGCCAAAAACATGGAGACCCAAAGTCACTGCAGTACAAGGAGTCAAGGACTTGAGCAAATTAAAGCTAGACGAATTGCTGGGTTCTTTGAAGATACATGAAGTAAAGCTTGATGCTGAAGATAAACCTAAAAGAGACAAATCTATAGCGTTAAAGACTGGTCAGAAAAATCACAAGACTAAGAGAAATTGAAGTTCATCTTTAAAAGGATTAAAGATCGAAGAAGTCAAGAATGATGATACCAGTGAATCCGATCATGATTCAAGTGAAGATGATGACGAATTATCTTTCATTTCAAGAAAGATCAGAAGGATATGGAAAAAGAAAGCAAAAGG
>JANZXR010000171.1:15876164-15897941 GCA_027575705.1 Erythroxylum echinodendron | reverse complement strand
TTTGTGGTATTCTTTTAACAGTTGGAAAAGTTCTTAACAAGATATATTAAAGTTTTTGTATTCACAAAAAGAATACATAATTTAACCCCCCCTCTTATGTATCTCGTATATTGTACGTGAATTCTATATTAACGTGTGATTTACTTCAAAAAGTACTTCTCGCTCAAAGCATATAAAGTATTATTTTGTTAAAAAGAAAGTCGTTAAATCCTTCATTACTGTTGAGTATACACCTAAAACTAGCATGTTAGCAAATCCACTTACAAAAGGCTCGCCTATATGTGTATTTGTGAAACACGTCTCCCACATAGGATTGTTAAGAGCCTAGCTTGATAAGATTAGTGGGAGTTTGCTATTTTGTATTGAATATGTTAGCACTTTATACAGATTGCTTATGAATTTTATATATGAAACACGCATAATGATGTTTGCAATCATTTTTGTTAATACTGACACATATATATTGATGCATATATGTAGTTTAACGAAATGACAGGTACAAAAGGAGACAAATGTAAATTCTCAATTATTGTACTACATGCATGTTATTTTAATGGTTATTGTAGTATTTGAACATCTCCAGAGCCAAATCATATGTAGCATATATATTCTGTTGATATGATATTGCATATGATTTATTTGATTACTTTTGGATGATGGAGATTGATATGGTGGTTTGATTATATTGTCCAAGTGGGAGCGTGTTGGAAATATATGTGGACTAATATAATCACAACATTAATTCTATATGCACAACCATTAATTGAATTGCCTAATGTATGTTTAATAACCATAATGGGATGGTTAATAGTTTACTAATTGCATTTGAGACACATGGTAGTACCCTAATAACTATATGTTGGCCCATTAAACTATAGTTCACATCATCCTTAAAATGACACAATTAACCTATTCTACCCCTTAGGGTATAGAATATTATAAGATATGACATATGGTAAGATTGTGTATATACATTTAGTGTGTGTGGAAGTGAAAAGCATATTGGGTCTTCTACCATTAGCTCTCTATTGCACAAAGAGTTATTAGTTTTCTTTTAATAGGTTGTGCTGGAAATGGAGAGAGTTCAAGACTATATGCCAATTGTTGTAAGTATTTCATTTTCTTTGTGTTGTTGTAGGTATGGTATTTTCTTTGTATTGTTATGCTCTAAATAAAATGAGACCTTGGTTGTGTGACGTTGATGAATGCATCTTAGAATATAGCATGTAATTTACATATCATTACTTTCCCTTTAAAGAAAGAGTTTACCTTCAAATTCGAAGTTATGTAACTCTGGATATTGTAGCCCTTCTTCGTTCTCTTTTTTAGATTCTACTAAATTTATGTCCCTGTTAATACATCATAATTGAAGTAAAATCCTTTGATCATTTGTTCCTCTATCTGTGTCTTAGTACACTTTTTTTAAAAAAAGTGTATTTATGCTATTAATACTAAATGTTACCTTAAAATATTTCTTCTCTAAAGTTGTATCGTTAGTGATTATTTTCCTCCCAACTAGTGTTGCCTTAGGATTCTTCTCGAAAACAATTTGATAGCTGCTCAATTTCTTATCATAAATATGAGCTAAATTTATAGCAATCGGAACTCTTCCATAAGAATAGACTTTTGTTATTTTATAATGACCTTTGTGGTTCGAGCTAGTAAAGATTAGAACTCCTTTAATAATTTTCCATCATTTTTATCTACTTTAGGTTTGTTAATTAGGGGATTGAGGCTCATAGGAGGGTTGAATCTCGTAATATCGTTTTATAAATATCCTCCCATGTATACTTATCTCCTTTCACTACACCTTGTAAAGCTACAAATATACCTCTCCCTTAAGATGCAATGTTGTTTGGATCACCTTCTCTCCTCTGTATTCACACTTATAGATCCAAATTAATGGATTGTCAATACTATCATATGAAGAATATTCTAAGTTAGAATCCTTTTCCTTCATTTGGTCTCTACAGATACAAATGTTGTTCCTTTCCTCATTATTTTTATTGCATCCCTGTAACTCTTCCAAAATCTCCTTCAATTGTAAGTTCAGCAATTCTTTTTAGAATGTTGGCAATACTCCATTATATGCAATGTTTCTCATAAATATATCCATTCATCTTGATAATTCTATATAGTCATTTATAATGTCAAACTCTGATTCTAAATTGATATGTAATTTTTGTCAAGTCTATTCACAAGACAATTTATAAGGAAATCTTCTTTTCTTTTGCTAGAGTTTTCTTTTCTAGACTCTGTGATTGTTGTTCAAAAAACTCATTCTTAACAAGCTTCTTGTGAACTATTTTTACAGACAATTCTAACTACTTTCTTAGTCATCGTAATATCTTTTAAATAGGTTCAATATATAGAAGTTTCATAAAGTAAAATAGAATAAAAGTATGTTAACTTATTCTCTATTAAAAATAGACTTATAAAAATAAATAAGATAACTGTTGTCTAGATAAAAAAAACTATTATAGTTACTTCTTAATCAAATTGACCTTCTTATGTACTTTCTTTTCTAAAAATGCATCTTGCATTTCAATTATTTAGTTTAATTTTCGTGTACTTTCTTTTCTAAAAATGCATCTTGCATTTCAATTATTTAGTTTAATTTCCTGAATTTTATTTTGAAACTATATCTCATAAAACTATAGTAAATTTTAACATGTATAAACTAAATAAGCAAGATGTATAATGGTGATTGGTGATGTTCTAAGACAACAATGTGGTGGATTATATGTTAACATATTTCACACTACAACAAATAGTACATTTAGTGACATTTTCTTTCGTGACGTTAAAAAAATCATTGCCAAAAGTCACAATTCGCAAAGATTTTACAAAATCATCATTAAAAGTAAGAATTTGGAGACCAAACAGAAAAGCGTGACAAAAGGGAAAACATTTTGCGACGAATAACAAAAATCATCGCCAAATGCTAAACATTTAGTGACGATCAAGAAGAATCGTCACTAAATGATGCACAATGGATGACGATTTCTAATATTCGTCATTAAATATACTTATGGTGACACTTTCTATAAATCATCACCATAGTTTGTCAAACATTTTGTGACTAATCTTGGAAATCGCCAGCAAAGAGTCATAATGGGCGATGATTATGCGAAATTATTAGTAAAAAGACGTTTGGTTTTTTGCTACAATTTTGACATTGTCACTAAAAGTTGACATTTAGCGACGATATTTTTAAGCGTCACCAAAAGGTCTATATTTGTCGATGAAAATTTTAAACTACGCAAATGGTTACACATTTGGTGATGATTTTCAAAAATTGTCACTAAATGGTCCACATTTAGTGATGATTTCTGAAAGTCGTCACCAAATGGTTGACATTTTTCAAAAATTTTAAACTAACATTTTTATAATCTAACATAGTTAAGATATGTTTTATTGGAGATTTGTTTTAAATGTTTACAACATATTATTGAAAAAAACACACAACATAATTTTAAGTGTTAAATAGTAGTAATAATTAATCATTAATATTTATTGACATTGCAAAACTTAGTTATTAAAAATTAAATAATTTTGTTAATATAATAATATGATATATGGAGTAATGCTAAGTTTGAATTATAAGTTTAACAATTCATACAGTCATAGAACCAGAACAATAACAGTTTACATTTAATAGTATACAGCTTGACCCCTAACTAGTAGAGAGGTTGTTTGACAAATTCTTACAGATACAATAATAAATTGACTTTAAAGCTGAGTCCCATTGATTGCATCGATAAATGACGATGATATAATCATTTATTTGGATTCCAAGTGACATAAGAGTCGGTAAAGCTAAATGAGTTCCTCATGTTTGGATTCCGAAGAAGGGTCCTTGCATGTTCGAAGGCACCAATTGAAGCAATAATAGTGCTTCCCTCAGATGAAGGGTTTTTCACATCCTCTTACAACATCTTTTCCACTATAGCTAAACTTGTAGAGGATACAGTGAATGAGTCACTAGATTTAATATAGAAGATAAGTTCGCCAAAGGAACTACCAGTACGAAACGATTTACCTAAAATATAATCAGTATAGACTTAGATATTATTGGTACTACTGTCACCTGCAACCAAATTAATACCAACTCTAGCAATAAAAATGTAGTTAGTGAAGAGTTAAGATCGTTCTCATGATGAACTTTAATAAAAAATGTTAAACGAGTTGAAACGAAATAGGGGGGTTTTGGTTTAATGTAATTTAAAAGAAATTAAATCGGCTGAAATTAAATTAACGTAATTTAAAAGGAATTAAAATAGCTGAAAGTAAAAGATAACAAAAATATTCAAATTTGGAAATTCAGTGAACAAACCTTGGTTTCGGGTTACCGAGGTTATCGAACTGATATGGATCCTCAATGTAAAAATCAATCCATTAACAAACAATCATTAGGGATTGTTTTCTATTAAGATTAAATGAGTAGAAACATGTATTCTAAACATTCTTGTTAATAACAACTTAAATACGATTTTAAGTTTAATTAACTAGTAACTTTAAGAACTAAGAAACCAATAAACAAGACAACACATGTACGACATGCCTTTAATCTAATTAAGCATCTTCTTAGAATTTCCAACTCTAACGTAAAGATGGCAATCCTAATTGATTAGCAAGACGGAACATCATATCCTACCAATCTAGCTATAAATTAAACAAATTAACTCCCAGTTGTGCACCCTAGAAATCAATTAATTTAATCATTAAAAACAAATCAAAAGACACTTAATATTCATCAATGAAAGAAACTTTATTTAGAATCTCACCATACCATATGATAACAAGGTTCCCTTCAACCAAGAAGAAAAGTTTAGCTATTCATAACAAAAGTAAGAGCAAATGGAACAATAACAAAAGATAAGGTCTTTATCCCTTGTCCTTTGTAAAAAAATACAAAAATTCTAGCCTAAAAATAAGAAAAACCAAAAAAGAAACAATCTGCAGAAAAATGAGAAAAACAGTTGCTTCAGTCTGTGTGAAAGTGCACGTGGACAGTACACGTCTTTATACTTTTTTATTTTCTCCCTCATCTTATCATGATCTACAGCAAATATCTCTCCCAGATCTTTAGGTCATAAATCCCCATCAATAAGGCAACATTTGAATTTCAAAATCATAAAGATCTTGAATGTATCGGATCTAATTTAAAATCAGAAATGCAGAAAATCCTTTCCCTTATACATGCCCACGCTTAGTCATCTATTTTTCTGCCAGTTGGAAATTTGACTTTTCTTCCTTTTAATTCCATCTTTTTGGTCCAATTTCATCTTCCATGTGTTGAAAACTACCTAAGAAAAATTTAGAAACAAGTCCATCAATTTCACACAATAATTTCAACACATTAAAGAAATTTATCCCAAAAATAGTACAAAATTGACATCTTAACAATTGTCAGATTAGTAAACCGTTAAACAAACTGAAATTTGAGTGACATGCATACGTGAATGAGCAGACGAAGTCTAAGGAATTGATGAATTTTCCAAAGCAACTGATTTCTCTAATCCTGTACGGACTATTGTGACATCGCTCCCACCTCCAAGGGCATACATATCATCTTTAAGACTCAAGGAAGCTTAAAACAACATGTGGTATATACCATTACATGTGAATATATATAATAGCTTCATAAAAAGAAATAAGATGTACATAATAAGGGAAGTGATGTTGTTCAGATGATACTAAACACCTTGAAGTAGAAGATCGGACATGGAAGGCAAACGATGATTAGTGTATAAAGTGGAGATTTTTTTGCATTGTTTATTGTTTCAATAGGGACAAGTTTGCCACATTCCTCCCAACAGAATGAATTAGGGTCATTCGAAACTAATCTACATAATGACATTCCTTGATTAATCTGAAAATATTGATTTAGACTTAAATGATGATATGTTCAACTACAATTTCAATGATAAGTAAATGTAGTCTAGTTTATCACTTATACATCTTCAATGTGCCTAATGATATGAAAGTTACGCTTACTAAAATTTCAAAAATCTATCGTGTAGTTTGTATCATAAGCAAAATTGATAATTTAAAGTAAAATAGACATGACTATATTCTTGATTTACAAAAATATAGTATTATCCATAAAATGCAACAAAGATATAACAAATAAAACATAACCATAACAAATAACAAAGGTAGGCAGACATAAACAAAGAACAAAGATAAACAGTAAATCATCTTTAAAACACAACCTTAAACATAACTCATACATCAAATGCATAAATAAGAACTCACAATAAACACCTAAAGGTATAAGTTAAACTTAGCACAACTTCGATAATGAAAATAGAAGAAAAGAATAATACCAATTCAGTAGAAGATGGTTCTTCGACAGTAATGACCACAATATAGATGAAGAAACAGAAGAGAGGATTTAGAGAAATGTCAACGGCTTGAACGAGAATGGAATAGCCTTTTATATTTTTGTCTTTGAAAACCTAATACAAAACGACGTCATTTTTCTTGTTTAGATAAACGATGTCCTTTATTGTTTACCGTAGTTGTTTAGAAGTAGTATTAATTAATTTGCTATGATGTATTGCATTTGGTTGACAAATGCTAGATGTAGCGACTAATACATGGTTCATCACCAAAGCCTGCAGGTTCATAAATAATTTTTAATAAATTTATTTTCCTATTCCAAGTAAAACATGATTTGAATTTAAAATTGAATTTATTTCCCTATTTGATTTTATTTATCCACCAAATTAAAAATATAGATTAGTAATTTCCAAAAATTAAGCAAATCAAAAATAAGAACTCTATCTATAAGTATAAAAGACAAAATTTTCATTTTGTTATTGGTAATAGGAAGAACTCATATATGTTAATCAAAACATAAAATTGAAAAGGAAAATGCTTGGGTTTTGTGACGTTTTGTATAATTGGTAACGAAATAGGAGTCATTGGTGACGAAAATTCTGATTGTCACAAAAGGTACATAGTATTGGCGATGATTTCTCAATTGGTAGCAAAATGCTTTACATTTTGCGTTGCTATTCTGTAATAGTAGCAATCTTTTAACATTTGGCGACGAAATATATATTCTTTGTCGGTCATTTTAAAGGGTTTTATCACGATCATGCTAGTGCACTCCTATGAGTGAAGGGTTCTGTCATGATCGTGCACTCCTATGAGTGAAGGGTTCTGTCATGATCGTGCTAGTGCATGATCGTGCACTCGTGATGTGTGACTTAACTTGTAAAAATCATATCTCTCTATTATGGCGATGTTCAAAAATTTCAAACTTTATACTATTGGAAAGCTAAGAGGATAAACTATAACTTTTATGAACATTACTTTATCTGATTCGGCCTATATCAATACAATTTAATCGTTGAAATCGGGGCACAATTTTTGTCAGGGATGCTGCTGCAGCCTCTTCCAGCACCCGTGATGTTATCGTATAAAGGTAATATCTCTTTCATCCAGAGTCCAAAAATTACATGTAATAATTTCAAAAAATGTATTTCAGAAAATTATACAATTTCATTATTATAATTTCAAAAAACGTTTTTCAAAAAATTATACCATTTAACTTTTGTATTTTAGAAAAACTAAATTATAATAATTTAATAAGATATTGTAATATAATTAGAAAACTATTTCTAACAAATTATATTTAAAGATTAGCTACTAAAACTAAATCATCACAAAAAGATTTTACCTATGTTTACCGGAACATCTCTAAAAACATCTTGGTTAAGTGAGGCTTATGTTTCGAAAGTCTTTTTGTGCACTTCAGTCCGTATTGAGGATACTGAGAAACGAATCGGTTCATCTAAGAGGGAAAGCTACCTGATGGTGGGCTGGTTGCTATTAAGAAATTGTCTCTAGACAAGTCGTTGCAAGGTGAATCAGAATTTGTTTCATAGGTACGTAAGAATGATCACAAGCATTCAGCACAAGAACTTGGTTCAACTTCTTGGTTATTGCATAAATGGACCTCAAAGGCCCCTAGTCTACGAATATATGAAGAATGGGAGCTTGGACCTCATGGTCTATGGGAAACTTCAAAAATTGGAGTTCCATTGAGCTTGACATAGTAAATAAAGAAAATTAAAAAAACATATCAATGGTTAAATGTTGGCTTGATTCTTTGTTTGCAGGCAAAAGCAATCAATTCCTGAATTACGATAAATGATGGAGTAAAACCCCAACCAATCCATGTCTTCTATAGAAAGGGCACCACAAATTTAGATCTGTGCTTCTTTGATTTTATCATTTTCTTATAATTGATACCTAATAATATTTTTCTAAACGACTAATGCAATTTGCAATTTAATGTGTTGGAGTTATTGACGCGTCAAATTCTAATGCGTCTTATTTTAGTAAGATAAATATTTTTCCTTTGTCATTATATGATGATAGAATGAATTACTCACTTTTGTATTAAAAATCTTCCAAGTTGATTCCTCTTCGACACGGCCCATGTTTTAAATGGGCTTGGACCTCCAAATTATTGCCGATTTGGGGTTTTATCTGATAGTTAGGGTTTAAGTGTCATTCATCATCTTCTTATATTTTTGGCTGTACGGAATTTAGTGAATTGGTAATTACTGCCACTTAGGTCATTGAATCTGATGTCGAGCCGACCGGAGTTTTTAGCACCACCTGAGATTTTCTACGACGATGCAGAAGCTCGTAAATACACTTCCTCTTCTCGTATTATTCAAATCCAGGTGTGAAATACATAAATTTACATTTTTTTCATGTTTTTTCGTTTTGCATTCATGAAAGATTGTGAAGTTATTACTGATTAATTAAGCTGTTCTTTTTTTGGTCATGTTTCTGTGCATGATAATTGTTGAATGACTGATAGGCGAAGCTGTCGGAGAGAGCGCTCGAGCTTCTTGCTTTGCCTGATGATGGGGTCCCAAGATTACTCCTTGACATCGGTAGTATATGAATATCATTTTTCTGTTTTCAATTATGTTTTGTCTATGATTTTGGTGGCACATACGTTTTTGGCTATATTTGCGCATATTCTTTTGGAGTTTAAGAGTTCATCTGGAAGCCAGTTTGCTGCTATGGATTAATTTTGGTGAATTTGATTGTTGAATATTTTAACAGGAAAATAGTTGATTTGCTAAATCGATTTGTTTGGTTTTACAGGTTGTGGATCAGGACTCAGCGGAGAGACACTGACTGAAAATGGGCACCTTTGGGTTGGCTTGGACATATCACAATCAATGCTTGGCACGTCTAAATAATGAGTTTAATTGTCGTCGTGTTTTTTTGCACATGGTTAAACAACTTTCCCTTTTGTATAAGATCATTAACTTTTTGTCATATTTAGATATTGCATTGGATCGCCAAGTTGAGGGTGATCTTTTACTTGGTGACATGGGCCAGGTATTCACTGAATAGACAATTTGTGTTCTCTATTTACTTAAACGAGTCTTAGTTAAACCAGCTAGATTGATGCCATTGTTAGGCCTTCGATTTCTTTGTCATCTGCTAGTTCAAGATTTTGTCTGGAAGATATTTTTCCACTTTTAAGGAAGTTGCTAAGAAACTTTAGCACCTGCTTTTTATTCAATAAAAGTTCTCCTATGTCGATCATAGCTAATGTCAATGAGGAACAAAATAAGTATTAAGCAGTTGTAGGCATTAACTATTCAATGCACACAGATGTGGTACACTGATTTTGTTCTTCCTGGCACGTCATAAATTTACAAGCAAACGTGATTAGTGTCAAACTGGTTATAACGTTATGGCATTATGTTGCAGGGTTTAGCAATTAGGCCTGGGATTGTTGATGGTGCAATCAGTATATCTGCTGTTCAGGTTAGTCTGTTCTATATGCAGTTTATGTATATTTATTACGTGGTGAACTTTTCCCAAGTGCTACAGAATTTTCCTTCTACGGCAGTGTGAACTTTTGTTCTTTTCCTGTCATTGTTTGGTAATTTGCCCATAATAGCACTTCAGGTTATGTAACTTTTTCACGTAAATTCTGTAATTAACTTTACTGCTTAAAAGTTGGGCATCATTCACTACGTAGTCATGCTCTTCTACCACCATATTCTGGTATTCTCCCTTCTTTCTTCTCAATGCATAATTTGTTTGGGTTTAACATCTCTCAGTGATTGGTCTATCATTAGAAATTATTTTGAATTTGCTTATTTTTCATTCACATCACTTTTTATTTGCTCTTCCCTGTTGTTGATATAAACTGTGTTGGCCTTGTATTGGAAACAATATAGTTCTTTTGACATTTTAAGTCGCTATGCATGTGACTCATCTTCTTGGGTTTGGCATGTAGTGGTTGTGCAATGCTGACAAGTCCTCCCATGAGCCCAGATTGAGATTGAAGTAAGTCTAGATTTCTTTATCTTGGTGAATTCTTATCTTGGATGTTGATGACTTTATAATATTATTACTGATGATGCCTATGTTCTTGCTATGTTGATTTGGTTATCAATATTATAGGGCTTTCTTTGGATCATTGTATAGATGCTTGTCAAGGGGAGCAAGGGCAGTTTTTCAAGTTTACCCTGAAAATCTGGCCCAGCGGGAGTTAATTTTGAGATCAGCAATGCATGCTGGATTTGCTGGAGGCGTGGTTGTTGACTATCCTCACAGGTATCTACAGGACAAGTAGCAAGCTGAATATGTCCTACTGACATTTCTTCATTCTTGTAGCATATTTATTTAATTTTGTTTTCACCATATATACTTGTCTCCTTTCTATTCTGCTTCATGTTTTTGAAAACTATCAGATGGCTCTATATTTGTCCCACAAGTTTGAACTCTTATTCATTCTCGAGCAGCTCTCTACAAAAATTTTGTCGATAGGTTCTTTAAGCTGCCTGGATGATTAACGCCGGAAACTTTTTTCTAAACAGTACCAAGAACAGAAAAGAATACCTTGTGCTCACTTGTGGGCCACCATCCTTGAGCACAGCTACTCCGAAGGGAAAAGGTGAAGATGGAGAAAGTGCCTCTGATGAAGAATTTAGCGATGAAGAAAATCAGACTGTGAGTTTCTTTTTCTTGGAATATCTAGTTATGGTTTAGCCTCTTTTTTCTTTCTTACTGACCAAAAATATTGTATCGATGCTGTAGATTCGCACTTCAGACAGGCATCGACCTAGAAAAAAGCAGAAAACGACCAAGAAAGGCAAAGGCAGAGAATGGTTGCTGAAAAAGAAAGAACAAATGAGAAGAAAAGGAAACACTGTGCCTCCTGACACAAAGTACACTGGTCGGAAGCGAAAGTCTAGATTTTGATGTTAAAGATATAGGACTATTCACCATTGGCCTATGTATTCAGGGGTCATGATCATGAAAAGAGGTGCTGATTGCTAAATGACCATGGTTCTTACTAATACGGAAATATAATACGAGTCTTTGTCTTTACTTCTGGAGGGTGTGAAGAATATACGAGAAGGGCAAATTTTTGTTTGTATTCATTACTCCGCTTTGTTAAGAACTGGAATTTCAGACCAATGTAGAATACCGATTCTTCCCTAAGACTGCGTAAAGATGTTCGTTCTTGAGCTCTACCTATTTTTCATACCTTTTATACGAAACTCGTGTTGATAACCTATTAAAAGTTAGACGTCTGCCAACTTCATTTTTTTATGGTTTTCATTGCATTTTTGGAGATGTATGCAGCTTCCTTCCGTGGATTGTTGTTAGTGAAGTGCATTACAATGGACAATGAAGTGCATTACAACGGACAACTTTTGTCCCAACTTAAGATAGCTGAGTCCAAGTCCAGTTCAGCCCTGTTCGACCTGATTTCATTTAATTTTTTAAAATTAAAAATAAAAAACAACATCATTTTTTGTAAAACAATGTCACTACCTGATTTGTTTTTTCGTTAATCTTTGAAAACTTTTTGTCTTGTCAACTACAAATTGTTCACTTGTCCAACCTCTAATCATATTCACAAAACAACTTCTCAATGCTTGAGAGGAAAATAAGAAAAAATTTTAGCTCTCTAATACTTATTCCTATTTATAGAAAAGCATTAATGTTTTGTAATTTTTGTTGAAATTAAATTTATTAATTATAATTAAAGTCATCTAATTATAATTGATTTAATTTTAATAAAATCAAATATCTTATTTTTTATCCCTATAGTTTCTCAAACTTTATAATTACGTCCAACTTCATAAAATTGATTTTTTTCATTCACAAGTTGTTCTTCAATGTGTGACCCATTAGATTCCTAATATATTGGCAATTATTATAAATTATAATTCTAATTCACAATTAGAATCAGATAAATTAAAACATCTTTTAATTTATTTTTAATTCTCCTATTAAATAATTTATAATCATAAATAAGATTGACGTTTAGCAACATGTCATTATCACCCAAATATCAAGAATATCAAAGTGATTTGATTTAACCTGTCCGTGCATGGTTGTGATCTATAATTTAATTTTTTCGCCATCCAATGATCCAAACGGGCAGAGTATGGAGACAGTGTTAATTATTTACATTCAATCATGTTCGTTCTTGCTAATTACTAATTGATTTATAATTGATATTTGAAAATGCCTTTTCAAATATGAATTCACATTGGCTAAAGAATTTCATAAATTTCTATTAATCAAAAACAGTAAAAACATTCTCCCTAATTACTTTAAAGTGACGAATCCTTTATTTACTTACTTAACTATCTCCTTATAGTTCATACTGCATCTAAGTACTACCGACTGAATTATCTTAGGGTGATCGTAATTCCTACACGAGATACCTTGGTAATCTCAAGTATAAATATCGATTATACAACTATCATTATGAGGAAATCTACAGACACATAAGTAATATTCCATTTGGGCTTCTCATAGCTGGGATTTATTGACTATTTCTTATAATCACCTATACATTACTTTACACATTACTTTTAAGTATCTCCATACTTTAATTTATGAGATTAATTACTTTCTTCATAAGAAAGAAACATATTGTGTGCTAGTTTAATCGTTTCAATAATATCCATTCTTAATGAAACTACAACTAGGAACATTTAGGAACAATACGTAAATATAAATTGAATATCGTAATTATGATCTCATCATAATTTTAATTACACAATAATTATTTCAGGGATTTTACCTTTAGTATTAAAACATCAGTTGTAATTAACTTAATACACAAAGATAAAGAATGCCTTTTTATTAATTAAATAATAATGGCATACATCAAATTGCAACCAGCCAATTGGCTACAGTACAGGGGCATAAACTAACAATCTCCCGCTCGCTTTAAAGTCAATGGCTTATGTATATAATATCATATCCATCCATATGTCGATCATGTCTCTTTTGAGATAATAGCATAGTGAGAGGATCTACAAGACTCTCTTCATTGCGAACTCATTTCAGTGTTATGTCTTTCTGCTCCACTATCTCCCTGATCAAGTGAAACTTCCTGAATACATGTTTGGACCATCGATGAGACCTTGTTTCCTTTTTTTGCATAATAGCACTATTGTTGTCATAGAACAACACTATAGGCTCAACAATGCTAAAAACCACTCTAAGTTTAATAGTGAGCTTTTTGATCCAAATTGCTTCATTTTCTGCCTCTGAAACTGAAATGTACTCTACCTTGATCGTTGAATTTGCAATGGTTGGTTGTTTGGAACTCTTCCAACTTACCGCATGACCATTTATAGTGAAGATGTACCTTGACTATGATCTACTATTATCGGAATCTAATTGGAAACTAGCATATGAATATCCTTGAACTCTTAGTTCAGCTCCTCTATAAACCAAGAAAACATCTTTAGCTCTTCTCAAGTACTTTAAAATGTTTTTCACTATTGACCAGTGGCACTCACCTGGATTGCCTTGAAACCTACTCGTTATGCTCAAAGCATAAGAGACATTTGATCTAGTACATAGCATTGCATACATGATTGATCCAATTGTCGAAGCATATGGAATACAATCTATTTTATCTCTCTCCTGATGTGTCTTTGGTCAAAAACTCTGTGAGAAAGAAATCTCATGCGACAGAAGTAAGAATCCCCTCTTGGAATTCTCCATGTTAAACCTCTTTAACACCTTGTTGTTGTACATGGATTGGGATAACCCAAGCAACCTCTTTGATCTATCTCCCTCTTTGATCTATCTCTATAGATCTTTACTCCCAGAACATAGGTTTCTTCTCCCGTATCCTCCATAGAGAAGTTCTTGGATAACCAAATCTTTACAAATTGAAGCATAAGTATGTCGTTTCCATTCAACAATATTTTATCCATATATAACATTAGGAAATCGACTGCACTCCCACTAACCTTCTTATAGACACATGGTTCATCCATATTTTTGATAAAATCAAACTCTTTGATTGTCTCATCAAAACTGATGTTCCAACTCCGTGACACTTGCCTAAGTCCATAAATAGACTTTTACAACTTGCATACTTGATTAGGAAATCTTTTGGATTCAAAACCTTCAGGTTGTGTCATATATACATTCTCCTGTAAATTCGCATTGAGAAATGTTATTTTAATATCCATCTACCAAATTTCATAATCATGATATGTAGCTATAGCTAATAAGTTCCTTATGGATTTTAGCGTAGCTACTGGTAAAAAGGTTTCATCAAAATCAACTCCTTGTTTTTGTTTGCAACCTTTATCTACTAACCTAGCTTTATACGTATGTACATTATCATCCATGTCATTTTTTCCCTTAAAAACTCACTTGCATCCAATATAGACAATACCATCAGGTGCATCCACCAAAATCTACACTTGGCTAACGTACATGGATTCTATTTCAGATCTCATGGTTTCTTGCCATTTTAAAGAATCAACGTCAAATATTGCTTTTTTAAAAGTAGGCTCATCATATGAGCGATATATTTTCCTTCCTCTACTCAATATGTAGATCTAATATAGTGGAGGGATGATGTATCCTACCAGCGTGTTGCAAACTATATGTCTTTTCACTCTGTTGTATATCATATGTACTAACTTGAGGTTCTTGTTCCATCGCGATGTGAATTTGTGCTCTTGAACTTCTTTAAGTTCTACTTCACTCCCACTACTTTCTTCGAGAAAAGATTTTCTCTCTAAAAGTGTAGCATGTCTTGAGATAAACACCTTGTCTCCAAGAGGATGGTAAAATTGATATTTGAAACTCTCTTTCAGATATTCCACAAATTTACATTTATTTGATTTACCTTGAAGCTTATCAGATATAGCACGCTTCACATAAGCATCATATCCACAAATATTTATATGTGACAATCATAGTCTTCTACCGGTCCACATCTCATATGGTGTTTGGTCAACTGGTTTGAATGGAACTCTATTTAGAAGGTAAGCAGCAGTTTCAATAGCATATCCCCAAAAGAAAATAGGAAGGATTACATGACTCATCACGAATCGTACCATATCTAATAGAATATGATTTCTCCTCTTATATACTCCATTATATGATGGAGTTACAGGAGGAGTCCATTATGAGAGAATTCCACTCTCTTATAAGTAACCAAGAAACTCATGGTCTAAGTATTCACTACCTCTATCTGATCTAAGTATTTTAATACTTTTACTAGTTTGTTTCTCAACCTCAAGTCTAAATTTTTTGAACTTTTTAAATGATTCAGGCTTTTGTTTCATCAAATACACATAACTATATCTAGAATGATCATCTATGAACGTAATGAAATATAAGAAACCACCTCAAGCACTAGTGGACATAGGCCCATATACAGCTAAATGTATTAGCTCTAATAATTCACTTACACATTAACCCTTTCCAATAAAAGGTAGTTTGTTCATCTTTCCCAACAAACAAAATTTATAAGTTTCATATGATTCACAATCAAAAGGATCTAAATATCCTACTTTATGTAACTTTATGATTCTAGTTTTTGTTGATATGACCTAACCTACGATGTCATAAATAATATGAATTTTGTTCACTTAATTTTCTTATCTTGCTATTTATGTTAAGAATCGTCCTTTCAAGGCCTAACTCATACAAACCATTTGTAAATAATCCAAATCCATAATAAACATCATCTTTACAAAAAGAACAACTCGTATTCTTAATAATAAAGACAAATCCATTCAAATCTAAATAAGAAATAGAAATGATGTTTCTTGTAATAATTGTAACATAACAACAATTATTTAGTTCTAGTACAAGGTCAAAAGGTAAAGCTATACTACTAGTTCCTATAGCTAATACAGCAACTCTTGCTTCATTTCCAAATCGTGGGTCCACTTTGTCTCTCCTCAATGGTCTATTCCATATTAATATCTACATGTTATTACATATATGAGAACCACATCCAGTATCTAATACCCAAGTGTGTGGAACAGAAGTAGAAATATTGATCTCAATCATAAATGTACCTGAAGAGATAGCTTCCTTAAGCTTCATATCTTTTAGGGTAGAAAGATAAGATGAGTAGTTCCTCTTCTAATGTCCTCTAACTCCACAGTGAAAGTATGTGTCTTTGTCATTGCTCTGCTTCTTGACATCTCTTTTGGAATTTACTATATTAGTAGAAGCCTTCTGTTTCCTGTTCTTATTCTTCTTAAAGCCATTTTTTTTGCTCTCAAAAGAATCCACAAGAAGTATAGAACTGCATTCCTTCTTAAGGCACCCTTTTGTAGTTTTGAGCATGTTAATAGTTTGGCCAATGACATATCCTTCTGGTTCACTTGGAAGTTCATGATGAACTGTAAAAAACTCGAACTGAGAGACTACAACACCACATCAACGCTTAACTTATGTTTATAACAAAATATAATTAGACTAATTTTTCAATATACCCAATCATCTTCAGTACGTGCAGGTTAACTGAAGATCCTTCTATCATCTTGCATTGAAACAATGCCTTAGAGAATTGATACCTCTTCACTCTACTTTGTGTACGAAACAACTCCTTGAAATGTAGAATCATAGTAGGTGCATCCATGTTCTCATGCTACCTCTGAAGCTCTAGAGATATGCTAGCCAATAACACATATATGGCTTGCTCAACGTCATCAATGTAACGTCGATACCTCTCCCAAACTTCATCAGCTGCATTTGAACTAAGTTATGGTAGAGCAAGAGTGTTAAGAATGTATAACTTCTTTTTTTGCCTGAGAAATATTCTCAAGTTTCAAAACTAGTATGAAAAGTTAGGTCCAGTCAGCTTGTTTAGAGCTACATCCATGATGTTTCTCAATATCAGGTTGGTACTCATCTTTTGATTCAATAACTGAAAAACATAAAAGGAGCAAGTATTAGTTTATATCCAAAATCAAATAAAATAAGGAATTTAAAAATATTTGATCACTCCCATTATTTTATTCAAAATAATAACCTTCACTATTAAATTGAGAAATTATTAAATAATTTCCTAGTGGGTTAGGATCTCATTCAAAAATAATTAATCTTGAGTTTGTTCAATAAACCAACTAAATTTAGATTACGTAGATAACAATTTTATTAATCATATCTTATGTAACTCTTATAACCGTTAGGTGACAACTCTTTACCAAATTATATCATATATATTATTCTTAACGTTTCTTTTGAATTCATACGATCGTAAGTTTTCTCATCCAAATCATACAAATTTAGTTAAGTAAGACTTATTAATTTAAAAATAAAACATATCTAGGTTAAAGTGACCTTTAGTTTACTTAACAAGCTAAGCAATAAACAAAATTCTAGTTTTATTCTTAAATAATGGAAGGCAACTATTACGTTCTTAAGGTGTACTTAATATTTAATTGAGGTATTTAAAATTGTAAAAAATTTTGGTTTCATTAAAATAATATAATCTCACTATATTTATAATTTCAATCATAATATAACTATAAAGAAATTATTTAAAACCTTTGCTTGATTATAATTATTGATTTGATAACTAATTTAATTTAATAATTCAACTCTTGAAAAATTAAACTAAATTCCAAAATATTCCCAATAAAATTACCCTTTGGAAACAATTTTTCAAAATTTTGAAAAAAACATTTTGTTTTATTTGTATTAAGAATATAACTAATTTAATCTCCATTAAATTAATATAATTGAAATTAAGGCTTTAAAATCGTGAAAATCAAATAAAACAGGAGAGATTGTTTGGCGTGTTTAGAGGCTGACTGTGCAGGTGCATGCAGTCAACTGGGAATATTGAGTCGTGTCTGCTCAGACATGTTCCCAGAGAACGATGGGCGCATTTCTGACATGTGTCCATCGTTTTCACAAATTGTTCCCACGTTTCTCCAACCGCCTTCTCTAAACTGTCGTCGCCTGTTTCCAGCCTCCAAGTTTTTAGACTACCTTCGCTGTCACTCCTCACGCCACCTACTTCCCTTTGTGGGCAATTTTCACCCTTCCTTTCACCAGTGGTGACGCCACTGATTCTAGGCTCAACTAGTGGCGATTTGTCACTGGTTTCGTCCATCCAACCAACAATGAATCGTCACCGCGTCCCTGCATCGTCTACTAAACTTCATGGGCTTTAATTGTCGATCATCTTACCAGTGGCAACGCCAATCATTGGCATCACTACTTAAACATCACCAACGGTGTTTTGTCGCTAAAGGGAGACTCCATTGGTGGTCCTCAAGCCACTGGTGAGTTTAATCACCCAGTAAATGCAAAACACAAGTAGAAATAAGGAACCAAAAGCAAAAACAAGGCAGCATAATCACAAGCACGGGTAGACACAGTATAAAAAGGACACACAAGGCAGATGAAATCTGACAGATGGAATATTCATGCCTATAAAAATTTTCAGAAGAAAAACATAAATTTCAAAACTTAAAAACAAGGAGCAAGTGTAGAAATAATTTCCAGATTCAAGGATTTTATTGTTCAGAGCAATAATCGATGCATAAAAATTTCAGAACAGAAAAAAACAGTCGTAGAGAATAGACAAAATAATGGCATAAAAATTTTATGCTTGAAAAAATTCAAGATCTTAAAACATCAAACCTTAATATTTATCAAAATCAATAATAATCAAGCCTCTAATTCAATTTAAATAATTAAACATGGCTATGATAGCACTATTGAAAACCAACCATGATCAAATCACAGGTGCAGCAACAAATAAAATTTTTACGAATTTTGTTTGGATCCTGATAATTGAATTTGTAATGAAACACAAATTGTAAAATAAGAAATCATACATGATGCATTTTTTTCGTTAAAATCCTTTGAAATCTTTTCATCATGTCTACCACAAGTTGTTCACTTGTCCAACCTTTAATGGTATCCACAGAGCTTCTTCTCAATGCTTAAGAATAAAATAAGCAGGAGTGATAGCTCCCTGATGCTTATTCTTATTTATAGAAAAAGCATTAGGGTTTTGTAATTTTTACTAAAATTAAATTCCTTAATTATAATTAAGATCATACTCTAATTATAATTAAAGTAATTTTATTAAAATCAAATATCTTATATTTGATTCCTAAAGTTTCTCAAACTTTATAATTAAGTCTAAATTAATTAAACTTGATTTTTCTTTCACAAGCTACTCTTTAATGTGTAACTCATTAGGTTCTTAATATATTAGCAATGATTATAAATTCTAATTTTAATTCACAATAATTTAACTTTAATTGTCCAATTAAACAATTTATAATCATAGATCAAGATTGACATCTAGCAACATGTCATGACTACGCAAATATTAGAAATGTCAAAGTGGTTTAACTTAACATGTCCCTACATGATTATGAGGTATAATTTAATCATTTCGTCATCTAATATTCCAATTAGATAGAGTATGGATACAGTATCTACTATTTTCATACAATGCTAATTAGTAATTGATTTATAATTAATATTTGAAAGATATCTTTTCAAATGTCAATTCACTCTGCCCAGAGAATTTCATAAATCATTACTAATTAAGAACAGTAAAACATTCTCTCTAATTACTTTAGAGTGACAAATCCTTTATTGACTTGTTTAATTATCTCCTTATAGTTCATACTGTATCCAAGTACTACCGACTGAATTATCCTAGGACGGTTCATAAGCAGCATCAAAATATAGTAATTTCTAGATGAGATACGTTGGTAATCTCAAGTCTAAGAATCAATTATACAACCATCATTATGAAGAAATCCATAACTCATAAGTAATATTTCATTGGGATTCTCATAGTAGGGTTAGTTTAGTGACTTATTCTCTTATAATCATCCACACATTAGTTTAAGTGTCTCTATACTTTAATTTATAAGATTAGTTACTTTCTTCATAAGAAAGAAACATAATGTGTACTAGTTTTACCGTTTCAACAATATCTCGTCCTGATGAAACTACAACTAAGAATATTTAGAAACAATGCATAAATGTAAATTGAATCTCATAATTATGATCTCATCATAATTTCAATTACACAATAATTATTTCAGAAAATTTACCTTTAATATTAAAACATCAAATATAATTAACTTAATACACAAAGATTAAAAAAATGTCTTTTTATTAATTAAATAATAATACCATACATCAAATTGCAGCCAACCAATTAGCTACAAGGGCATATACTAACATATCGTGCTTCCCACATGTCCATAAAACTAAACCTCCATATTTGATCATTAAAAATATTTAACCACAAGATATGCTATGAATGCAGGTACTGAATTGCCTCACCGGCATCGCCACCACACTTGGCATGCTATCAATATGAAAATGCATAGATTCACAGCAGAAGCAATGATGGAAAAAAAAGAAGAGAAAATGTTACACGGAAATGTTAGGCTAAATTCTTAGTTTAGTATAAATTAAAATTTTAATCCTTGATTTGTGGTAAAAAAATAAGGGGGTATGGAAATGGGACACCTCGCCGGCTGGGTTAGCAGAGTTGGTATCACCCCGCCAAATTGGTTGGCGTTGGCGGCCACCCCGCCAACCATTATGGCGGGGTGGACACCATTGTGTCCAACTCCTGCCCGAAAATCCGAAATTTGTTTTTCTAAGATTTAGTTAATTTAGGGTTTTTATTTTTTTAGGGTTTATTTTTGTTTAAGGTTGTCGTTTTTTTGGCATTAACATTTTTTTTATTTTAGGGTTAAGTTTTATTTAGGATTTAGAACATCTATACAAATTAAATTTGAAGTACAAGTTTTAATTTGTTATGTTTTTCCTGTATTGAAATTATTTTGAATTAATTTAATTTTTTTACAAATTTTTAGAATATATACATTTGAAAAATGAAAAATATTTAAAGTCAAGTTTTATAAAAAAAGGCAAATCAATTTTATTGCGTTAAATAAAATCACTACTGTACATAACTTGAAGAGGGACAATTTGAAGCATATGACCTGACATATTACAATTACGGCACCTTCGCGGAGAATCAGGACACCGTCTATCCATCTCATTTCGTATTCGAGCACTTTTCACTTTGCCTCTCTTTTTAGCCAACCTTGACCTACGAAATCCTAATGAAAAATCTGCGTCCTCCCAATAATCTGGATGTTGAAGCAAATAGAACTGACTGGAATACGTATTTTTGTATGCCGCAAGACTGTAAACAGGATGAATATGGATTGTCGGATGAACATTAGATCTCAAACATGCAGCAAAGACGTGAGAACATGAAAAATGAAGTTCTGTCCAGTTTCTGCAGGTACAGGTTCTTTCTTGAAAGTTAACATTTTGAATATTTCCTCCCCTTTTATTATTCCCATGACGACCAGTGACCACACTGTATGTACCATACCTTGAGTCATATGATTGGACAGTATGCTTTCGACCTTTTGCTTCATTTGCCAAATATTTGTGCCAAATGTTGATCGGATA
>JANZXR010000171.1:15866020-15876064 GCA_027575705.1 Erythroxylum echinodendron | reverse complement strand
CCGACGTGCCTTCTTTGTTTTGCAGGAATCCTTAAGCCAGAATTCTTGTGTTCGACAGTTGTCTCTATGGATCCAAAAGGCAACGTACAGCCTCGTCAGAATCCGGCTGAACCAGGTACCTATTGAGGTTAACCCTACTATGGAACCTATTTAGTTCCTTCTAGACACAGGAAAAAAAGTAACGTAATGATAGACTAAAAGTAAAGACAAGGAATAACTTACAAACAGTTCTGGAAGCTAGTCATCAGGGGAAAAAAAAAAAAACAAGTCCATTTGTAGCACAATATAATCCATTTCGTAAGCTAAATCAAAATTTAGACACCTAACCTTTAACCCATCAAAAGAGTAAGAAGTTCTTCATAAATATAATCAAACACCATAATTCGTTGTCAAATTAATAGGAAAATTTGAAGAAAGTAATTGGTTAATTAAATTGATACTTGAGTGACTTCACCTATCATATCACCAGATGACTACTGCTATGAGCATTCATCTCATATTCTCCTGTGTGTTTAGAAAGGATGGGCCACATATGCAAGGTGCTCTTGCCACTAACATCTATTGAAGTGAATTCCCAATTACTGTCAAACCTACCAATAAGGTGCCTCACATGCCGATTTTCCCTCAAGATGGGCAGTGTTGGAAGCCTAACATTTGGGTTGACATTGGAATCATATAAAGTCACGTGTGATTGCTTGATAGTCTCTAAGCTTTGAACAGCTTCTTTTAAACCCCAATAGCTTGAACTCCGGTTAAAGTTTTCCTGGTAAATGAGATTACTTATGGCCAAAAATGAACCTTCCGTGCTAAGAGACGCACTTTCACTGTCATTAGGAACTGCATCTTGGCCAATGCCATGAAACCTTTAATTCCTCCTCTGCGGCCCAAATCCTCCTTGACATGCTTGATCTAGATGGTAGGAAAGCCACATATTCTTTATGGGTGGCATTCTAAGTGGACATTCAGTCACCATAAGTGTGACGCACCATTATGTCCCCGCATCTAAATTAGGCAATTAGCCAAATATCCCAGATGGTGCCTGAAATCAGGCCAACCTTCAAGAGCAAGAAGAATAATATAAGAGATAGCTTACATGAAAAGTAACAAAATCTTATGCAATACACGTAACATCATTGCATGTACGCAGTGCCGAACATGGGCAAAGGCAAGAAGGTCACTTGCCTAAGATTTAGGTTTATAGGTGGCCCATTTATTATAAGAGTTGAAAATTAAAAAAAATAATTTATTAAAATTTTAAAAGTTAATAAAATCTATTCATTAAAAATGATAGAAATTGAAAAGTCAATAAATCTATTCAAGATGTTTATATACACCAAAAGGTTTCTTTAAACTTTACGTTGTAAAAACTAAGTTTTTAATTCTAAATTTCAAGCTCTACTGAATAGAGCTAAAGAAGAATTCGGTTCCAATTATCAATTAAGTAGTCTAACAATTTTATTTCAATCTTGTTAAGGAAAAGAAAAAACCAAGTTTTTTTTTTATATTTCTCTTTTATATTTTTTATTTGCATTTATTTTGAATGTGTACATTTACCCAAGTTAAAAGATGATAGATATACACACATGTACATCAGATCTTATAAAAAGGAAATTTTGAATCAATTAGTTAGAGACATATGTACAATTTTTATTAACAATAATATATTTTATTAATATGATAGCAAAATATATCGATATTGATTTTATTTTAACATAATATATTAATAAAAAATTATTAATATCAACATTATATTTTATTAATATTAAAACGATATTGGACAAAAAACCAAGATAAACCTGACTCAAAGAGGAGGAAAGGCACCGACGCAGATGAACCTAAGAAGTAACAAGTGAAATTCTCTTACCTAACAAGCCCTGAAAGAAAATTAGGCTGCGTTTGGGTTTGCAGTGCAGTGGGGATAAGTATTTATTCACCGCAGTTTTCAAACGTAGTCACATATTTGGATCAGTGGTAAACAACCGGAGGTTAGAAAAAAGTGCGGTGTCACTGCAGAAATCAATAAGCAGAAAGAAGGTTACGGTAAGAAACTGCTTCTGTGTAGAAATTTTACTTTCCATTAATAACCTTTACTATAAGTATTATTTTTCATTATACTCTTAATTAATATGACTAATAATATATTTTTATTAAATATTTTATTTATTAATTTTATTTTTTATTTTTATTTTTATTTAATATTTTATTATTTATAATTTTAAATTTGTATGACTAATAATATATTTTTTAATTATTTATATAATAATTAATAGTTTATTAAATCAATGAACTTTTTAGTCATTTTATCTCTTTTCAGCAACTGCTACTGTACTTACCAAACATCTATTTTTACGTTTCAACATTTACCAAAGCAGCAATCCCAAACACATAAGTACTGTTTACACCGAAAAATAGGTTCGGCCTATTTTTACCATTTTTGGCCGAAAACTCGAAGCCCAAAAAAACCCATGGTTCGAAGTCCAAAAGAAACTCATTGACCTTGGCCTATCAGATTCTAGCGAAGAGAAAAGTAGTAGAATTGGAGTTGGAGCAGGAGTCTTGAAGTCCATGATAATAAGGAGATAAGGGTAAAGTTTTACCCAAATTTTATCTCTATCTGGTATCTTATCTCTATCTAATAGGATAAAGTTTTTTCCAAATTTTTATTTTGATCTAGAAAGATAAAATTTTCTCAGGATTACAAGTTGAATTGCAGTAGGACAGTCGTCATCGTTAGTTATAAATAGAAGTTTTGAAGTAGAAAGAAGGCTCTCCAACCTCTGACGTATCAAAAGCCTGGCATTCCAGCAAACCTATCAGCTTATTTCTATTTTTCGGCAATCCTCTATTGTTTCCTTAGCATTAGTCTTTCCTTTTTAATTGATTCCAGCAATTTTCAACTTTCTTCGTTATTGTGTTTTGCCGAATTATTTATCAGTAAAGCAAAGTTCTTTTCTGTTAAATTTTTTGTCCCTTTTTAGCATACACAATCGTTTGATTTCAGTCAAAAATTACGAGTCGTAATATTTTCTTTCTTATTTCCTAGTTTGGAATCACTTTAAATTCCTGATACGCTCGTAAACCGAAACGAAGGGCTACATGTTAACTTTTAATCAAAATAAAGGCAAATAAGTACTTATTGAGAATAAGTACTTATCATTTTCAGACAGTTGATTTCAGCAAGTTGTCAACTACGACTACTCTCCCAAACCAAACCGCAGTGTAGATTATTTTAGAGAGATGGTCTAAAATGATAAATTTTGGCTTGAGTGAGGGGGCTTTTGCAGACATGTACGATTGATCATTAGTGCAAATGTGCAAGTGTAATGAGAGAAAAAGTACTAAAGCCACTTCAGGTTTTGCAAGGCACTTATGGAGGGTATTTTTCAGCATTCTCGGACATTCTTAATCATAAAATAGGTAAAGGATTGGGATATTATTTTATTATGGTAATTAGTTTTACAATCAAATTTAGCTTGTTTAAATCAAATTAACATCACAATTTGATATCATTATAGATGACTTTTGTTCAATTGAACTTGGGTATAATAAAATTGAATTTTAGTTGTAATTAGTTAAGAGATTTTTATGAGTATATTTTAAATAAAATTGTAATAACTTATTTCAAGTTCTCAAAAACAAATTTTATGTAAAAAATTGAGTAGGTAATCTTCTTTTCAAATTTTCGACTTTAAAAATGACATAATGATCTTAAGATGTAATAAAAATTCTACTTATATTACATTAATATTTTTATTAAATTATATCACAATTTTATTATTTTAACACTTTAATGTGTATCTTACGATTATAATATATATTGCAGAAAAATATTTTTTAATTATTCAAATTCCATAATTAATTTCTTTTTTTACGTAAGTTCCACAAATTAATATTGCCAATTAAATCTTACGCTAGTCGTTAAAGGAACTCAGGAAAAAACAATTAATCTAGTGAATTATTTTTTAAAACTTGTTATAATATTTGGATGTTATAATTTTGTTGTTTAATTTATATTTTTATTTAAAATCATTCAATTTAAACATGAAATATCAATTTCAATTTTAGTTTCAATTATTTTAGTCCTCTTATGTTATAAAAATTATTAAATCTTTTAGGATCATATTTATCTTTTCATATACATTAAAAATTAATAATTTATTATTAAATATTGTAAAGTTTAAATTTGAAATAGTATATTGCAAGTTTATAATAATAAATATTAAGGGGCCCATTTGTTTATCCTTTTTTCTTCTGTTTTTTGTCATGGTTTTTATTAAAAAGAGAATAAACTATTAAAATATGTTTGATTACTTATTGTTGTGATTCTAAAAATAAAAAAGCCACAACAGTTTCATAAAAATATAAATAAGATTTTTTCTAATAGTTCACAACAGGTTTTCTTTAGGAAAAAAAATTACAACATACTGGATTTTATTTCTTTTCTTATAAACTTCTTTTAGTGAACCCATTAAGTAGAAACTCACCAGTTTCTTCTCTCTTACATTACTAACTCAGCTCTTCTCTCTCTCTTACTTCTTTGTTCTTGTGATTTTTTGTTGAATAATATAAGATATTTTTTCTACATTGGTTATTCATCTCCAAATTTGAAAATTTTGCTAACTTTCCTATTTTCTATTTGTATAGAGAGAGAAATTAAGCTTAGGCTTTTCATAAGGTAAGTTTTCAAAACTGATTTGATAATATTTTGATTATATTCAAGTTGTTTTTATTAGATTAAGTTATTTTTTTGGTTTTCCTGGTCTGTTGTTTTTCTACTTTTGTGCGATTTTGTTTTTTTGGTTTTTGCGTTTCTAGTTTCTATGTTTCTAATTTTTCCTAGTTTATCGTTTTTCTGAATTTTTACATGTCCAAGTGTTTGTTTATAACCTATAGTAAATCCACTTCCATAATGATTTTCCAATAGCCATAGTCCCATGCAAATTTAAGCCCCTTGTAAACTCCCCTGAGTTCAGCCACTAAAGGTGAGCATACTCTAAAATTATGTAAAAAAACCTCCACACCATTGTCCATTGCTGTCCCGAAGAAGTCCCCCAGCCATACCCCCAGAGGAGTCTCTTGGCACCGCGCCATCTGTATTAACTTTTATCCAACCTTTCAGCAGTAGTTTCTAGTTGACCAGGTTCCCTACAGGCAAACCTTCTATATTAAGCACATGACTTGACACCACTTGTGCTTGTCAAACCCAAGCATCATACTCTAATACTATGTGATGTCCGACTTCCGGCCACTCAAACCCCTCCTCAAAGATACACTTATTTCGCCACTGTCAGATATATCAGTAAGAAACACCAAATATGATTGCCCATTCGACCTCCTATATAGGGCCATTGTTAGTCAGGTTGAACTATAGCCATGTCTCCTCGGACCAATTAAAAAAAAATTCGACTGCTGCACTGCAGGATACAATTTTTGCCAATATTTCTGAACCCTGCAACAATCTCGAAATGCATGAAATGTGGTCTCCTCGTGTCCACAATACTGACAGCTGCTATCTAATGTTAAGTGACGAGTAACACGCTGTTTGTTTGTTAATAATTTCCTGTTGGCTAATAGCCACAGAAAGGAACGAATCCGCCAAAGTCCTGGCCATTTCTAGATGATATTCCATATTGGATTTTGGGCCTCAGAATCTAATGTTGTGATTAACTCATAAGCTGAGCCCACCGTGAACATTTCCTGATGGTCGGGTCCCCAGGAAATTCTGTCGTCATCCTCTTCATCTGAAGGAGGCCTAATCGTCGCTAAAACCCTACAAACTTGAACAGGAAAATATTATTGTATCATATCCGATTTCCAGGTGCCATCTTTGGCCACGTACTCTGTCACTGTCGTGTACATCAACCTTGTGGGAAAGGGAGTCATTGTTTCATTCACTAATGGACCTCAATTGGCCAACCATTGATCTAGCCAAAATTGTATCCATCTACCATTACCCAGATTTCAATGTATACCTTGGTGGACATAAGCCCATGCATCTGCAATCCCTCTCCAAGCGACCAGCGCCCCTATTTTAGCTAGTGATTGTGGAATGTGATATGGGTCCAGTCGGTATTTAGCTCGAATGACCTGTATGTTGTGGGTTTAATTATCAATTCCCATCCCAACTTGGTAAGAAGGGCATCATTAATTGCTCGAATGCGTCTGATCTTAAGTCCCTCATCTTTCTTTAGTCGACACACTGCTTCCCAGTTGACTAAATGAGTAGAGCGTTGTTCATTGTGCAACCCCCAAAGAAGGTCCGCATTATTTTTTCCAGCTCATCACATAGTTGCTTGGGTAACCACACAGTTTATATTGTATAGATGGGAAGTGAAACTAAAACTGATTGTATTAAGGTAACTTTGCTCGCCAGGGGCAATTCCCTAGGTCGCCACCCTACTAATCTTTGTTGTACCCCATCTATTATATATTGATACGTATTTCTCTTTTTGTGCTCATGGATCAACGGGACCCCTAAATATTTGCCCAGGTTCATCGTGCTGTGCACTTTCAGAGTTTGGCTAAGTCTACACGCTTAGTTCGACGAAACATTCAGTGAAAAATAAATACGGGTTTTAGTATGATTCACCTTCTGCCTAGACTCGAGGCAAAATTTTGTCAAGATTATTGATACACCCTCCACCTGTTTTTCCGTAGCTTCACCAAACAGGATAAGATCGTCAGCAAAAAAAGGTGCGATATGTGAGGCCCTCGTCTGCTCCACTTGAATGGTTTCCACTACCCTTGACCCACCGCTTGGGATATAAGGTGTCCCAATTTTTCCATACAAAGGACGAAGATGTATGGCGACAACGGGTCCCCTTACCGGATACCTCTTGTAGGTATAAAAGTTTCAGAAAGTTATCCATTCCATACAACTTGCATTGAGATCGTAGTAATACACTTCATAATGATACTAAGTAACTTACCGATCTCCTTAAGAGTATCATGTATGAAGGTCTAATTCATGTGATCGTAGGCTTTTTCTAGGTCCACCTTTAAGGCAAAATACCCAGTCTTACCCTTCTTCTTCCGCATCGAGTGTATGATTTCCTGAGTAATGATAATATTATCGATGATCTGCCACCCCAGAATAAAGCTGCATTGTGTAGTTGCCACTAACTTCCTAAGAAGCGGTTTCAGCCGCTGAACAATTAATTTAGAAATGATCTTATACAGCACTATACAGAGACTGATAGGTCAAAAATAGGTGATATACTTTGGGGATGACACTTTGGGAATTAGGACTAGAATGGTATGATTCAATTCTTGTTCCTATGCTTCGTCCCTGAAAATTTTATGTATAAAGGAAACCACCTCTGGGCCCACTGTACCCTACTGGGATTGGAAAAATATCGCTGTGAAGCCATCAACTCTTGGAGCTTTATTAGGGTTCATCCCAAAGAGTGCTGCACGGATTTCAGTTGCTTGGATTGGTTTTGCTAACTCAATACTTAGCTCCTCTGATAATTGAGTGCAGGCTCCAAAGCTGGTAGAATACGATGTATGGTGTGCTTCAGCTGTGTAGAGTTTCACAAAATAATTTTTAGCTAGTATGCGCAACTGGCCGGCATCAGTAATCCCTGTTTCATTGTGGTCAAAAAGTCTCTCGAGCTATAATTTCTTCCTCTTAGTCATAGTTATCGTATGATAATAACGAGTATTGCGATCACCCTGTGAGATCCAGTCACAACGGACTTTCTGATGCCAATAGAGCTCTTCCTCACACATCACTTGTCCGAGCTCCCCACTAAATTTGGATTCCAGAGCTAATATTGACTCAGACTCATTCCGCTTCAACACTCGCTGTATGCTTTCCAATCGAGCTAATAGTCATCGTCTACACTGGATTATATTTCCAAAGACTATTTGGTTCCAGTTCACAAGTTCGCTTGAAAAATGGGATAGTGATTTAGTAAAAGACTCATCATGGGGAAGCCAGTGATCCTCGACCAGCTTAGTAAAATCTGCATATGCTAGCCACGCAGATTGAAAACAGAATTGGGTTTGGGTTATTTCATGCCTACACAATCGATGAAATTGGACCAACATAGGCCTATGGTCGAAACCTAAAAAGGGAGATGATAAATAATCGTATGAGGGAAGTCTTCTAGCCAATTCGACGAGCCAATGACTTGGTCTAGCCGAGCTTGAACATTAACCCGTCGCCATATGAATCTAGACTCAACATAACCCAAGTCATGTAGGCCACTCTCCTGAACCCACTCGCTAAAGGCCTTGCATACCACTACAGTATTCGGGGAAGCCCACTTTTTATCGCCACCCGTTAATTTTGCATTAAAATCCCCACCCATAATCCAAGGATGTGTAACGGAATGTCCTATTCTCCGTAAAAGGTGCCAAAGGAAATTTTGGGTTGACTTCTGACGGCTAGCATAAATGGCTGAGAATTCAAAAACATAGGATTCGTACGTGATTTTGGTATGAATCAGTTGTTTATGAGCAACCACTATCGATACATCAAACTCCTCTCCCATAGAAGCCAAATTCCTCCAGTAAAACCTTCAGCTTCGACACGGAAGGAATAATCAAACCCCGATTGTTTGACGACTACATCCACACGTCGTCCACTAATACGAGTTTCAACTAGGACTACTAACCCCAGTCTATAATGACTACTGTAATTGCTAAATATCTTTTTGAATTGTTTACCGCCCGCCCCTTGACAATTTCAGATGATGATCGACCTAATAGGGAAATTTAAGTTTCGTGCCCCTCGACCCGGTGGTTTTTTGAAATTTCATTCCTTACTATATCTGTGACTCCTTCCGGTGTCTGTGGCACAATCTCATCACTCACTCTCTGATCATTCGAAGTTTATAACATTCTGGCATTGCTTCCCCCCCGATGTGGAGGTTTAGATGGGATTAGGTTGTAATCGGTTCCTTTCGAAGTACTACTGGTCTCTAAACCCTCAATACCTTCCATAGGGTGTCCTGTTGCTAACCCGGTCATATCTTGCCCCTCGGCGAACTTGTCGCAGAGTACAGTTTGGTGAGTGCTGAGTGTCACAACTTTATGTTGGTCCGTGGAGGTGGGTTGGAGCTGGGTAATGGTTACTAAGCCCAAAAACGGCAAAGTGGGCTAGACTTTACTTGTGGAGCCTGTTTCTATTTGGGGCACATTTTTACCTTTCAATGATTTTTTGTGTTTGGGCTTGAGGCCTTGGGCTTGGAATTGAAGCCCATGACCGGGCCTGTTTGCTGATGGCCTAAATTGCTCCACCGCAGACCTAATGTAACTTTTGTTCATCTCTGGGCATGCATCTACTAGTTTCTGCGAGGGCTGCGCATTGTCATCTATAGCATCTGACATTGTCACAAATCTGGATCCGCTTGTCCTTACTCCTCGATGTTGTTGGCTATTTAGGAGCGTAGAAGACTGTTTGGTGACTTGACACGGAGAGTACCGTTGAACTTGGATCCACGGACTGAGACCATTGTTTGACGCGTCACTCTTCTTAGCGTTGTTGGTAGCTCTCGGGGTGTGGCTCGGTAAGGTTCGTTCAATTCTTGGAATTGGTGCTCCATCTTGCTCAATGTCAACTCTATGGGTTGGGTGATTTGGTGGGTTGTTGGAGTTGTGGGTCAGATTTGTAGTTGTACATGACCTTGATTCATGTCCAACCAAACGGTAACTGAAGCACATTTGGGATAATCCTTCATACGTAACTTGGAACGTTTCTCCATCAAGGACCACTGTGGGTCGAAGGGGTAAGTTCAGATCTATGTCGATGGCTAGTCGAGCATATTTACCCCGTTGTGTATTTAAAGTAGCTTCATCAATTTTGATTGTTTTTCTGATGAGGTTACCAAGCGCTTCAAAGATGTTAGGATGATAGCACAATTGGAAGGTTCGAGAATCTCACCTAGACCACTTGTTGGACCCCGATTTTTTTTAATACGTATGAATTGAATAAATTTGGCAATCTTATGGTTAAATCATTTTTTTTAATCAAAGTTTAATTATTAAGTCAAGTCCAGGAGGACTTCTTTCATGTATTGATGGAAATTGGAAGAGTTA
>JANZXR010000171.1:15848304-15865920 GCA_027575705.1 Erythroxylum echinodendron | reverse complement strand
ATTCTTATTTAATTTTTTATTATTATTATTATTAATTTTTAGTAATATTAATTATTATTATATTTAATATAATACAGTTGTTTACTATATATATTGCTTTAATAATACGATTATGATGCGTATGAACAAATAGTACGATTGTAATGAAATATTGTATGAACAAATCAATTATTTCCTTTTCAATATATTGTATAAATTATTGAAATGAAATTGTAATATTTCTGCAAACTTCAATCAAATATTGATTTCAAGTTGAAATATAGCACCAAAGAGAAGACAAAATATTCTGGGAGTAAGATTCAGACCTCGTTTCGGAGGTATTTACTGTACAGGTGAAGGATCTCGTTGTGTAGCAGTTAGAGATGAAAAACCTCCACCCCCTCTACCCTCTCCTCTAGCAGATGAGGCTACACCATCTACCACTCCTTCATCATTTACTACCCCTACACCATCCACCACTCCTTCATCCGCATCAAGGGTAAATAATGCGGATGAAAGAGACGGTCGCCAGCCTGGAGCTGAGGGACCCGACAGACGAAAATATATCACAATTGTCAATAATATGTAAGTGAAAATACATGAACAATTATATGTTATAATTAAGTTATAGGTTTAAATTTTAAAAATTGTATAAATTTATTTATTTTTATATTAGGTTTTTTCTATCTGGACCATGTTCAAGAAACATGACATCGAAATTCAAGGAGAAGATTGATCCTGAGGGCTATGTATGGAAGAATATCTGTTAGGCGACAAAGGAATTTTACTTTCACGAGTTTGAGGTATGACAGAAATTATTATTTCCTTTCTTAATTAACATTTTTATACATTAATTTGATAAATATTATTACATCAAAAGTATTTATCGAATATTTTTCCTTTTATTACAGAAAGACTTTTTTTTTATTTTCAATTTGACGGGATTATCTATAAAGTATGGGAGTCGAGAGTGCGTACATATTATCGCGACTTTGTTGGTGCGATACGTAGGAGGGCTGTACGACTGCCTTACATTTCTGAAGAAATATGGAGTCGTTGGCTCCAGTATTGGACATCACCTGAGGGCATGTCCGTTTCACAGCGTAATTCAGCCAATAGACATGGAGGACCTGAGGGAGAGAGTCTTCCCGTATATACGGGAGAATCTATTAGCCACCAAGAGCATGCAGAGAGACTTGTAAGTATCTACAATTTACAGTTATATTCTTATCTCTCTTTTTTTGCTGTATTTTAATTGAATTTGTTGTGTTAAAATTTGGAATGAAAATATATATTTCTGGTGCCATATATGGCTGTGTTTTTTAGTTTTGTTCTTAATTCAATAGGGGATAGATTTCATAAAAATAAAGGAAACCCTGCTGAAATTTTTATAGATTCTAATTCACTTGTATTTCTATTGAATTTTATATGTGAATTTTGGAATGAAAATATGTGTTTCTTATTGAGAATGACAATGTTATACTGGTGCTATATATAGTTATGGCTTTAGTTTTGTTCTTTGTTCAACAGGGGGTAGATTTCATAAAAATAGAGGAAACTCTGCCAAAATTTTTGTAAAATCTATTTCACTTATAATTAACATTTTATTCTTATGCAGGAAAATACTATAGGCATGAGGCCTACACCCCATCAGCTATTTCTGCACACTCACGCTAAGAAGCATGACGGTATGACATTCGTCAACAATCGTTGTAGAGAACTCAATGTATGTGAAATTTATGATTTAATATTATTAATGCTTAATAATTATCACTTACTAATTATAAACATTACTTTCTGATATGACCAAATACAATAAAGCATTGAACGATGGTCTCAACAATCTGAAGCTATTAATGAAACTGAAACTTATCTTGAAGCAGTGGGTGGTAGTGACCGTCGTGGGAGAATATTCGACTTAGGTTCATTTGCGAACACTTGTTATTCGCAATCCTCTACGTTCAGTACAGCAGCATCTGCTAGGCAGTCCACCACCAGTCAAGTGGAAGCGCTTGAGAGCATAGTGCAGACATTGTCAACTCAGTTGCAACAGACGTTAGAACAGTTGCAACAGTCGATAACACAGCAACAATAGTCGATGCAGTTCATCTCTCAGCTCCGTCAAAAGGTGGATGAGTTAAAGCGTAGGGGCCAACCAGAGCATCCGCCATCTCTAGATCAATAGTGTACTTTTAGTCATTTAGTTTGTATTACAAATACTTATTATTTACATTTTATTATCAATTAAGATATTTTAACTTTTAATCATTAATCAAAATTTCTATTTCAGCAAATTAATGTATACTATAAATTTATAATTATTAAAATTACGCATTAACTATAATTTAAATATAATGAAAATATATATTATATATTTTTAAAAAATTAAGTAACGCATTTATTGACGGACAGAAATGTCCATCGGTAAATACATGACCAATTACCAACGGTCTACCAGTTGTTCGTCGGTAACGGTAAAAGGAACTGTCGATAGAAACCATATCTATCGATAAAGCTTTTAGCAAATATATCGACGGTAAGTTTTTTGCCATCGGTAAATATTCTGACGGAACAAAACAATCGTCGCTAACTGGTACCGACGGTCAAGCACAGAGTAAACCGTCGGTATATTTACCGACAGTAACAAATGTACCGTCAGTAAAGTTACCGATGGAATATGCTTTAACCGTCGGTAAGTATTAGCTACAGTCGATTCTACGATGCTTTCGTCTATCAGAAAATTCCGTCGGTAATAGATGTTACCGAGAGAATGGTTGTATTTTTCGTCGGTAATTTTCGTCGCAAAAAGGCATTTTTCTTGTAGTGATAGTTCACACATTACTAAGTTGATCAATCATATGACAGCGCGTTGTAACGCTAGTCAAAATAAAAACGAGACTACTAGTATAGTAGTGGTGAGTCTAGGTCGATCTCACAGTATATAGATACATATATATAAATACATACGTACATACATATAACTATATCTATATATATATATAACCGTCGTCGGGACGTCTAGCCCTCCATGAATCTCTCCAGAAAAAATGCTTCAACCCCACTCATATATCCCTAGCCGAAACCCCCTTATTCTTTCTTCAATGCCGCAAGCTTTTCTCTGTCACCATTGCTCTGTTCTATTTCCCTAGCCTATCTATTATTTGTGATGTGACGAATAATGATGTTGGACCATGCTATTGTTCATGTTTCTAAACCCTTTCAGCCAAATTGATAGCTTATGGAAACGTCTGCGTTTCCACAGGATGTCCACGTGAATGCGTTTTGACAGTAAATCTGCGTGAAACGTAGGACGTCTATTTGAAACGCAAACTGCATTTTCTCTCCACCTTCTACATGCGTTGTCGTTTCTTGTCCATCATGCACTGCGTTTTGATGTGTGTCTATTACTGGTGTGTTTTCTCGTCTGCTGCCATTTTCTTCATGCTTCCCACCTGCTACGCGTTGCCATTTTATTGCTCCTTGGCTGTGCATTTTTATTGCTGGCTTTCTCCTCATGCGCTGTCATTTTCTTCTTTTATCTGCTATTGATTTTTTTCATTTTTCCAGCAAGCACTTTTAATTCTTCTTCTTTGTATTTTGATTTTTTTCTTCTTGTTTTTTAATTTTCTTCTTCTTGCTCCATGAAGATAAGTGAAAATTAATCTTCGAAAAATGACCTAAATGTAATGCTTTCGACTCATTTTAATTTCTTTGCTTCCAAATTGTACCTAAAATCATATATGAATTAAAGTGAGTATATTAAGCATTTTTTTATCATTAATCGCTAAGTGTAAATGATTACATGTATCAATAATTAAACACATATAATTTAATCTATGCTCAATTGACCCTTCCAGGTATGTAACTATTCATAAATTTTGACCATTCAAACATCATACTTTGTATACTACCATTTTGTAATCAGGTTTGTACCTTTAAATTAGCTTGATTTACTCCAAATTCATTAATCATACTTTACACTTATCCTTGAACATTTCCATGATCTAAAAGCTTCTTATAATACACATATAATTGATTCTTTAAATCTGAAATTTTAGTAAGCTAAATCTATATATTCACTAAACTTTTTCCAGCAATATATACTTATACATTCACCTTCATAATTACCCTATGTTCTTCAATAATCATTCATCCATACCTTATACACATTATTCATGTGCTCAAGATTATGTTTTCATTAAAAGAACTCATTTATTCCTTTAACAAATCAGAATTTTCAGATTTGAACTCAACTACATCAAAACAGTCCATTCTTTAGATTATGACATCAATTAACTACATAAACTTATCAAGATCTTAACCAATTAATCAAGAAACAATCTAGGTTCATTGCTAGCCTTAATCAAATCCAAATATACCAATTTAGAGTAAAATTTCCCAGCTGGTTCAACATGTACACAAGGCTGAAATTAAAATTCCAGAATTTGTCATCAACATCACTAATGTGTGTAACTTTTCTACCTTCAATACCTCATGAATTTAACAAACTTAAAGACATCACTAACACTTGAAATTTTCCAAATTTCTTGTCCCTTAAGGTTACTTCATTTCAAGTTAATTTAACTTCCATATTGGTGACACTAAGGCTTACAAAATTATGTGCACTTATATCATTAACATTAATTGTTTTACAAACACACTTATAACTTAAATTTCCAGATTTGAAAACACCTTAATAACACCTATCATTAGCATGAATTCCTTATAAATTATACTTAAATTCCCTACTTAAATCATCCATACAATAGTCCATAAACTACCTTTTCGTATATGCAAAAACATAACGAAAAAGTACTCATTCATTCTCCATTTTTCAGCACAGCTTCAACATCAACATCATATGCAATATATCCCAATTCAATCATCATAATCTTTCTGTTATAACATGCCATAAAGAGCAACACTTTACTTACTTATTTAGCTTCCAATTCCAGTTCAATTCATCAAGTCTACCTAGCCCTCCATGCATGCAATATCATCCCAAATTTAAGGTAGAAATTGGATGGTTTTTGACTATGATAAATGACAACAAGAATCTGGTTCTTTAGCTATCTTAGGAAGGGTAAAAGCATGCATTTGGTATGGTAATTTAGTATAGCTTCAAGAAGAACACATGAATAGGAGATAGAATCAAGTTTCAGTGGTGAGAGATGAGAAGAGAAGAAGAATGAGCAAGGATGAAACTACACCATGCAGAAACGTTACACCTTGGATGCTAGATGCATCATATTACATTAACATATGTACTTAAGCATATAAGTCATTTATCCCCTCCTTAATCTGCCAAATGTTACCTAGTTACTAGTCCATATGTCACTCAATCATTGCTACTGTTCTTCAATTAATTACCCATGCCAAATGTCACTCATTTATCTATGCCATTTGTCACTTATTTCATAGGTTCAGTCATCCTAATTTTTATGTGTTAATTTGTTTTGCCACTTGGCATTTTTCCTAGATTAAATATACATTTTAATTCATTACTTTTCTAATGGTAACAATTAATTCTAAATTTACTACTTCTAACTAATCAAACCAAAATTCAAGATATAAACAATACACAATTCACTTCATGATCATTTTAAACATTTCATACCCTAGAATATGTCAGTTGAGTGCATATATTATCTTTGCAATGTGTACAAAATCATAATTCATGTGTGTATGCTAATGATAAGCATGTGAATGAAATGCATTTCATGAATGCTAAAATGATTTGACTCATATACAATAATCTAAGGCTCTAACCCTTAGTATGGAAAACAGACTATTACAATTGGTTTCCCGAAATCCAAGATCTCTTTAATTCTATAAAATGATTAACACAAATCATAAAAAAGTGGAAACTTATTTCGTACCCTATTCTAAAGCTTGATCCTTATCTTATCTTATCCCTCGAACCATTTATGAAACCGATCTGTCTCAACTGTCCTTATCTTGTTGTATCCCTCGAGCTGTTTCCGAAACTGAGCCGTCTCAACCACTGTAGTCGCACACAAGTCTAGCCTCTCATGATGTCCACATAATAAGTTAAGAGAATTCTTTAACACTTACAGAGAGAGTTAAGCAAGAAGTGTTACTTCCATTAGAGCTTAAACCTATATATAGGTTTTAGACTTTTAGTAATTTAATTGAAATTAAATCCTAATTTCAATTAAACTTTAATTAGAATTACAAATAATTCTAATTAAATACCAATTATATCCAAATTAAATTTATATCTCATATTAATCTTTATTTATTAAATTTCTCATATTTAATCATAAAGTTTTTCAAACTTTACAATCAAGTCCAACTTAATTAAAACAACCTTGCTCTCTTAATCTTGTTCTTTATGTGAGACCCATTAGGCTCCCAAATATGTTGGCAACGATTATAAATTATACTTCTAATTCATAACAAGAACTAGATAAATAAAAACTCCTTTTAATTTATCTTTAATTGTCCAATTATACAATCTATAATTATAAATCAAAATCGGTGTCTAGCAGCGCATCATGACCACCTAAATATTTAGAAACGTCAAAGTGGTTGTGACTAACCTTTTTGTACATGATTTTTTCGTATAATTTAAATCTTTCATTATACAATATTCTGATTAGACATAGAGTATGAAATTAATGTCTATTATATTTAAATCCAAACATATTAGTTCTCTGTCATTAGCTATTGATTCAATTAATGACATTTATAAACTATTTACAAAGCATCATTCCATCTTAACCAATGATTTCCCGAATCAATACTAATCGAGAACAACGGAACATTCTCCTAAATTACTTTAGGGTGATGAATCATATCTTGATCACACAATTACCTTAATATAGTTTATTCTACATCCAATGACTACCGATTGATCAAACCATGATTAAATAAGTCATAAGTAGTATCAAAACATAGCAATCTCTATACAAGATAACTTTGGTGACTTCAAGTCAAAGAATCATTTATACAATCATCACAATGAGAATTCCACAAACATATAAGTGATGTTCCAAATAGATTTCTCATATTGGGTTTATTCAGTGAACTTGTTCTGTAACAAGCACCCACATGTTTGTTTAAGTATCTCTATACTTTAGCCTATTAGATTGACTACTTCCTTCTTAAGGAAAAACATAAAGTGTATTAGTCTTTTTACGTTCTATTAATGTCTAGTCTTAATAGAACAATGACTAGAAACAATTTAGAGATAACAGATAAATGTAATATGAATCTCATAATTATAATATCGTTATAATTCCATTTGTGATGTATTATTATTTCATGGACTTTATCATATACATCTAAATATGTATAAGATAAATAATACTTTTAATAATTGTCAACAAACTACAGCCAATTTGATTGGCTGTAGGGCACAAACCAATAATCCTAATATAAGAATCTTGAATAAATACGTTATAAAGACCCAAAAAAACAGTGGTAGAGTTGCATTATATTGAGTATTATAATTTTATCAAAATATTATGAGTTGTTACTCATTTGACACATATTTGCATGTGTACTATAAATGAATCGAGTTCTTTTCGAAACATTGACAAATCCAATTAATCAATTTCCTATGCCTCCACAAGGTATTATATTATTTTAAATAAACATATTATTTGTTATTAATTTTTAATAACATTTTGTTAATATTATATTCTTTATTTGTTAGGTAAGTTTTATTAGGTTGATTCAGATTACACCAATATATCGAGATTTCTTTCACCATATCAAGGTAAGAGATATCATTTGTGAGATTATAGAGGAAGAGGAAAACTTCAAGGTCCGTAATAATTGTTTAATTGCAAAAACTCTTTATTAAAAGAAGTTTTGGTGTACTAAAGGCAAGATTCACTATACTTTCAAATATATATCGAGTTATGATATGAAGAAATAATAAAAAGACATCATTATTGCTTGTTGTGTTAAATACTTTATTAGAATGTATGGACAAAGTGATGAATTATTTGACAATTATGCTGAAAATGAAAAACAAATTAACGAAATTGAAAATAAAGATGCAAGTTCTGAAGTAGAGTATAATACCACTTCAGTACAACTTTGAAGTATGTCTTAAAAGAGAGATGAAATTGATAGACAAATGAGGAGTGATTATAGTAGTTCTAGTTAATTTATCTAATCTTTTGTAAATGATAGTATTATTATGTTTTGAAGAATTATAATACGATGAACATCTTTTATTGATTATAATGACTTAATATAAATTTTAATTTATAAAAGTTATTATATACAATTAATGTGTAAAATTATTTAGTTATAATATTCATATTTTTAGTTTTCTTCAAGTTTTATATTAAAAATCTTAACCAAATATATATTTTAAATTTAAAAACAGAAACTAAAAATAAAAATTACAAATTACAAATTACAAATTACAACAGAAAAACAAAAGTAGAACTAAACGGTACTTAAGTTAATTATTGCTAATAACTACAGAAATGGTTTTTATATAATCATAAACAATAATATGATTTGATTAATTAAAATAGATATTAATATCAAATATGTGATTTTCCCGATCTAATTAGGTGGACTCGTTAAGAACTGAAGTAAGTCGACCGATTTTAAGCCAGCGAGTTGAACCGGCCCACGTCCTTCTGTCCACTCGACCGAACCTTACAGTTCTGCTACCTCCCACATAATGACCCGCTTCGGTTCTAGGGAGGGAAGCTAAAATCAGCGGTTGCTCAAAAACCCTGAGAAAATTATCAATCTCAGTCACCGAAGCCTCTCTCCATAATCACCATTAATGGAGCACTCTCCAGAGAGAGAAGAGTTCACTCTTGTAGCAAGAAAACCCAACTTCGGTCTCCCAACCTCTTGCCCAATTTGCTTGCCCATTTATATCTATCTCAGATTCGCTCGCTTCCCTTTTAACTTGGATTTCAACTCTTCTTATCCTGATTCAGGTACTTCTTTCTTGGAACTTAGTTATTTGTTGTTGGAATTTACTAAAGTTTCAGTCTTTTAGCTTCTTCATCAAGCCGCCAGCTTTGGTTATCTTTGCTAAAGACCTCATGTTACTCCTTTATATTGATACTTGTCGATTGTCCTTCATATTTATAGTCATCTGTATTTCTTCAACGCTCTTGGCTGATTGTTTTCCAATGTGAAACTTAAAACCTACTCCAATGTGATCAAGATTCGTTTGTTATAGTTGGCATGAAGAAATGCAACTTGAATATTGATATTGAATCCATAATTTTTTATTAGTTTTGGCTTTTTATGAATTTTATAACTTGCCTATCAAGGTTCGGACTTTATGATGCTGTTTTTTATATATAGATTATGTTTTCTTTTTGTTTCTCTTTTTCTGGTGCTTCAATTGGATAATTTGTTTTGTCCTAGGTTTTATTCATAATCATAAGGTTTGTCCCAGTGCTATGTCTAGTTGACAGTGCTTGACTATCTTATCTTCGAATTGGTGTTGTATTTTTAGGAGGGAACTCAGTAATGGTGTTAACTTCTCCCAGCAAATTATGGACTTCTTCCTGCATATTCATTACTCCGCCACTATGCTTTATTAAAATACTTCTCGTTCTTTTGTGTTCTAGATCAAATTCCTTACATTGAGTCAGGTACTTATGTGATCTATAATAATGAGAATGGAGGTGTTATTCAACGTCTGAAGGAAGATGGCATTGTTGACTTGGATGCTGACTTCCAGTCCCTCCCAGAATGGATCTCAATGGATGCAATGGTTAGTTCCTGGCTTGCAGATGCAATCATGTATGAACTCTGGGTGGGATCGGATGGAAGTTCTGCTCGCAAGATTTATTATTCAGATCTTCCTTGGTTAATAGGAAAGGTTCTTTTCATGAAGCAAGTCCGTGATGTTAAGCAGCGACTTGGGATAACCAAAGAGAATGTGGAGCGTAGGGAAGAACAGGTTGAAATCTTTGGTCTTTTTGATATGCAAGTTGTTGCATACTTATTGTCCATCCTCCCTCTTTGCCTCACACACGCAGAGATATGCATGTTCTCTGGTTTTCACTTTTCAACAACGCACATAAGTTCAGTAGTATGTATTTGGGAGATGATACTATTTTTTGTTCCTCCTTTAATTGATTGTCTATTACAATTAACTTTTGCAGGGAGATTTATACTTAATTTGTTTGTCTTTGTGAACAGATTTACAGGAGAGCTAAAACTGTTTTTGGAGCTTTGTCAACAAGGATAGACGACCAGAAGTTTATTTTCGACAGGTGAAGTTTCTAAATATTATGGTGTGTGCATTTATTAAATATGGTATTTTAGCCTCATTCTTGTCATTGTGTTTTAGCTTGACGTCTGAACCTTCCACAATTCTAACCTGTGATTTTGTTATGCAACTGCACGGTGTCTCTCATGCAGACCAACAAGTTTGGATGCAGTACTCGTGGGGCATTTACTTTTAATTCTTGAAGCATTACCTGTAAGTGAATCTTACATTGATCTGTATGGAAGCCAAATGGGAGTCCTTGCATGGCTAATTTTCAAAGTAAAACATGATTTGAATATCTTTGGATAATGATGCAAAAGAAAAGGCAAAGGCAGTAGAACAAATAATTCTTTAGTTCAACCAACAGAGAACTGCATTGGAGCTTGGCGGATTATTTGCTTTGCTAGTTGAGAGGGGGGCTTGATCACTTTCAGCAACTGTTAAAACTTGTATGGTGTGGCCTTGTCAGCAAGGAAACGAAATTGATATGATCAGTTATCAGATATAAACAATGTTAGCAGTGTCAGTGCTTAGCTAAATAATGAAGGATTCATCTTTCTTGATTAGTTAGTTGAATATTCTTTTTAACATGCTAACAGACTATTTTCTCCCCACTTATTTTTCTCTATTTTTATCACCTCCCTGAGGATCTACCTTCTAGTGCTGACAATTGACATGAGTTCAGTTTCTATCTCAAAGAATTTTTGCTGTCCAACTATTTTTTTTCAATTTTATAGCCACTATTGTTTTTACCTTGCATTGAGGAGGTTTTGGTGCTCTGACCCTCTTTTCCTTTTCCATGCTATCATGTTTTAATAGGATTCATCAGCGATAAGAAGCACACTATTGGAGTACAGTAACCTGATTAAATATGCCGAAAAACTTAAGGAAGAGTACTTGGATGCTGCTTCATCTTCCTCTTCTGATGCACAATTCATCTCTCAATTTTCATCATCAACTCGAAGAAGAAACCCAACAAATTCAGGTAAGCAATTTCAAATGCTTGTTTTTGTTCTTGCTGATTGATAACACTGGCTTTTGACTTAATTAAATAAGCTAACTTACTCTGTTCTATATGCTTCGCGTAAAGATGTCATAGACTATATTATTAAGCATACATGATAAATTTCCTTTTTTCATTTAGAACCCTTGATCTATTTTTTTTTTCTTTCTTCAGGTTCAAAATTCAAAAGAAAACCCAAAAGGGAAAAGACAGAAGAGGAAAAAGCTTTCAGTAGAAGAGCAAAATATTTTTTGGTGACGCAGTTGGTTGCGGTTCTACTTTTCCTGTCAGTCATGGGTGGATATGATTTTTCTGAGGCAGAGGTTGGAGATGATGATGATGGCTTCACTTATGACTGAAAAGAAAACATTTTACATAAATTGTCTTACCATCACAGATATTACCACCGTTACTGAAGTGATGATTCTGCTCCTTAGGCTGGACTTTCAGATTTTGAAGTCCATATATTACTTTTTATACGTTTCTTGGTAGTGAGCTGAAAATGGGTTCTAAGAACGTGTTGTTCATATCCTGTTCAGACGGATGACCTACATATTTTACAGGATGCCTATTCATGGCATTCAAGTTGCGTTTAGAAATCCATTTTGCAAGCAATTAGAGGCATACATGCAACTAAAGTGATTCTGAAGAGCATTAAAATATGTGGACTGGCTCCTTGTTGCTGATCAATGCAAGGTTAGCATTTCAGTCCAAACCATTCCAAATATCCCGAGTTTAGTTTTGCCTCTTCTGCTTATTTTTAATCAGACTGGTATGTTTAGTAGGAACAACAATGGTTCTATGTAATATGCGAACACATTGATATCCATGAAAAAACTACCTACACGAGCATCATAAATTAGTGTCTCCAGTCCCACCCGAACTGGGTGATGGCCGCTTGACATTCACCCACTGTTTAACTAGTTCACCATATCCCTCTGTAGAGCCTATAGCAAATTCAGTTAATGAGCTAACTGCAACTGACATTCCAGCGCACAATACCCTTACAGCAACCTCGGCCATTTTCGCCTGTTCTTCTACTTCACCATACTCTACCAAATCCATATTATTATTATTCCCCCTGGACTCATATCTCGTTGAGCTTACTGGTACTCTGTGATTATCATCCCTTAATTGCTGTGCGTATAGAGACCCCATCCCCGCTGCAAAAAAATCTAGTCCATCTAGCACCGCCTTCTCTTGAATGGCATCAAGAAACCTTGACCATTGGATGCAAAATCCAAAGATTGGAATGGTCACATTAGACCGTCGTGGGGAGAATGGTAGCTTTGTTATGTCAGGATCAGACCTAATGCATCTCAAAAGCCAGCCGGACAATGCATGCGCGTAAGATCTCTGTGAAGTGATCCATGCCTCAAAGCAAGCCCGCCAATTTCTGAGCTCTGTTTCAAGATTGACAGCAGATTTGGCAAGCCTCTGAGGATCAGCAACTGAGAAGGAGGTTCGCCTCTTCATGTCCAGTTTCGAAGGTGTGCCTGCTAGTAGAAGCTTGGCCTCATCTAGTGTCCGTTTCTGTGATTGGTGACATTCCGCCATTATTTTCCACATCCTTGCTAACCTGTAACATATGAACAAGAGAGTAACGTCATGGTCAGTACACGAATGATTTTTGTAGCCTGGAACAGTGACTTGACTTCCATACCCTTGTATTAATTCCAGAAGTTGAGGCTGCAGTTCTTCGTCCCTCAAAGTTTCTATTCTCTTTGACACAGCTTCAACAGAGTTAATTGAAACCGCTATCTGAGTATGTAGATCTCTAATGGCTGTTCTTGTTTTATCCACTGCTATGGAATCATCTCCTTTTAGGTCTTGGTTCCTGAGTTGCTTACATTTCTTCTCATATGCAATTCTTATCCTTTCTCCAGACTATTAAGAAGGTAACAAAATGAAATTATCAGCTTGTTATTAATGCCCCCTCACACTTTAGGTAGTACAAAAACAAACCTATGGTGGTCTATTTATTCTCAAGTATAGGTTGTGTTCCAAAAACCACAAATACTTTCGTAGTAGAAGCACACCAACAAAAGACAAGGTTTAGAATGTAGAGATGCACAAGAATAAAAGAAACAGTTGAAAAGCGAGCCTTTCCGTTACGTGCTACTTTTGGCTCTGTTTCCGATTCATTTGAGCCATATGAAAGTGATTGTTGTAAAATCTTGTCATTAGGAAAGTTCAGAAGACGATTGATAGCCATACCTTGACTTCTTCATAGAGTTTCTTTTCCCATATGTACAACCTGTCCAACGTAGATTGGTGACTACCTGAGAGCATGCAAGATTCCTCTGAGAAGTCACTAGTACTTTCATATTCTTCATCTCTAGTACTTGAAGAATTGACCAAAAATCTTGACGAGGATGACCGAGATGAAGCTGAACGGATCAATGCTACCGGATTGAGCATTTTTATGGCTGCAAAAGCAAAATACGTTCTGTTGGTATAATGCAATTTCAAATAAATGTAAAGTGTAAACATACAGGATTGAGCTACAATCAAACTAAAGAAGAATCCATCTTCCCCATGAAAATAGGAAAAAATGAAATTACCTTACATTCATATTTAAATGGCAAATTATTCATGACGGCCTAAAAAATAAAACGGATACTATAGAAATTTTGATTTCAACCTGTGAGATCGTTTGAGATTGCCGAGTACTGAACTCTGCTAGACTCCAGCAATGCTGAGACCTCCTTGGCTGCATTGCAAACAATAGTGAACTGTTCTTCAAGGTCCTTGATAACTTCAGTCATACTTGTTGGCCTTCGATTCACGTAAACGGTATAACCTGGTGTTTCTGTCTTAGGTTCTCCGTCACCGACCACAACTTCTTGATTGTGGATTCCAACTTGTCCTGAATTTTGAGCTCGTGATAGTTCTACTTTTGCACTGCCTTGTGATTGTGATCCTCTCGGTGCTTTGTCACATTCGCATTCACATTCACTTTCACTCTGAGTGTCACTCTCACCATCATCAACATCTTCAACAAGCACTTCTTCTTTCTCATAATTGGCATCGTCTCTACGTCTTTCCACGGTTGAGTTTACCTTGTTATCCATTTCTTCTTGCTCAGTTTCATCCTCTAAGTCAGGGATCCCTTCTTCTTCTCTCACCTGCCTTAGTCCTCTAATGTCGTCATCCATATCCATATGATCAAAGCTATTATGAAAAGGATAACCATAATAGTCAAGTGAAGAAAATGGGTTCCAAAAGCCATCCCATAGTGAGGTTTGAGGTGATGGAGCAGGTATGTTAATCCTATCATTGGACGGATAAGAGAAAAACGAAGAGCTCATCGGTGAGGACTGCATTGCGAAGAATCCATCCATCCCAAAATGATGAATTGGAGAATAGTTATCTATTCGGGCTGTTTCCGGCGAGACAGGTCTCTCCTCAACTGAAATTGGTTGGCTGGCCCCCGCCATCAGGAAATTAATTTTCAAAATTGAATTAGGCCCTGGTTGGAGCGATGCAGGCTTCAAAGATTTTGGCGAAATCGAGATGAAACCCGGACTTGTTTTCTTCATTGGTGTAAAAGGAGGGGTTATGAATGAATCTACCGAGAAATCTCGGGGCTCATCTCCTTCAATGTACTCTCTAAGAGCAGCAGAAACTCTTTTCAAGGATTGGATATACGCCAAGTGTCCTGAGGCAAACCGTGTTCTTTGCTCCACAGCCTGTTTTATGAAACGTTTTCTGTCCCTACATAGCTGGACTGCCTCCTCATCATCCAGCTTCGAGGTAGAACATCCCATTTCTCACCTTCTCTTTCACTTTTCCCTTCACCTCAAAAGTTTTGAGCTTTTGAATCGAAATCAGAATCTCAATGGTATCCCCTTCTTATTTCTAACCAGATTCATATGGATTTGCACCAGCTGTTCGACATTAACATACAAATTCACTGCTCAACTATAAATACAAACTGAGCATTGATGGAAGTTTTCAAAGTTGAAGACAGCAAGCAATAGCAAAAGCATTTCTATGGGCATAAGAAACCGAAAATAGCTTGATTGAACAACTATTTGGATTCATTCGCACATTTTCAGAGAAGAAAACAATCTTGCAAAGTAGTCGGTTCTTTTCTTAGTTCACAAGTCACAACAAACATTTCTTTCATGACAGAAAGAAATGAAGATTCAAGATTTCTCTTGCACTTCTCAGAGAACATTATTCAATTATTTAAATTTTCTTTGATAATTAAACTTCAGAGAACTGAAGATTGAACTCGATCAAAACCAAAGAAATAAATGAAAAAAGAACCGCAAGGACATGACTCGGTTTTCTGTAAGCCTGAAATTAAAACTTTAAAACAATCAATACATGCAGAATTACTAGCAAACAACCAATAAAATAACATTTCGAAATAAAATCAACACCAGAAGAATCCAAAAGACAAAATGAGAAGAAAAAAGGATCAGAAATGCAAAATGGTTAGTAACAAAAACGAGGTAGCAGTGAGGAGACAGAGCACACAACAAAAGAAGACAAAAGGAGCTTAAAGTAGATGAAAGAGTACACAAGTTTGACTGCCTCACATGGTGAAACCTCCCACTACTTTAAACCACAACTGGAAAAGGAGACTCATTGAATATGGAACCTAACATTACCCCTCTCAAAAGTTAAACACCGAAACTCCAGAAGGAAAAAAAAATACTTATGATATTTGAAAACGATGTCACTAAAGAAATCTTTGACATAAATGACCCATTAGTGCTCATACAAAAAAGACGTCGTCAAAAGGTGATATTATCGTCCCCTGAGAGATTAAACATAAGATTTATAAACACAATATTAAGTAAAATGCCTAAAACGAGCTACGAACACACAATCCGAATCCCATTTACGTAGTTGAATGAAAGAAAACAAGATAAAAAGAAAAATAACACAGAGAATAGGACCGCAATTAAGTAGAGGGAAGAGCAAAGCAAAACAAGTACTTGAAACTAAACGAAGCCCAGATTATAAAAAGAATAAAACTTTCAGTTTAAAGTATAAGACGGGAATGAAGTGAAGAATCATACCGGAGTGGACGGGAGACGAATGGAAGCCGAGCTCTGCAGCGGGTTGATCACTCGGGGAGCGAGAGGGAGAGAGAGAGAGACGTTGGGAAAAAGCAACGGTCAAAAACTCATCAAGAGGAAAAAATAACGTATAAACAAATTATTTGATATTATAATGTTAAAGGTTCTCAGGTTTATAGGACGAGAGGGCACCGAATATGACATATACACGTAATTGCCCTTCGTTCCTTAATTTATTTCAAAAGTGCCACTTTAAACCATGACTAGTCCCAGGTATTTGTGGCACAAGGCTACGCCGCCTATGCGACGCAAATCGGCCATCCACACAAATCTTCCTTTAACTATATAAAGTAGAAGTTTTATGCTAACTTATCAAATTGTACCTTTTTAATAAACAACATTAAGCATATTGTAGTTATCTACAATATAAGCACTAAAGATTAATGTCAGTAGCTTATACTTTGGAGGAACCGTAATGGTTATATTTGTATCCTTCTAAATTAATTTTATTTTTAAATATTTATTTAAATTTCAACAGTTTTGTCAACAGTATACCCTATCTTAATATATGTTCTCTTCGAATTTGATTGCATAACCCAAGGCCGAGGCGTACTCATTTACCTCAACAAAGCCACTCGCAGGAGCTCAGAGCCCGCAAAACATGAAGGGGTCCATGACTCCACTTTAAAACCAACGCTGCGTTTTTGTGCTGATTGAATAACGAGATGGATAGAGGATGTAATGGTAATTTCAAATGGCTAATTTCTCCGAGATGTTTTTCTTACAGAGAAAGCATTAATAAAAAAGAAAAGAGAGAGAATTTTGAAAAGCAAAAAAGATTAAAAGATAAAGAAAGTCGGCTCTCTAAAGTCCAAAAGCAAAGATAATAGAACCTGGTCCCACATGGTGACTAGAAGATGCCTCGTAACGGCTTCCCTTGACATCGCCCCTTCACTTCACCACCAAATATCGACAATGCCCTTGAACCCCGTCTGCCTCTCTTCATCTTGAATGGACATTAAGGGGGCGCTTGTTTGAAGACAATGTTGCAAATACTGTACCGAGTTTGGTATTGAATTGAGTTCTAAAATGGTATTGTACCGGTATCCGTCAATACCGAGTACTATTTCAGGCAATTTTTTATATTTATAAAATAGTCCCTGAAATTTTTAAAATTTACAAAATAGTCCATTGATATATTGTACAGTTATATACTGTAGAGTTTCCTGTTTACAGGTTTATATCAGCCCTATTTTTAAAAATCATAATAACAAATAATAATTACAATAATAATTTAATATAAAATGACAATAATTTTTAAATATTTCACATATAAATAATAACCACAATTAATATGAAAAAAGACA
>JANZXR010000171.1:15828525-15848204 GCA_027575705.1 Erythroxylum echinodendron | reverse complement strand
AAAAGGAAAGTAAGATGACTTCTAATAAATCAAGCATTAAACTGGACATGCAAAATAGCTGGTAAACAATTTAAGAACGTTGAGAGAATAAACAGCTATAAGCATACGAAACTGATTTAGTAAACAGAGACTCACTTGAGTGGCTTTTTCCTAAATTCAACAACCTCAACCTCGTCAGGGGAGAAGTGGGCATCGTAATAAACAATGGTTTGATAAGTTTGTATAATTCCACAAGAATCTATACCATCAAATGTTACATAATATTTACGACCACCACCACCGCAATTTGCTTTGATAATACGGTCAAGTTTTAAATTTGTCCCCTGCAGAACCAAATCAAATTAAAATAAACTTACAAACAACAGTACTTTGTAAATTAAAAATAAATAATTCATTATCATCCGACCTTTTCTCTATTTTCTTCCGAAATAGCATAGTAAGTGCATCCTGGGATCAATACTGCCTCAAAATCACTTAAGTTAGCCATATCCCGAGGAATTATGCCACCAAAACAAGGGGGGCCAGGGTCAAATAATGCTTCGACGTCATAACCCTAAAATAAATAACAGATAATTAATAATAAAATTCCAACAGAGGCTAGCTAATCAATGTTCTTAAAATAACACATACTTACACCGCTTTCCTCGATTTGTTTCTTATAGCTAACCACTTTTCATAATCGCCACTTTTGGTTAAAGCCCTTTTCTCATATTCGTCGTCGCTATCCTCGAACTCTTCCATCACCGTGTCGTCCTCCTCCGTCTCCGATGGTTTATTAAATTGATCGCACGCAGTTTCAACGTAGCTTTCGTCAATCTTCACCTTCTTCAGCGGAGGTTTCTTGAACGAAGACTGCAATGTGACATCGGTTTCCTGATTCTCCTCCAAATAATCATCTTCGCTACGGTCTTCGACCTCCTCCATAGTTGCCGTGTCCTTCAGGTTCGTATGGCCGGCAACAGCCCACATCTCTGGGTGATTCTGTTGAAGTTGTCAAGATTTTAACTGATAGGATTCCTTTATTTTAGGGTCACTCTGAACGTGCTAATAACGCTCCTACACTTGAGTGACAAGTTTGTTTGTTTTTTTTTTTGATTTCTGATCTAGCCTCTTACCACGATGTCGTTTAAATTGTAGCTCACAACGTAATTGAAATAAAATAATCTTCCAATTTCTTACCTAATAGCTCATAAAAAATATTATAAATTAAAGTAATTTAAAAAATATGAATAAAACAAATATTTTTTATTAAAAAATGAAAACATTAATAGATTTAAATTTTAATTAATTTAAAAAATTTGACAATAAAACATTATTTCTAATAAAGAATTTGATTAGATATATAATTGATTTGAATTAATTTATCAAATTAATTCATTGGAATACTTTCATTTTGATTTATTTTAGTTTGATTTAGTTCAGAAGAAGCCTCCTTCTGTGAGTAAACGTAGCAGCAGAATCGATAGTGATGTTTACCTTTTGAGATGAAAAGTCACGACCCTTGGTTAACAGGAGTCGTAAACAGTGACGCATAGTTGAAAAATGTAAAAATATAATAGTTTATCAATTATTTATGGTAGTAACCAAGTTAAAGTATCAGAATTTTTTACAGTAGAAAGACTACTAGTTAATTCAGCTGGAGTCTTTTCTCTATTAAATAACTAACATAGGTATAGAATTTTAAAATTTTATGAAATTAATTTAATTTTATATAGATATTTAATCTAAAAAAACACATAGGTGTAATTTTTAATTTCTAATTCAATTTATGATAAAAATGTAGTTTGAGAAAGCTTCAAAAATATAAGCAATATTATAAAGCAAGTCACCTCAGTAGCTCTTCCTTGAAGAAATAGACGTCCCCGTAAGAGTAGTCATCATCAAAGGGATTATAGTAAACTTTGGTTTTATACGTTTCACGACTCCACAAGAATCTATGGCCTTGAATGTTACATAATACTTAAACTCCACAGGAGGTAAGGAAACGATTCGATAATAAATATATAATCACCTTCAATTCTATGTATAATTATGTAAACTAAAAGGGACAATCAAACACATAATTAATTAACTTTATAAATAAAATATTTGAAATAATCTTATAAATTTAAAAGAGATAATCTATCAATTAAATTTTTTTGCATAGATATACTCTTAAATCAAATATTTCATTTTCATTAGATTTAAATTATAATAATATAATTATGTCTTAGCATAAAACTATAATATGTACCGGTTATAATACTCCTCGGCAGAGCTCGTAGGAGAAAGCTATAACACGTCCCTTTTTTCATACTCTCCTTTTCTTGATTTTGTTTGGCAAACAGCAGAAGTTGTAATATGGAGAAGTGAATAACAATTAAAATATTTTGTTTTTAATTAATTTAAATTATTTCTTAAAATAAATATAAAATAATTTAAATTAATAAGTCAAATTAGTTAAAATTTTCAAGCTGATAATACCACCACTTTTATTTATATAAAAATCATTATTTTATTTGTTAGATAACAACATCAAATATATTTCATTTCGTATTGAATCAAATATTCTTCTTGTTTTCAAAATGCATTGTCCAGGTGTATATATTCTTGTACATAAATTACAGTATGGAACTAACGTCTTTTCTTTTAACTTATCCAATTCTATTCAATTTTGTCTTCAAGTAGTTGCTGCAGAAAATGATGCAAGCACCTTTATATATACATGCATTAAACATTTACAAAGTAACCTTTCTTGATTCAAAGCAAGAACCTCAATGCTGCAAGTTATGAACTATGCTTGCAGTACCAGGCTAAACCAAACTTATTTTAGTCAGACGGCGAGCTTGCCATCAAAGGGTTGATGATAGAACCTCTCTGTGAGGCCAAAATTAGTGAACTCGCACCAAACAATACAAGTTTTTGCTGATGAGATAACCAAACTCAGGGTGTTAAGAATGATAATATTAGGACGAGTTGGACAAGCAAAGATACTTGGGATTCCACAAAGCAGCTAAGGATGTTTCTCTATCAACTTAGCCTACTAGTTTGACAATTCAAGTACAGTAATCAAAGACAAAAATCTGACAATGTAGGTACTCATATAGTACTCTCTTATTCAGGTGGTGAACATCAATACAACAGAAAAAGCATTCAAGTTCTTCGTGCAAGGATGAAAATCAATACAACAGAAAAAAGGTTTGTTACAATGGAGACGAAAGGCCAACCAGAAATTAAGTGTGTGACAAAATGATGCATAGCATTTTCTACTCTGACAATAATAATTTAGCAAATTGATCACCTGGTGAAAAAACAAAGGCAGATAGATTGAAAAGTGGAAATAGCTGAAGGCCGTGTTTGGTTAACAGCTGAATAACTGTTTATTAGTTGTTTGACTCAAATGAGGTGTTTATCATATATTGAAAAGCTTTTTGGCAAAGATGCATATTGTGAGTGGGGATATCCAGGGAATCATTGACCCTTCTTTGCGTGACGAGTATGACATACAGTCAATGTGGAAGATAGCAGAGAAAGCTTTGATGTGTGTTCAGCCACACGGGCACATGAGGCCATCAATATCAGAAGTTCTAAAAGAGATCCAAGATGCTATATTGATGGAAAAAAAAAAGGTCACAGCTGTCAAGGAAGGCAACTCAGATGAGCTTTCAAAGAACGCCACGAATTCTTCACTAAACTCGGGTTCCTTGGGTGGGACTGACAATTACTTGGCCCTGGATGAGTGCATAGCAGGGCCAACAGCGACATGGTAAATTGCACCAGTTGACAGTTAAAAGTTCTAAATTTTAGTTCTCCATTTTAGATTTATTTTTTGCTTCAGGTGCTGGAATATTGAAATCCAGTTTTGCATTGTGCGGGTAACAAAACAAGAAAGAGTTTATGAAACTTGTAAAAAATTTGAGCTTGCACATTTTTATTTATATTCCATGTTGGTGTAAATTTTGAATGAACAGGATTTTGATGTTGTTTAGCTTGTGAATGACAAGAAAAGAAAAATGAAACTGTAAACTCTCTGGAAGAGCACTCCCTGAGCCATTTATTTACATGACAAGTTCAATCTCTAGAGTTCTATCTAGTTCCTATCCATCTCTGAACATCAAGCTCCTTTCGAAACTTCTAGAGCTTGAAATAGGAGGCAGACATCAATGGACTCTGTAGCTACCGGTGCCAATGGATCACCATATCTTTTACTGCTAAGAACTCTAACAACCATGTGACTTTACTTACGTTGGTCCAATCTGGTCAGGCATAGCTCACTTACCATGTTCCTTCTTTACAAGACATGGTAAAAACAAGGCATTAGATCAATAGTCAAGATTATAGTTTCTGATTGTTAGTAACCATATTTACCAGATTATTGGTTTTGTCTTTTCAAAACAAGCCACTAATAATGCTTGCAAAGATTGGACTAGACTACACACAATTTTCTCGATAGTGGTCCCGCCTATTACTATCTTGGAAAATGCTTCCATCACTCTCATAAAATGTTCATGTTGAAGCAATGAAGGATTATCCAACGTCCGCTATCTAAACACTTTTGAATTTTTTCAAACCATGAACAAAAGGTTAAAGGCGACTGGATATTAAAAAATTATATCTATATGAAAAAAAGTTAAATTTAGGATGTGCTTGTTTAGTGGTAAGAAAAAAGGAGAATGAGTATATAATGAAAGATTAAGTTTGGTAAGAGAGTATGATTATAGAGTTATTACTTGAATTATCTATTTTTGGGTAATACCTCATTTCTCTCGTAATCTAGAGGAATGAGTATCGTTGTTTTGTAAAGTGCTCCATTATGAATAACTTAGTGGTTCTTTTTTAAAAATATTTTTAATAATAATTAATTAATTATAATTAATTAATTACATTATAATTAATTAAATAATATAATTAATCAAAACATAATTCATTCATTAATTAAAATATTGTAATTAATTAATTAATTACAATATAATTAATTAAAATATAATTCATTTATTAATTAAAATATTGTAGTTAATTAAAATATAATTCATTTATTAATTAAAGCATAATTCATTTTATAATTAATTAATTACAATATTTTTACAAACCAACCGCTATCAGTGGTAATGATAATCATTCCTTCATCTTAACCAATCATCATAATTATAATGATTATATCCATTATCATTCCTCCCTATATTCATTCTTATTCTCATTCTTATTACCTTCTATAAACCAAGCGTCCCCTAAACTTTCCATCCAAATTTGGTTAACATGTTAGCATTAATATCCAATATAGATATCCCATATGATATGATGTCAATCACCTTCTTCACCAATAACTGGTTCAGTTTAAGAAATCCCACGTTGGAGTTTAATAAATTCTGAATTCATGTTTCAAAGATGGTGGCTGCGACCTCCATTATCCTATTTTTATAAATTAATAGTCGGTGTCGAAATAACCTCTTTATTACATGAGTATTATCAGATATCTCCAAATTTTATAACTCAATAAAATTTCAATTGGGTATTGATAATTAGGATGATAAATATATATTTATGGTTGCTAACATATTTCAAATATTCCTTTAAATAGCTTGAAGGCGTCTTTCGAGACAATTTTATCCTCCATTTACGGTTGGTTGCAATAAAAGTGACATTAAAAAAATTATATGTAATTAATAAGTGTCATAATAATAATTAGAAATGATCATTATTACTTATTATTTAATAATTTTTTTAATAATAATCATGTAATTAGGTCTTTTCTATGTATTAATTTTAAAAAATGAAATGATAGTACCATAGGATTGCCTATTCTTGTCCGTATAGCATTGTAAAAAATAAGAGATGCACTATAAAAGCCTTCTAAAGATAAGAAATGAAGAAATATAATCATAATCTTCATATATTTTCCTTCTTCACTTAAAATCCCTACCCTATACTAGTCATTTTTTTAAAATTTCGGACATTCAAAAGCATCCTTAAATCACAATGAAGGATGTTAAAGAATTTGATAAAGTATTCTAAAATAAATAGGTTGTCATTTCAATTTATACTATACACGACTTAGTGCCTGTTTAGATGAGCTTTTGGAGAGTGAATAAGTACTTTTTTCACTGCAAAAGCTTTTTTAAAGAAAAATAAGTGTTTGGCTATAAAATAAAAAGCACTTTTTTAGTAGATAGAGCTTTTTTGGCAGCCAAAATACAACTTTTTAATAAGCTTAAATTTGGAATTTCTCAAAAAAATACTTTTTCATGTAGATTTTTCAGATCAATTAATGAGATTATTTTTTAGTCCCTTTTACTCATATGTTTTACACATAATTTTTACAATACGCACAAATACATCTTTACGTTTATTTTGATATTTTTATAATATTATTCGACTTTTTTATATCTTTTAATATTTATTTGTATATTATTTTTATTTATGTCATAATCCATACAAAAGATTTGGTTAGATATATTTTCATTTATGTTTCATATGGCTCAAAATTATATAATAATTAATATATTGTGTTTTGCATATTTTAATATATTTTAAATAATATTTATATGCATAAATAATTTTGTATCACAAAATAAAATATAGTTAAAATTAAAAGTGCTTTTTATTTTTATGTTGCCAAACAGTTTATTATATAAAAATTTTTCAAAAAAAGCTTTTTTTTAAATGACAGCCAAACAATCAATTAGCTTCTCAGAAAAGCTCTTCTAAAAAAAGCTCTACTGATAAAAGCTCTACTGATATAAGCTCATCCAAACATGCACTTAGTAATTATTTTGTTATTGAAAACATAAATCAATTTTTTCCTTACAAATTTCAATTCTAAGGGAAAAAGTGTTTACCTCTAAGTACCAGTGCTTAGCTTTTCAACTATCGATTTCTCTTTTGAGTTAAGTTTTTAAGCCTCTATCAAACTGGCTGTGCTAAGCATGGATGGAGCATGATCATGAAATGGGCAAACGTTATAACATTTTAGTAGCAAGGAAACATCACTGTTCCCATGTTCGCCATTTCAAAGGAAGAGAACTTCACCCAAATGATCAAGAATAGTAGTTGCTAAAATTACGAAAATATCTGGAGTTTTCGTACATCACAAATCACAAAAGACAGTCACACAATTAACACTTCATCGACAATCAATAGCCACATAGAATGATGCCCCAAAAACCAGAAAAGAAATCAGCTCCCAAGTTATGTAAGACAATCCTCAATTATCGGTGAAAATTTGAAGAATACCCAGCTATTAAAAAATCACGCAATCCACAAAAACATAGCAGATAATCACAAATCACCCAACCAAATGACGTAAAAAACTAAGAGAAAAATTTGAGCTACAAAAACACCCAATCAATGACAACAGACCAAAACAGTTCAGCCCAAGTGATGTGATTCTCAGAAAAGTTTGCAATAGATAGATGTCTATCTTCACGTAATCAACTCATAAAACATATCCCCATTTACCCTAAAAGTCCCAACTACCAATTCATACAAAACTCCTTTCCAAAAATGACAATATTCAGTCCAATACACACGTGAAACCCAACCACATTACAGCTACAATAATCAATTCAAATTTTAGAAAATTTGCTTCCTTGGATAGTTATTATCCTAAAATAGACTAAATATTTGAATCTCATCTTAATTAGGATTTTAAGCCTTATCAACTTGTCTCGGATGAATCTTACATAAACACAACTAGGTTCAATTATAAAATAATTACCAAAATTAAATAATAAGATATCATAATCTATATCTTAACAATCTCTCACTTTTTGGCATTATTTATCACATAGTTGAAACTCCCCCTAAAGAGTATAATTGGACGCATAGCATCAAATTCACATACCATATAGAAACTCCCCCTTAATCAAACAACATCTAAGGGTAATCAAATATCTGAATACCCAAAGTTAAAAACATTCTCCCCCTTAGGACACAAAAGATGCCAAAAAGCAAGAATAATAGTCAGGGAGGTATCTTGAAATCTCCCCCTGAATTGAACAATCATATCAAATGAAAATAAACAATCATATATCTCCCTCTTATGACAAAACAATGCCAAAACAAAGAATGCCTTCAATGCCATCAATCTCAGCGAATAAAGAAGCATAACAATCAGTTAGGTGCAGTAGAAGAATCATAAGCTTTTTGGGGCAGTAGTAGAAGGCCAAGATGATAATTGACCACCAGTAAAAACACTAGCCAACATATTATTACTCACATCAAAGTCATCCAAATACGACTGATTAAATTCATAAATGCCGAAAATGCATTCAATGAATCAGAATCATACTTAATCAATCTCCCCCTCGCATAAACCATGTGAAAGCATATTGCTCAAACTCATACACCTGACAATATAAAGAGAAACCAAGATAAAACTCGAAAAACCTAAATCATATAAAATCATAATCTTCCTATAGGTCTCCAACCAAGCATCAACATTTTCTCAACATAACTTCGTAAGTCAAAACCCAAAAACAAAACTCTTATATCATAAAGCAAACCCTCATTTTCACATCAAATATACTATTCAACAAGTAAAGAAAAACCAAACATACACCAACCAATTGAACCTTAAAAAACTCATAAAAACTTAAAAAGCCTATATTTTAACTCCTTTGAACCCTTTTTTTTTTTAACATCATAAAAATATACTAAAAAATGTTAAGCACACAGTTCCTATACCCCTCGAAGAAATTCAAACCTGGGCTTATTCCTCGTCACAGTAACTTTGTAATTAGATGGCTGGTTGGTTTCTCCCTTAAAAGCAACTAACAAATCCTCTTTTTAACTAGTTTCTTTAATATCAGCAATTAACTTTGAATCTGGACAAGTTCTTATTTTTCCTTCACTACGTCTTTGTGCTTGTAATTGACCTTTTCTAACATAAGTATGTTTTGGTAATATGGGCTGCTGCTGGAAATTTAATGGAGAGATCTAGATTTTTGGTTTTGATCCCTTTGAAATATCATTTGTAACTTGTAGCAATTCGACCTTATGTGCCCGATTATCCCACAAAAGTGATATGTAGGCATGAACTTTCTATTCTTCCTTGAAATTTCTCCTTGGACAGATCTGGTTGTACCATCGATTTTCTTATCATTCACCTTAGAACACTCATCTTTATAGTTAACACCTTGAAAGTCCTTTAATCTTACCAATTTCTAACAATTATTCTAATTTTTTGGTTCCTTCATTTAGCATTCTCATTTCTTTTTCCTTACTGACCAGCTTCAACTTTGTTTCATTTAGCTCATCTATTGTAGATAACAACTTCTTCTCTAGATCTTGAATGATGTTCTTCATGGTAGAGTTTTCCTTCTTCAACTTCTCATTCTTCTTATATGTTTGGACCCACTTTGCATAAATTAACTCGTAGGCTTTGTAAATATCCTCAATTTTGTCTTCTTAATCACTAACATCACTATTATAATCTAAAATTAAACTTTGGACTGATTCATCTTCATTTTTCCAAAATTGTGGACTGATTTATCCATAGTTTCATTGTCAATTTCTTCCTTCTTCGTTGCTGTTAAGCAAGCAATTGGACTTTTGCTTTCTAAAGCAACCAACACAGCATTACTCATAAATTTTTCTTTATTAACATACTTACTTTCGGATTCATTTTCACTCCACATGTTTGTATAGTACTTTCCTTTTCTCTTCTTCAAAGTGTTAACATATTCCGCTTGCACATATCCGAAGCCTTAACATTCATGACATTGAATTTTCTTCACTTTTCTTTCACCCTTTTGAGTTTTAGCTTGTTGTTTAAAGTTGTTGTTAGATGAACTCCCACTGTTCTCTCTAAAATTGAGTTTATCCTTCTTCACTTTCTTTAACCACTTGCTGAAATTTCTTATTAATAAATCCATCTCCTCATTCTTATCGGATTCATCTTCTAAGTCATTCGTAGCTTTACCAATCTCGGCTTGTAATGTCAATCCTTTGTTCTACTCTCGTTTATTGTTAATGGGCATTTTATATTGATTTTAGATACATAATTTGCTAAACTTTGGTCCATTTAATGTTTGAATTGAATTAATTAAGAGTTATTTGTTTTAATTTAGACACATATTGAGTTTGAAATATTTAAAAACACAAAGAAAGGAAGCTGGACGCTAGACGCTAGACGACAAAGTAGCAGCGTGAAATAGAGGAGGCCAAAATGCAAAGTACAAAGAAGCAGCCCACGACCTAAAAACATTTTAGCCAAGAAAAAGACAACAACGTGAATACCCTTATTCTTCACATCAATAAATAACACAGAGAAGAGAGTGGCAGCGTTGGAAATAGAGAGGGACAAAAGAAGGAGAGGAGCCCACAACGAAAAGAACAAAAAAACCCTGATTGTCGTGACATTAATAAATAGAAATAGAGATGGAAGTTCATGACCGAAAAAGGGAGAAAAGATAGCTTGTGGCATTGGTTGGAGAGCAGCGTGATTACAGTGAAAAATAGATAGCTGGCTGGGTAAAAAAAAGGAGAGCAGCGTGATAGAAGGTTAGGGCTATAGAAAAAAAACAAAACGAAGAAGGCTGGCAACTGCGTTGGAAAAGAGAGGGTTGCGTCAAATAAACAGAGAAGAGTGACAGCAAGCGAGAAACAGGTGTAAAAGAGGGCTACAGTAGAAGATATGAACAGTGAGAGGTGGACCAAAAACTCTCACTTAAATGGTCATGTTAGCTACAGTAAGAAAAAGAGTTGCAGCCACCCTATTCAGTAACCGCAGAGCCATAACCAAACCACTCAACAGCAACGCCCACCAATGCAGTTCCAGTCACCAGCGGTAGCAAAACTCCACTAGCACCAGCCTCCAGACGAGGACAACCAATACCAGAATACTAGCAGCACCACAGAAGCATCACGCAATATCCACCAGCTCAATCCTCACCCTTCATGTAGAAACAAGAAAACAGTAGCAGCAACCAATTTGGTTTTCTTAATTTGTTTTTGTTCATTAATTGTTTTAATTTTGTGGATTTAATCATTGCAAATATATATTATGACCATGGTTGGTGTTACATTGATGAATATGTGTAAGTAAGTTTTTTTTTGTTGAGGTTAGGATTGATACTGGATTATGACAATTTTTATAGCATTGTTTTATTTTCTTGATTGAATGCATATTTAGCCTAATTTAGATTGAACAACTAGATTAAGGCTTTAGATGATTGAATGCTATAACCATTGGGATTTGATTTATCGAAAAATAAATCGGGCAATGTACTTGAGACTAACGTGTAGACCAACCATAGAATCTTGTATGAGGATACCTAGGGTTAACGAACTTAATTTTAGGCTTTTTAGATTGAATGTTTTCTTTTTATTCCGAAGTATCTATGAACCAATAGGTAACTTGGATTTAAAAGAGAAAGGAATTCCTATGAATATTGGGTTTAGTCCACCGTTCAAGTTTTTGTGCCTAATCCAATTGAAATTTGACACCTTAGCCAATTTTTATCATTTGATTCAATTTAGTTACATTTATTTCATATCTTGCATCAAGTATATTTCCTTAATTTGCTTATTTTTATTTCATTTTCAAATCAATTAATTCTTGATCATCTAAGTAATTTTACATAGTTTAATTTAATTGTCTTGCGTTTTGGAATCCCTTAGGTACGATATCTGGTTCTTACCATGTTATATTGCTTGTCGACGAGGTATGCTTGCCTTTAGATTGGTTTAGATAGAATTTAATTTATATTATTTTGTTTAGACTACAACATTTATCCCTCAACAAATTCATCTCAAAGTTGGTAAGAATTCCAATTACCTTATCCAAAGACACTTCATTGATATCACGGACTTTTTTTATGGCTATAATTTTTGGCATAAATCTTAGAGGCAGTCATCTCAATTTCTTCTTAACAAGTTTCAGATTCGAATACTTCTTCCTAAGTTAATGTGCTTGGTTTGTTATGTTACATAGCCTCTCATGGACTTCTCGAATAGTTTCACTTTCATCTATCCTTAGCTCTTCAAATCTCACAACTAACATATGAAGTTTTGAGTAGTGCTCTAAAGGCAATCACCTTTAGCACTTTTGTACATACTTTATTTGATTAATAAAGTGAAAGGCATTTTTCATTGATTTGATATTTGTTTATATATAAATTGATATTGATCTTAAATCGAATTAATGAAGTCCATGATACAAAACATAGTATGAAGGAAATCATGATGAGATTCCTATCATATATAATTATGTTAGTATCTAAATAATCCCTAGTCATAGGATTAATAAGACAAGACATTATTAATCTAAACAGACTAGCACATGTTATACTTCTTGATTTAATCAAACAGTGGATCTCATAAATTATAAGCACGAGTTGTTTAGAGTTAACATATGGATGCTTACTAAGAGTAGTAAGTACATTGGATGACTCACAATGAGATTATCATATGGATGATCTATCAAATTTCAATGATTAATCTCATCATAGCAAAGGTGCAAATATCCTTAGACTTGAGGTACTTAAGGATATCTTGGATACAAATATTGTGCTTTGACGTCATTCATTGTTACCTCAAGACGAGGTCGCTCTTAGGGTGGTGATTGGGTACTGCCATTTGTATTCGAAGGTAATTGGGTAGCCAATAAAGGATTCACCACTCCTGATAGAAGGAGATGATACCTACGATCTCTTATCGAGGTCAATATTCAAGAGTCTCTGCCTAGAGTAATTATGTGTCATGAAGAGAGTCATTCAATCACACATAGAATAATGAGATTCTAGGACAAGAACTAACATCACTTAGACTAGATGTGACGTAGTCAGTCTAGTTGGAGTTGACACATAGTCCATACTTTGAACCAAGTGGGGTATAGTATGGTGAAAGGATGAATTGCACTGTAATTGTCTATGGAAAGGTTCATAAGTTAGATAATTAACTATCAAAGAGTTCGTGTGTTAATCCACTTATATTTTGGGAATTGGCATCATGAAACCCTTTATGATTTGATTGAATTAAGAGTTAATTCAAGTGCTTAAAATAACCAGGAACCTAAAGGTCACACGCATAAAAGATTGGAAGAAAAACATGGTGTGTATGTCTGATTTTAAGCAGGCTATGATCGTGACTCATAGGCCATGATCGTGGCCGAAGGCAAGCCCAAGCCACGATCGTGGCTAAATTCGCCACAATCGTGACAAAGGGCACTAATGGGTACATAAGTGAGTTCTTAACTTATGTACACGAGGTTTTTACACTTCTTACACACTCAAGTGAGAGGATAAGGGCTCTAGAAGAGTTCTAGATTGAGAGAAAGGTATTAAGAACCTTGTTCTTACAATTCATGCAATTTTTGCATGAATTAAAGTGCATGTTTGATTATGTGGTTTTCGGCTTATCATGGTATTGGAATCATGATTCTGACACTTCTGCTGCATTCGTATGCATGTGATGCATGCATCCATGAAAAACCCAATAGACTGATGATTGATGCCTCTTCTCTTATAGCCATAATTGCGAAATACAGATCTGCACCAACTTAATGTACTAAGTTCTGATTCAGTGACTCGCTTTGATACTAATTGAAAATTCCAAAGGATGTAGTTTTGCAAAAATTCTAGTTTAGCAGTAGTTATTTCTAGCACAAACAAAAACATAAAAATTAAATGTAAAATAAACAAATCAACACTTGAGATTTTGTAATGTAATTTGGCACATCTTGTCTACGCCTACAGAGCCATCATCTAGCTTAATTACTTTTATCTATGATACAACAACATTTTTACTTAAGGCATTACAGAACTGACTCACCCAACCTTTGACACTATCTCTCATCTTTACTACCCGTGAAAGTAAATCACACCCCACCCAATAGTACGACCACTTTATACTATCCTCAACAGAGGATTTTCTAAATAGTATTTGATAATAAATGATGAAAATAAAATAACTCAAGTAATTAAAATAATAACGAACATAAACAAAGACACTTGAGAAAGAAAATAACTTCCCTAAAAATGTAGGTTCGTCAACGAAAGAATGAGAAGTTATCCATCAAAAGAATTTCCTATGAAGCTTCAATATCGTTACTGGAATATCCGACACATAGCAACTGAAAATTCACTCTTTTTACTAAAAATGTTACAAACTACGAAGCTGAAAAAATAACGAGATTGCTAGAAGTTTTAACACAAAAACCATTATCATTGACAACCAAAAACTTCCCTCATAATAGACAGAAAGCATAGCTCCCTAATCTGAAAAAATCACCAACAAAATAAACGTTTCTTCACCGAAACGTTGCAAACAATGAAGCTGTAAAATCCACGACGCTTGCTGGAAGTTTACACACACCACCACTACTATTGACACCCACCAGAAACACACACGATCAACTCCTAATTAGCCCCAATAAAACTTACCTAAACGATTAAGAATAGCAACTACTAAAATCACAAAACATCTAGAGTTTTTGTACACCACAAATTACAACACAGAATTAACACTCCATCGCCATTAATAACCACACAGAATAATGCCCCAAAAACCAGAAAAGAAATCAGCTCCCAATTTATGCAAGACAACCTTCAATTATTAGTGAAAAATTGAAGACTACCCAGTTGTTAAAAAATCACGCAATCTATAAAAACACAACACATAATCATAGATCACCCTACAAAATAACGTAAAAAAATAAGAGAAATTTCCAATTGCAAAAACACCTAATCAACAATGACAGACCAAATAAAACAAATCACAAAAACATTTCAGCCTAGGTGACATGATTCTAAAAAAAGTTTGCGGCAGATAAATGTTTATCTTCATACAATCAACTCATAAAATATATCCCCATTTACCCTAGAAATCCCAATTTCCAATTCATACAAAACTCCTTTCCAAAAATGACAATATTCAGTCGAATACATATATGAAATCCAACCACATTACAACTGTCATAATTAATTATAATTCCAGAAAATTTGCTTCCTTAGATAGCTATTATCCCAAAGTAGACTATATATTTGAATCCCATCTTAATTAGGATTTTAAACCTTATCAACTTGTCTTGGAAGTGTCCCACATAAACACAATTAGGTCCAATTATCAAATAATGACAAAAATTAAATAATAAGATTTTATAACTTATATCTTAACGCTTCCTGCTATAGCCTATAGTCTGAACCAGTGCCCCAAAAACTTTAGTATGCTCCCATTTTAACTCTTGATATTGTTAGAAAATCATGGTGGGACGGACGGTTGAATAATAAAAAAAAATATTTTGTTTTTTAAAAAATCAAGTTCACTTAAATTTTTATAATATAATTAACACATAAAACATTGTAAAACATGAATCTTAATTCATATCTTATTGTGAAACTTGATTATTTTCTTATCATTTTCTTTGAATTATTTTTGAAATTGGCTCATAGCAATCACTGTAGTTGTATAATTGTTCAGCCTCTAACGGTATCTACAGAATGAGTTAAGAGACTCTACAAATATTTTAGAGAGGGTTAGACAAGAAAAGTTAGCTACCCTAGAGCCTAATCTTATTTTAAAATAGTTTTTGAACCTTTTAGTAATTTAATTAAAATAAAATTCTAATTTCAATTCAAATTTAATTCTAATTATACTAATTAAGTTCAAATAAGATTTGATATCACCTATTAGTCCTTATTTATTAAATATCTCAAAATTATTCATAAAGTTTCTCAAACTTTACAATCAAGTCTAACTTGATTAAAACTCATTTTTTCTCTTTAACCCATTCTTTGTATGTGATCTATTAGGTTCCTAAATATGTTGACAATAGATATAAGTTATAACCTTAATCATATTTATGATTACATAAATTAAACTCCTTTAATTCATCTTTAATTCTTTAATTAAATAATTTATATCCATACACAAACATAGGTGTCAAATAATACGTCAATAACCACTCAAATATTTAGGAATGTTAAAATAATTTTGGTTAATCTTTCTGTGTATAATTTTTTGTATAATTTAATATTTTTAACATAAAATGTTCCAATTAGACAGAGAATATATAATTGATGTCTACTTTGTCAGACTCTAATCATGTTAGTTCTCTATCATTAGTAATTAATTTAATTATTGATATTTGAAAACTAATTTTAAAGTATCGTTCCACCTTGGTCAAGATTTTCCTAAATCAATACTAATTGAGAATAATGGAACATTCTCTGTAATTAGTTTAGGGTTATAAATCCTATATTGATTATTAAACTATCTTTATATAGCTTATGCTATAACCAATGACTAACGATAGAGTTACCTTTGACTATAATAAGTCATAAGTAGTATCAAAATATAAAAACCCTTACAATCATCACAATGAAAATTTTCATAGACATAGAAGCAATGTTTCAAATGGAATTATATGGGATCAGTTTAGTAAATTTGTTCTCTAATAAGCACTTGCTTGTTTGTTTAAGTATTTCCATACTTTAATCTGTGGGATCGACTACTTCCTTCATAAGGAATATATATAATGTATACTAGTCTTTTTACACTCTAGCAACATCTAATCTCGATAGAACAATGATTGGAAGCAATTTAGGGATAATAAATAGATGCAATATGGATCTTACAATTATTATCTCATTGTATTTTTATTTGTAATGTATATTTGCCCCATGAGCTTTATTATATACATATGAATATGTATAAGCCAAAGAATATCTTTAAATAATTATGTCAATAACTTACAACTAACCAATTTGTTGCAGGTAATAAACAAATAAACTCCCACTAGTACTAACATAATAGTTTAAGTAACTTATACCATATCACCACTTGACGATTATGATACTACTAGGATAGTGGTTTAGTGAGAGAATTCTATTAAATTCTCTATAGTGAGTACTTGCTTTAATATTACAATTTTCATCTTAGCTCTTTTTGGATGCACAATAACTATAATATTCTACAATAAATTACTGTATGAATAATGCAAGGAGTGATACCAAGTTCATTAAATAAATTTTCATCTAAATAATCATTTCCACTAAATAAAAAGTGTATTATGACTTGATTAGCAGTTAATGCTAGATTAGAACCTTTCAAATCTTAAAATAGTATTATTCTATATAAAACATACCTTAATAAGGATTTACTTTTAAAATTAATATCCATATAATCTTGAACTCAAATGTCAACCTGGACATAGAATAATAGATATCTTTAATACTTCACAAGTATCAGATATATCAAATACTAAACACATTTAGTACATTATCTATATGCTTAGACTTAGAATAGGTAAGAAACTTTTGTCTATCTCTATAGATCCAATTTACATAACTAAAGTCTTTCAAATTGCAAATCATAGTGTTCATTCTTATGGAAATGGGAATGAAAAGCAAGAAATACTTTTTCTTGAAATATGGACTAATGGAAGTATAAATCCTAAAGAAGCACTTCATGAAGCCTCCCGACATTTGATTGATTGATTTATTCCTTTTCTGCATGTAGAAGAAGAAGAATTACATTTAGAAAAAATTGAACACAAAGTTACTTTACCCCCTCTTTTGAATTTTTATTCTCTATGAGCAGTATGTTTCTATAAACTTCTATTAAAAAGGACAAGTATGCTCCCAATAACCTTCTTATGGACATAATAAATTCACAATTATCTCTAAAATGAACTCTTTGAATTTAACATGAAATCGATCTTTTAATATCTTGCAGATTTTCAACCATACATTAAATGTCTTAATAAAGGCACTAGTTCTAATTAGGTGTATTATTATGAGATCTGAACTTTTCAAATTTCATCTTACTCCTGCCGCTTATCTCGAGAACTATTCTCCTATAAGTATACATTAAAACAAATATTTTGTTTAATGGGATATGTAAGATTATATCTAACCTTTTAGATATCTCATACTTTTTTGTTTGATTTAGTTCTAAACTTATTGGATAATACACATTTCAATTAAGCATTACGGGAACTCTTACTATTTCATATCTAATATCAAAGGAAGTCTTACTGTTTCATATCTAATATGAAATTTTGTTAATCGATTTTAATTGAAGAAATAAATATTGCATTATACAATATCTTATATAGTATATTTCTCCTTATACAAATCTATACTCTTACAGAATTTACTTATGGAGATATTCACTAGATAATCTCATTCCTTATAGATAACCAAAAAATTTATATCTCATCGCATCAATCTTGTCATAGTACTTAGACATGCTAAATGCTTAATTTATACTTAAATTTAAATACTTTGAACTTTTCAAAATTTTAAATCCTTATTTTATTTAATACATATAACTATGTCATATAAATCTAACGAAATAAATGTATTATATTCTGTGAATTGTTATTACATTTAATACATCACTTGTATAAAATTTAATAATTCAATATCATCATCATCCACTCACGAAAGGTTAATTTGGTTATTATTTAACTTAACTATTTTCACAAGTTTCATATGATTCATAGTCAGAAGGATACATATATTTTTATATATAACTTTATAATTCTCATTATGTTGATTCAACTAATATGAAATAAAAAAGTATTCTCAGTTACTTAAATTTTTATTCTTTCCACTTAAGTTAAGTATAAGTTTCCATTAATCGAACACATACAAACTATTTATATAAACTTGGATCAGCTGCTTTTACTTAACATTCTATTTCTTATCATACCTTGAATATCATAATAATGTTGAACCTTAACTTGCCATTGTTTCATTAATAAGGTTAGCGTAGTTCTAATTCTTAAAAAACTTGGAACTAAAATGATGACAAATAATGTCAAACTTAAATTCATCACCCTAAAGCCTTTTCACCTCAAATTCCATCTTTGTCAGCCTTCAAACTTGAATTCTCATCTTTCAATGTTATTACTCCTTATTTTGCTCATCAGGATTCTTAAACAACCTACTTCTCCTTCTTAAATGCCTCAAGGTCTATACAAACTTTTAAGGTTGCATTCTCAACCTCTTCTTCTCCTTGAGAAAATTGTCAAGCTTCCACTGGACCCTATAAAAGCACATAGTCTTGAAATGATATCTTGAAGAAAGAAAGAAAACATAAAATTATGCCTAAACAAGATAATTTTGAATTATTTAATTTAATTGTAATGAACTTGATATGATGACTCTTAGGAAACACTTAAATGTATTCAACATATATCTCCTCTAAAATTTTTCTATCCCTAAGATTGACCTTCCTTTGGATCATTTTAAACGTGTTCTTAACCTTGCCAGAGATGATGTATATCCTTTTTAGGTTAAAACTAGAGAATAAAAATTCATTTATTGATCTTGCACATCATGTAAAAATTCATTTATTGATCTTGCACATCATATGCCTTATATAAATGAATGGATGATCAAGATTGATCGAGATAAATGATTAAGATCAAATGATGCTTCACCTCCTTGTGAGTGGTAGGAACGTCTCTGTGATAATTGTATTCTACAAGGAGTATTCCCAAAGAATATTTATAAGGAGGTTTTCAAAAGATGAATCTTGTAAAATGTTTCAACTTGCTTTATATAGGCCTATTTAAGAAAGCCAAAGGTGAGTTATTGAATAGATTATCAATATGTCATAAGCAGATATGCTCAAGAAAACCAAAGGTAAGTTATAAAATATTTTTGTCAATATGTCATATGTAACATCCCGTTTCCCTAGAACGGGTCGGACCTGAGAAACAGGCCCAAGTGAGGTCAATCGGAGAAGTTAGG
>JANZXR010000171.1:15802027-15827336 GCA_027575705.1 Erythroxylum echinodendron | reverse complement strand
TGCCACCCTCGCGGGGCACGGATCCGGGTATCACGATCGATATCGGGTTCGGGTTCGGCGGGAGTGGGGTGTCACATCATAAGTAGATAAGGTAACCTAAAATGAGTGTGGATTGATTTCACATTTATACCTATCTTCATTAAGGCTATCATGATTTATCATTGGCAGTAAGAAGCAACATTATAATAAAAATTTGACGGTCCTTACAAATATATGGTCTTTGAGAGTAATTTGACATCTTTACATACCTAAGTACTAAAAGTTTTGTTTTGATCTAAGTTTTGATAAGAAACTAAGTGGTAAATAATATGCCCTTAACAAGTATATAAATCAGACCTAGATTGATTCATCAACCTTCTTCTAACTTGTGAGCTCCAGGCCCATATAAGATGCCCAAATATTTAAGAAAAAAATGGACAAGTTCTATTAAGATAAGATTCATCCATATAAGGAAGTACAATATTAATCAAAGACCAACTTAGCTATCTAATAAAGGTTGGATCTAACTCTATTAAGGATAATTAGAGTGCAACTACACTTCAAAAAGGATTATCTATAAACGGAAGACATCTAAAAATAAGTTCTCCTAACTACCATTAGAAAGATCAATAAGAGATATTAATACATAGTTAATCTTTACTAATTTGCAATGTCTTTCTTAAACACTCCTAAACTTACTAATAGTTATTTATGTTTGCCAATAGACATGAGACCGAGCAACAGATTTATCATGAACGTAGTAAAACTTAGTTGAAATTAGTATGGAATTACATATTTGATAAATGAAATAGAAAATTCCAATATTTTAAGCATCTAACTGTATTTAGTTTTTATGTAAAACTGTAAAGAGTGGCACATACAATTTATGGTTGCGTAGGAAAGTGGATGTATGGAGGACTTCTACAAAGGCAAAATTCATGTTCGTTTTTTGCTACACGGTGAGATTAGACAGGACCGGGCTTATCTTTTCTATATTTGGGCTGTAAAATTAAATGGTACAAGACTAATCTACATGTCATCGTCAAATTTATAGGCCTAAGCCCAACTGCATCAATGTCAGTATGTCAAAAAGACGAAAACGTACAAAAACGTCTTCTGTTAGACAGACCTCAAGTCCCATCACCGGTGAGTTTGAAGGTATTCTCGCCCCTAACTGTAGAGCTTCCCTGATTCTCTTCTATGGTCTTGAATATTACCTGCTTAGATCTGACACTCAAGAATATTACTTTCAGCTTTTTTTTTTTTACTTTTATCTGGTGGGTCTGCGTTTGTCATCTGATTGTTGGTTTGTTTTTCGTACTGATCTTATTCGTTGTTTGTCGGAGAAACTGTGGTTTTCTTTTGTTGGTTTTTGTATTCAGAGTCATATTCTTGTTACTCTGCAATGCTTATTGGAAATTCTCAAGTAGTTTCATTATAGGGTTTGCACTATTGCTTTTGCTGATATGTCGATCACGATTGTAATCCCCCAATATATTGTTTAATTTAGCTCGTTGAGACTTGTTATGAAATGAGTTTTCTCTTTTTCTTTTTGAACTAAACACTAAATTGCATCTGGTTGTTGGACCTGCTTTGATTGTTTTTCCGTAATGGAAAGTGATGATCTTTTTCACTTTTCTGCCTTTCGTTTTACACAGAAGCTGCGATAAGAGATAGAAGAGATACCGAAAAGACAGGAAGGCAATTTGTAGAGATGAAGAAGTGGTTTGATCCATGGCCCGTGTTCTTCAAAAGGGAATTCAACCGGAATTGGCCATTCCTGGTTGGGTTTGCCATAACTGGAACCTTAATTACCAAGTTTTCTCTTGGTCTAACTGGTACGCTTGTATGTTTTGTACTCCATTCTGCTTGATTTTTATGCATGTCTTCTAGCCCATCTAGGAATGACTATATCTTTCCAGAGTTTCACTTACTGGTAAAGCTACTTTTGAAAATCTTATTATTTGTGACAATATCTGACCAAAAACTCCGAACATTTGCTGTCCAGAAAAGTGTGGAAAATTTTTATTTTTATTTTAAATAAGTCTAAGAATATGAAGTGTTCTACACTACTCTTTGCTTAGTGATTCTGTTATCTGAATGTTGTGCAAACACAAGTGGGTATTGCCTATTTCTTGTAAACGGAAAGGTACAGAGATGGAGTTACGGTGGATAGAATGACACATTAATGGCATATTCTATAAACTTGCTGTAGCCAAACGGCCGAATAGCTTCATTCTGCCTTTTATATGTTTGCTTGTGGTAGAGCTCGTGGTGGTGATTTGTATGGAAAGTGCAACTTTGGTTCAATTCCTTTTGTATGTTCTGAAGGAGAATTCAATACATGAACAGTGGGAATAGGCCATGTGGATACTGTTTAGAGGCAATCTTAGGAGTGGCTTGTTTGAAATTCTTATTTTCTTTGTTTCCCTGTTGTCCCCTCAAGTATGAGTCTTCCTTTTTGGTTATTTATTTTATGCTGGAGGGTTTTTTTTTGTCTGTTATTCTTAGTTACATCAATTTCATTCTTAAATTCATGGTCTCCATAATAATTACCTTTACACAATAATTGAACTATTAGTTTTCTACATAGTATCATCAATAATAGAGAGATTTTATGTGGCACTGACTGCAGCAAGAAGATCACTAAGTTGCAATAAGTATTACCAACTATTTCATGGTAAACTGGTCAAAAATGTTGGAACCTTGTTGATAAGATACCTGCAATCAGCGTCCTAAGTCTGCAACTAAACATGCAATCACAGAAATAGCAATGCAACATCTTTGACTTCTACTGCATTGTAGATAATTTGTGTGCATCTACTTTTCAAACAGAAGCCATAAACCTGATAAATAAGGATCTCATACATATATGTATCTAAGATTCTATTCCTTATTCTGATTTGTCTTTATTGTCTCCAGATGAAGATGCGAAGAATTCACCCTTTGTTCAGAGGCACAGGAGGTAGCTACACCATTCGAAACTAATATTTTGCATCATTTGTGGTATTTATTACAATTTATATAATTTGACTACAATATCATCTTTTTGACGATTGGATTTTTAAGGGTTAAGCATGGATGAAGTATGTTAAAACTTAAAGGATTCAATTGGCTTTTACGTACATTTGTGGCAATATTATTGAGTATGCGTTAGAGGATTTCATATGACTATGCTGAAGGCTTAAATTTGAGAAATATATGTGGCTACATTTAAATTTTGAATCCCCTTCTCATGTTATTGAGATAGATAGATTAGTGTTTTGAGCTCTATACACAATTAGGAGTTTTGTCTGAGACAGAGATTTGCCATTTTTCATTTCAAAAGATACTTACAATGCGTAACATATTTTATTCTGTCAAGGATTCAAATGGGGCTAGATTCCCCAGAAGTGAGTTATTACGCGGAAATGATTTGCCTTTTATTCTTATAATTGATTCCTTGTTTGCATTTCATGTTTTGCAGGTGAAATTGGAAGCGTCTTTGTCCCATTCTTGGCAGTATGAAGCGAGAGTTACTTTGTTTTGGCTTTATGGTTAGGAATAATAGGAGAAATGTCTACTATTCCTCCGCCTATGATTTTTGTATCGGCCATTTGATATTTGGTTGGATAACACATTAGCATCTTTGTTGAATAGTGGCTTAAGCTGTTGTTATTGGACTGTATTATCTGGGAAAACAAAGATATCGTGTTCTATTAAGTATGCATTATGAGATCCGTACCCAACCCCTTTAATCACTTTAGGTCCATCTAAGACTTTCTTGTTCATTATTCCTTCCTTTTAACAGGAGAAAATGGCCCCTCGTAGACCAAATTGACATGGATCCCAGACTTTTAGTTATATGCACGAATTGGAAAAAAGCCTACGCTTAATATACATTGTCATACATGACCTCTCTGTGCTTTCTATGTTTCTCAATGACATGGTGATTTTGAACAGGGACAAAACATTTTATTTTCTATTCATGTGTTAGAATTTTCGGAATAATCACATTCAATTCCTGAAATTGACATTATAAAATGTTGCAATCCGAAAGTTTACATGAATTTTGAAGAGGAATAGATCGTGATTCGAAAGTCTTAGCTCTAGGAAAAGCTGTTATTCAAGAACCAACTTAATTAATGGTTTCCCTGCAATTCAACTTTTACACCACCAAGCAACAACAAAACTGACCTCAAGCAAAACAAGAAAAGACACGACATCAAAGCCAAAAATAAAATCATAATAGCATAAAGCATGATCATTTTTCGTTACACAGCCAAACCAAATGTATATATAAGGTAAAGGGGAACTTTCCAGTGGTTTTCTATATTTAAAGATATTTTTATTATTGTAAATTATTTCATATATATTTAAAATTATGAGTTTTTATCGAATTATTTCAATACAAATTATTGTGCATTTTAATTATTTAATTTGTAATATAATTGATATGAGTATTTAGTATGATTTTAATAATGAATTTTATCAAAACAGATTTTATTAATAAAGATATCTTTTTCTAAATAAAAGAAGTTTTTAATCTCTCAAACAACCAAAGTGACCTACTTTTGGTTAATTTACGCCTTTTAATAAAAGTATCGAACGATTCTAATACGGATACAGTTGCCGCATTCGGTATTGGTCCAAATCTATCCAAAAATAGAAACAACCACTTAAGGAAAATAATATGAACAGATTCTATTCCCTCAATAGAAAGTCAATGGCTCTATTCGATTCTCCGTGGGCAGAAAATAGACCCATCTTGCTGTGCAAGCTCTAAGGATTTGAAGAAGTGTTAAGAAGACAATAGAATTTGGTGCTCTTTTCTAGAGCCACAGGTCGTCGTTCCCCATACCAGAGCCTAAGATGATAAAAATATGTATGTGTTTGCTTCGGTATAAAGCTTCTTGGACTTTGAATATATGCCTGCACACAGTGGACAATTCTACCAATGCACTTGACCGTTGCTGATAAATCAGCCTATAAATACTTCCATAGCATTGCACTAAGCATACGTGACAAGCTGAGTTCTTCCACCGAAACTAAAGAGGGGGAGGATTAATATATATTACAGTAATAGTTGAAAGGGAGTTTCGAGTGGTCTTGCATGATGAGATAGTGAGTGGGTTTGAGCCAAGGATGACTTGCCGCATTTACCACATGTGAAGCAAAAATGCCTCGCTGATCATGTTGGGTGTTCTGGGAAGTCATCCTTGGTTCTAGCTTGCTCCCTTCTCTCTCATGTCAGGCCTTTGAGACCTATTTATAAATGGCTTTAACGAGGCTTTTAAATAGATATTAATCATTAATTCCATAGTTAATTTCCATTGCTTCTGTGCATATGGCTCTTCATTTTCTTTCATGTTATCTATTTCACTTTTCATCTTGTTACTTCTCTTGTCAGGTGCATAGCTCCCTGGCAGAGAAAACTCAGATTATAACAGGTTTTTTTTTCTTTTCTGTTAACATATGGCTTTTATTATTTTTTCTGGGGAAGAAGGAATCACGACCTTACTTCTAAGATTCTATATATTGCACATTAATTTCAAGTCATCAAAGATTTTCGGTAATTAGTTATTTAAAAAATATATTACACTGTTACTAGAATTTTAAATTGTGAACATATTACAATAAAAAGCAAAATTAGAAATGAAAAAGATTGACGGAAGAAATAAATTTTACATATATAAATTTAAATAATTTTGTTTACTAAAGTTATTCTAAATTTCAACTAAAATTTATTGGCTTCTTGGCTCTAGAAGGACAGCTGCTCCCATTAAAACTTTGTATATATTGATGATAGTAATTTTAGAACTGTCAAAAGGTTGATATAAATTGACAAAATGACAAATAATATTTTATTTCCTCACTTTCTCAACCCACAAACGTTTTGCATTCTTTCTTTTATAAAACCTTAATTCAGCACATTTTTTTTATTATATATTTGGTAAATAAATAATTTTAAAATTAAATGCGAAGACTTTTCCACGCATAACAGTAATCATTTACCAACCAAATAAATTTGTTGCATCTTTTTTAAGTTGGCTGCGTGCCATAGTGTGCTATCATTTATACTGCACAAAAGCAGAAAAAGCATAACATAGTCATTTTGCTTTGCTATGTAGATGTAATTTTCATATTTGTTCCCTTTGGAATCATTGATGCGTAGACCAATTCAAGTTATCGAGTATTTGGGTTTCCATCTTTTGCTTAATTTGCTATGTAGATGTAATTGTCATATTTGTTCCCTTTGGAATAATTGATGCGTTGACCAATTCAAGTTATCGAGTGTTTGGGTTTCCAGCTTTTGCTTAATTTGCTATGTAGATGTAATTGTCATATTTGTTCCCTTTGGAATAATTGATGCGTTGACCAATTCAAGTTATCGAGTGTTTGGGTTTCCAGCTTAGGCAATTGGAAAGTTTTAAGTTCACTAAGCAAATTATATGCACCAGAATTAAAGGCAAAAGTTCATCGGGTTGGTAGATGTGCCAACTCATCGTTAATCTCTTTCTCCTCTTACATTAATCAAATGATGATGTTTGTAGCAAAGAACTTTGCAGATAATGTTTTGGACCTATACAAATGTCCATCTACTGAGTCAACTCAAGTACATATTAATAAGGAACATTTTCTTGGAGGCTTATGGAATCGAGTGACGAAATGGTGGGGATTAAATCGATGCTGTCCTGGTTCTTTGAATAAACATTTTTAGCAGTGGAAGAACTTGGTGGGGAGTCATTTTAATGACAGTTTGTAACATTTTGTTTTATATGGTTAAATGGGGTCAACTATAGAAAGTAAAAGAAGAGCATTTCACTTGTTCTACAGATGACGTGTTCATTCCTGTTCCACTCTGCGAAGTACAGGGAATAAGCTTAAAGAACTACGTTTAGTAGTTTTTAGGGTCAGAAGTTGGATGGTCCTGCACGGGGCAAAAAAGGTTCACCAGGAAAGGGGGTCTCTGGTATATTGCAGAAGTAGTTTACTATGAAGCTGCCAATGCCAATGTTAAGCCAATTCTTAAGGCTCTTCAACTTGGTGAAATTTGATGGCAGCTTTAGAAAACATGAGCATCAAATCTGATCAAAAGCACGCAGATAGACAATATATTACCTAAGATTAAAGTAGCCCTCTTAAAATCTTTCAAGAGTTCTAAGAGTGCATGTTTATCAAGAAATCGACTTCCTGTTAAGTGCTTAGTGCATCCCATGTCCTGTAGCATTTTATCACGTTTGATAAATTATCTGCTCCAAAAAAAAAAAAATGTTAATTGTCCGATTACAGGACTTCGAACTAGCCTCTATAAGAAGCACACGACACTGGAATTTTCTAGGATCATGAACGTTGATTCTTTGGAGATTTTAGTTTTGATATAAAAAATTATAGAATAGTCGGAATTCATCGGATGGTAAGATTGTTTATGATATCAAGTTGATGTTGTTAATCTCAACTTACTGAATAAAAGTGGAAAATGGTCACCACAATTTGTAACGAAATGTATTGAATTGAGAAGTTTTATGAAGGTGTAGAGAAAAAGGGAAGTCATTACTGAATTTTGAGGATATTCTAGAATTGATAAATCTCCTTCTCCCTCTTTTCTCATTCAGGAAAACCTATTGTTCCAAACACAAGCACCATGCAAATGCATGAAAATGATAACCATGATGATAATATTCAATCAAATAAGTACAGCCACACAAAACCACTCTCGTAAGTTGAAGTTATGGATTTGGCTTACTTTAGCTTAGGCTACCTCTAGAGAGGCTCGCATGATGAAGACAGATAAAAAAATGAGCCGGAACAACCTGCCGGCCAGAGAAACGGCTAGTTCCTGATGGACGGCAAGTCATTCTCGGCTCAATCTCTATTATTTATCTTTTCATGTAAGCCACTTAGATGTATGTACTCCATGCAGAGCAGAGGCCCGTACTCATGCTTATTTCATTTGTGATGTCTTGTGACATTGTGTACTTGAATATATATAGGCAAAGATAGCTCAGGGATAAGATTTTGCTTCGCCCACCACTACTAAATCCGCTGCCACTATATTTTGTGGAATTAATACAAGGATAGGGTATCACTGCAACATGGGAGAGATCAAATGTTCTCTACTTTTCATCTTATTACCTGATGAACAACTATGATATTGATATTAATTTGTCAACGAGAATTTATTCTTCAAAACATGAAGATTGGTAGGGAGTGGGATGTAGAATAAGGCCTTATCTGGTATTCAAAGGATCTGCACTTTTAAGGAAGTTGGGCGTCCAAAGTTACATGGTCCAACTCTCGGTTAAATATGGGGCATAGATAGCAGACGTCCCTTTGATATTTTTGGCATGAATCTCTTGTTTGTAATTGTATACGTCAATTGATTTAAATACGATTAGGAGAATACATAGCCATCATACTGTGCTAATAACATCTACTATAGAGCTATAGCCTATAAGAGTGCTAGAACGACAAAATCATTTTTAGAGTTTAATGTTGCGTCAAGCAATTTGTACAAATTGTTGGATTGTTGGATCAGTAGTGAACTTGGAAGTATTCGTAAAAGGAGTTTGATTATTGAATATAATTTTTTATTCACTGTAGTTATCTGTTAAACCCAAATTTACATGTAGTATTTGTAAGATCTTATGAAATATATGTTCATTTCCCTAAATAAATTTTAATGCACGAGTATCATATTACATGCATTTCATATTTTTATAAGTTAAAATTGGGTAAGTGATGATGATAGAGTTAAAAACATGATTATTTTCGAATGTCTCCAATTTTAAACATGACTTTTGTTTATTCCAAACGATTTTTTAATCCTTTGAAAGTATTTATAATCTAGTCGATTGTACATAATTGAATTGCGTCACTTTATCTGCAACACAGTCATGAACAACATAAAATTTAATATTTATATGCTTGTTACATTCATGAACTAGGAGGTTTTTTTACTAAGATAATGGGTCATTTTTTATTAATATAAATTTTAGTAAGATCCCTTTTCTCAGAATAAAGATCTTTCATCAAGTTTTTTTTTAAAAAACTAAATCGTTTGAGTAACATAAGACCTAACGAGAGTAATAATCAGTTACCTATTCGAGATCCAAGTAAAAGTTATGTTTAATATTAAGCTATTAATACTCTTTCAATCATCAAAATCTTTACCCTCATCGTAAGCACTGAAACCTCTAAATATGAAATTATCAGAGGTAGAACAAAATAACTTAAACTTAAGAGTACCTTTAACGTACCGATCCAACTCGATAGAATATGTGAAGTCTTATATTTCAAACTTCCAAGTAAGCTTTGACATAGCGTTGGATTCAAAATTTGACATTTATCATATTTGGATAACTTGGTACTACATGCCACTACAGTATTGATGGGATCACAACCATTTATATGATGTTTCTTTAAAACTTCTTTTGCATAATTATCTTGAGAGATGAAAATGTCATCCTCTATTTGTTTCACTTATATCTCAAGATAATAAGTTCTAAATCTATCTCAAATTCATAGCTCATTGTTCTCTTGAATTCTTTAAATATATTTATATTATTGCCTTTAAAAATTGGATCATTCACGTACAGGCAATCGATCAAAATTTCACTGTCACTCACCTTTATGCAAAGGGCATATTTATAAGGAAACTTAAACCCATTTTCTAGGAAACATTTTTTCATTATAGAATTTCAACATCTTGTTGCTTGCTTTAGCCCCTAAATAGCTTTCTTTAATTTTAAAATTTTACATTTATGTCCTTTCACCATATATTCAAAAGGTTATCGCACATAAATAACCTATTTAAGATATCAATTCCCATAAAGACTGATTTGACATTCATTTAGAAGCTTTTTCTTTTATTTTGGGCTTTTAAACAAACTATTATTCATATGGTTTTCATGCAAGCTACTAGAGCAAAAACTTTTTCATATTCAATCCCTTAGTGTTTGATTGTATCCCTTTACAACAAGCATCACATTGTATTTTTCCACTTCTCCTTTTGATTTTTTTTTCTTTATTTTGTATACTAATTTGACATTGATACTAGCATATCCCGTAAGAAGGACTGCTAATTACTAAGTTTGTAATTCTCATTTTCTCTTAATTCTTCATTCATAGCTTCCCTCTCTATTGCATCCTCAATAGTTTCATTAAATTCAATAGGCTTAACATCTACAAAAGGATAAAACATTGAATGATCATCAGTTATCTTGGTTTCTTGATAAAGATCATCAGCCCTCCAAATTTATTGAGATCTTTCACTTGAATTTCCTTCAGAATCCCCAATTTCATCACGTGATGCTGATAGCAGTATTAGGAAAACTAGGCGAGATCTGATCTTACTCGTAGTGAAACTAATAAAAAACTTTTTTATTTAATTTTTCAAAAGTTAAGATCACTTTAAATTCTATAACATAATTAATGCATACATATAGGTAGTATAAATGTAAATCATGTTTTATTATAAAACTTGATCATTTTATTATCATTTCCCTTAAATTATTTCTAAAATTGGTTCATCGTAACTACTATAGCTATACACATGTTCAGCATCTAATGATATCCATACAACAATTTTATAATACTCTATAAGTGGTGTATAGAGAGGGTAGACAAGAATAGCTAGCTTTTTTAGAGCCTAATCTTATTTATATTAAAGTTTGGACATTTTAGTAATTTAATTAATTTTTTTAATTTTAATCATACTTTTATTATAATTATACGTATAATTAATTCTAATTAAATGCTATTTGGATTCAAATAATATCCAATATCTTATATTAAATCTTATTTATTAAATATCACATATTTAATCCTAAGTTCCTTAAACTTTACAATTAAGTCTAATTTGATTAAATTACCTTTTTATCTCATCAATTGTTCGTTATGTAAGATCTATTAGGTTTTTAAATATATTGGCAATGGATATAAACCATAACTTTAAATCATATCTGGTATTATATAAATTAAACTCTTTTGATTCATCTTTAATTTTATAATTAAATAATTTATATTTACAAATAAAAATTAGCATTTAGGAATGAATCATAACCACCTAAGTATTAGAAATATCAAAGTAATTTTGATGTACATGATTTTTCTGTATAATTCATTTCTTTCATTATACAATATTCTAATTAAACATGAAGCATATAATTAATGTTTGCTCTATTTAAATCTAATCATATTAGTTCTTCACCTAATTAATTCTATTAATGACATTTAAAAACTATCATCAAAGTGTCATTTCACTTTAATGAAGGATTTAATGAATAGATATACTAAATCTTAAGCATTTAGAATGTCTAGACATCTCTGGATTGTGCTGTAAATACTTTGCGAAAGACAATTGTACTTGAAGTTTTCAAAGTGTGGATTTTGGCTGAAGGAGATAGGATTCCTTGGGTATGTGGTATCAGGAGAAGGAATTTTTGTTGACTCAAAAAAAGTGGAAGCTATACTTGAATGGGGACAGCTCAAGAATGTGATAGAAGTTTGCAGCTTTCTGGGGTTAGCTAGTTATTATTGGAGATTTATTGAAGGTTTCTCAATACTTGTAGCCCCTTTAGCGAGGCTCACCCATAAGGGGGTAAAATTTCAGTAGGATGACAAATGTGAGGCAAGTTTTCAGGAGCTAAAGAGGCGATTGACTTCTGCACCAGTGCTTGCTTTACCTACCTGAGGGGGCTAGGTATCAGGTGTACAGTGATGCCAGTCACTAGGGACTTGGCTGTTTGCTTATGCAGGCCTGATGAGTGATCATATATGATTCTAGGCAACTGAAGAAGGACGACCTAAATTATCCTACATATGATTTGGAGTTTGTAGCAGTGGTGCTTGCAGTCAAAATTTGGAGATGCTATCTTTATAGGGAGACTTGTTATACACCGACCACAAGATTCTAAAGTACCTAATGATATAGAAGGAGCTAACCCTCACACAAAGGAGATAGTTGGAGTTGATTAAGGATTATAAATTAGTGATTGACTATCACCTAGGAAAAGCAAATGTATTAGCTAATGCATTGAGTCATAAGTCTTGTTCGGTAGTAATTGTCAGGCAAAATCCTTATATAACTTATTTGATGAGTATACAGAGCCTTGGGGTTGGACTATCAGTGTATATGGAGCCTTGGGGTTGGACTCTCAGTGGTCGAGGACGATAGAACATTGCTAACATGATTTGATGTTTGGCCAACACTATTTGATGAGATCAGGAGATCACAGACTAACGATCCTGAGTTAAAGGTCATTCGGAAGAAATTGGCATCCAAAGAGTGGTTCCGACTAAGAGAAGATGGGTTATAGTCTGCAGCGATAGAGTTTGTGTGCTGGATAACCAGGATCTTAGGCAAGTTATCTTGGAAGAAGCTCACATTTTGGATTATGTTATGCATCCTAGTAGCACCAAGATATATTGAACTTTTAAAGAGAGCTATTGGTGGCCATAGATGAAGAGAGAGATAGAAATTTATGGCCAGATGCTTTCCTTATTAACAGATAAAGGCAGAGCATCAAAAGCTAGCGGATATGTTACAGTCTTTGCGTATTCTGGAATAGAAGTGGGAGCATATGACAATGGATTTTGTAGTTACACTACCTCATACATCGAAGGGTTACAGATGCTATTTGGGTTATAGTGGATAGATCGACGAAGTCTGCTAATTTTCTGCCTATCCACACAACTTACTCATTGGAGAGGTTGGCAAACCTATGTATTGATGAGAATGTGAAGCTGTACAGGGTGTCAGTTCCTACAATATCGGATAGGGATTTGAGATTCATCTCCTGATTTTGGCCAAAATTCCAGAAATCTTTAGGGACTAAACTAAAGTTTAGTACTGCCTTCCACCCTCAGACTGATAGACAATTAGAGAGGACTATTCAAACGCTGGAGTATATATTGAGAGCATGTGTGATGGAGTTCCAAGGGAGCTGGGACCGACACTTGCTTTTGATAGAATTTGTTTATAACAATAGTTATCAGACAAGTATCAGTATGCCACTATACGAAGTACTTTATGGGAGACAATGTAGGATACCTCTATGTTAGGATGAGGTTGGTACAACCAAAGTAGAAAGAGCTAAATTGATAGAAATCGCCACTCAGAAAGTAAAAGTCATATAGGAGAAGATGAAAGTCTCCCAGGAGTGTCAAAAGAGTTATACGGATAAGAGGAAACGATCATTAGAGTTTGCAGTTGGTGATATAGTTTTCCTTTGGATATCACTATGGAAAGGTATTATCTGATTTCAAAGCCAAGGGAAGATGAACCTCCATGTCTCGATACTTAAGAAATATATACTAGACCCATATCATGTTTTAGAGACACCTATAGTGGAGTTGAGAGAGGACCTAAGTTTTGAGGTAAAACCAGTCCAGATTCTGAATCGACAGATAAAGAGGTTCCGTAATAAGGAAGTTCTCACATTCAAAGTTCTTTGGAAGAGCGACAGGGTCGAGGATATGAAATGGGAACTTGAGGATGCTACGATACGTAAGTATCCCTATTATTTATATCCTTGACTTAGGAGTTTCGAGGACAAAACCCTTTTGAGGGGGGGAGGACTTGTAACGTCGGACTCTCTAAGCCCTTTTGTATTGGTCTGTAGTTAGAGATACTACTGTGTATTGATATATATACAAGGTTTTATATGAGTTCAAAAATGTATTTGAATCCTTTGGGTACATATGCTAGTGATATATAATATTATATGCCCTTACATGAACTTAGAGTTCATCGGTATGCGAGATCTTGGAGATTTCTGACATTTAAGCTTCTAAGTGTGTAAAACTGAGTCCGTTAGATGGATATGGCCATGGTGGCCGAGTTAAATGTGTTCTAATGTCTTAAAGATGATTAGACATGATTTATAGACTTATTGGATACTTAGAAAGCTTAATTGGAAAAGTTGATGTACATAAGGGCTTATTTGCAAATTTTTAAAAATTAAGGAACTTAAATGTAATTTTTCTACTCTTAGGGGCCCAATATGTAATTTTATAAGGTTAAGGGGCTTAATTATAATTTTCAAAAGTCTGGGAACTAAAATGAAAATAAAGTTTTGGTCATTCCCAAATTTTGGACTTAATTGTAAATTTAGGAAACGTTTGGAGGGTATAATCTTAATTTCACATAAGCTAAGGGTAAAAAGTTGATTTCACCATCTTTGATAAAAAAAAAAGTTAACATTCTAGACCCTTCTTCCTTATGTGGCCATGCATCCTACCATTAAATGTTAAAAACATTTTGTTTTTAATTGAAAGAAAGGAGAAGAAAGGAAAAGAGAGGAGGAGAAGAACACCATACAACCACCACCAAATTTCCACCATTTTTTTGATTCTCTAACCCAAACCAAGGTGTTTTAAGTTAATTTGGGATCAAGGAATTCAAATATATCATTATATTTGATAAATTCTCAAAGGATTTTAAGATATTGCTAAAGGAAAGTTTAGATAAATTTTGTCTCATCTCTCTTTACATTACGATTTTGACTTTGGTGTTAAGATATGTTGTTCTCTATGCTTGAATATGCATGAATCATGGTTAATTTGAATGAAATGAGCCATGAAGAAGTCTCTTTAAGCCAAAACTGAGATGCCCTATCTTTGGTGAAAGTTTATAAAAATTTGAATATTTTTTGAAATTGACGTTTTAAATGAATTCTATAGTGTTAATTGCTTATGTACAATGTGAATAATAAGGGAAGCAGCCATGTGAGAAGCTTCATGGTCGAATCCTATAGCTTAAAGATTGTAATATTGTGTTTTATAAACTTATACGGTGGTGTATAAATATAAGACACATGTTTAAGTAGTAAATACATTGTATATTTGTATGTATAACGGCTCGGGAGCTGTGGATCAAGGAGCTCGTAAAGAGGATTATTGAAGTCAAAGGACTGGACAACTTCTTTTGAGGTGAGATGGGAAAAACATATCTCTTAAATGGGATTAGGACATCCCAAGATATGTGTGATGACTTGTATATAAATTTTGAACTTAGGCAATGTATAGTAGAATTGCATCTCATATAGATGCTAGTATACTTATGTATTTAATAAACGACATTGTTTTGAATAACTCTTTGCATTTGGAGTGAAACTGATGTTTTTATTAAATGTTTTGAGGAATGATATTGTTTTCAACAAACCTGTACTTGAAGTGTAAAGGACATTGTTTTATTTTCTGAAACTACATTTTTAACAACTTTGCACTTAGAGTGAAAAGATCACTTACACTGTATGAAATAATGTTTTGGAACTTACATATTCATAATCGAGTTATGTATGCGGCGTGTAAGTGTTCTCTTTTGACTTAGAGCCATAGCAAGATTCCATTTTATCTATTATACTGATAAATAAAGGCATGGTACCTTACTTGATTTTAGCACTTAATATTTGTATATGATTTTTTATATAATTGGTAAGGTAACGATTGGCCATTCGTGTGCTAGACACAATAGATTAAGCGATCCCCCATATCTTTAAGGCTGGTACATAAAAGTTGAGTCCTTGTATCGATAGCTTTTTACGAGACTTAAGGGTGATTGCACACCTAGAGGTTTGGCCACCGACAAGGTCATCACCTAAGCTCATGACACTCTTGTCAACTGTAGTATGAACTCACCACAGATGAAAGTTGAGCCAACATCGGGGATCGATGGGTGTGCATACTAGTTTGGTCGACTAGTGGTGACATATATAACTATTTTAGCCTATTATGAGATTTGACTTTTTGACAAAAATTAATTATACATGTGATGCTTTTCTACTCTTGTGTACTGGAACTGGAACCTATGTTCATTGGATGAGTGATTAATAGGCTAGGCCTATGTGGTTCCTAACCAGTATGGGTTGAGTCATAGACTAGACCTATGTATTTCTATGTCATGTATGCTCACTTCATTGGTGGTTATATACATGCTAGATGCGTAAAATCATCCTTAAATTATTTAGATCGTCTTAGTGTGTAATGGGTTCTATTTGCGATATATGTTGTTTTTCTACTCACTGAGTACATATTGTACTCACCCCCTCTGCTTTCCAACCATACAGGTTAATTTAGTGAGTTTAAAGCTCTGAGTGGATTGTGTAGTCTTTTGACATTTTCAGGGCATTACTATATATGGGTAGCCTTTGTTTGTACTTTTGTTGCATAGTGGCTCATGATTATATTGATATGCTTTATTATCGTTGAGATTGCTCTTGAGTAGACTTAAAAGTCTACAAGTTTTAGTAGAGTTTTAATGTGAAATAGAAGTGCATTTAAAACGGATGTACAAGTGTTTTACTTGAGTTTTGGGATTTTTAAAAACAGCTATTGTGTTGTCCAAACATTTTTAAAGATATTCAATTAGCCTTGCATAGTCAGGTTAAAGGTACCATGAGTATCTTTATCCTGGGTATGTTGTGGTTATCATGTATCTAGTGTGGTTCTAGATCGTGACATCTTACTCTCAGGATTGTAGTAGTTAGAATAAGTGTTGTTTCCTCCTCTTTGACCAAATTGTGTATCCATATAGTTGAGTTGCTCATCATGTCACTTTTCAGGAAAAAACAATTATCAATAAAATGGATATTTTGCCCTCATAATTTAAATCTGTGCTGAGTTGCTCTGACTGGAGAAGATGAAGAGGCTTGCAAGTTGTTAAGTTGTCTTGTTAAATTGCCCATCACAACTTGCATTGTTGTCATTGCATCAATAACAACAACTCCCTTATGATCTTGAAAAGTTAACTATTGTCTACTTTTTTCCAACAACCAAAGACAACTATTACTTGCCATCTTTTTCAATTTCTCAACTGTCTTCTGCAAAAGAGATCCCTAAGAAGTTGCATCTATGGTGCCTTTTGTAGGTGGATTAACTCTACTACAGAATGTTTGCAAGAGAAATTCCTTTAGTAAGTTGTGGTGAGGACACTTCCTTTACAATTCCTTATACCTTTCCCATGCTTCGTAAAGCGACCCCATCACTTTATTGGAAATTCGTAATTTTCTTTATCAATTTCGTTGTCTTTGTGATGGGAAAGTACTTATTCGGGAATGCATGCACCAACTGCTCCCAAGTGGTCATGTTTGCAGAGGTTAAGGAGTGATACCTTACTTTGGCTCTATCCCTTAATGTTAAGGGAAAAAGTCTCATCCTAACAACATCTTCTGACACCCCATTATATCAAAAAGTATTGCGTATCTCCAGAAAGTTCACTAAGTGAGCGCTAGGATCCTCATTCGTTAACCGATAAAATTACATGTTAGTTTGCAGCATTTTTACTAATGCTGGTTTAATCTCAAATGACATTGCTTTTACCAGTAGTTGACTGATACCTTGGTTTGCGACGCTGAATCCTAGTCTCATGAAATCCATCAACGTTCATTGCTAGTTTCCTCTATTTACTCCTTAAATTCTTGAGGAAACTCTTCTGCTATTGTTTCTTTGCTTACTTTTTTGGGATCTTGCTCTTTGAATTGCTCATTCCAATCGGCTGATATCAAGTGCTAGCATTTTGATGATCTTACTTGAACCCTGAGTAACTCTTATGTTCATGCAATCTCAAAGACACAAGAGAAGCAAAAATTTCTTAGACTAAAGGAATCCAACTAATCCTAACTAACTCCCCAACAATAACACCAAAAACTTGTTGAGCAAGTTTTGATTTTATAAAACCCACAATGTACCACAAGTGTAAGAGTCGTAAGAGTAGTAGTTAAAGTTTCGATCCTATGAGGAATTAGTGAACTAAATGAATCCTAAATTAGTATAAAGTCCATAATTTTTAATAAAAATGAAATAAAAACTAAAACAGACATTTAAGCAAATGAATATGGATCAATTAAAATTACAATTCTAAACTAATGCAAGGAAATTAAAATTGAGCACAACCAATTGACAAATTGAAAATCACACAAGGAAGATTAACCAATTATGAGAAAAGGGGATTTATTCTATAATCAAATGCTAACTTGATTACTTTTGAGTTAATCGGTATTGGTCCTAGAATTTCAAAGGGTGGAATATTATCTCTCAAGTTCTAATCATTAAACACTAACTGAATCAAATTACTGAAATTGCAATCTCAATTAACAAAAGAAAACCCATATTCTAATTAGATGTTAAGCACTCTAATAGACAATCGAGTCTTCATATAATATCTCTCTTCGTATAAATTACTGATTTGATTATTTTGTGATCTATTAGATTGTTACCTCTCATTGCCCAACCTAATTGTTTTGCTATCAGTTTACTCTCTCGATTTGTTACCAAATCATGCAAATATGAAAATTATAATACCCAATACATTAACATCAAAGTAGTCAAAACATTAATTCAAGAACAAATCCTAAGAAGAGTCTAGAAGATCTGTGAACACAAGTTCATCATCTTCGTATCCATCTTATACATCAAAAGAAAGAAATAACAAGATGAATTCAGAAAGTTAACTTGGAATGGATAGGAAGTTATAGCAATAACAACAACTCCTTCTTTTTCTCTCTTCTTCCTTGGTTCTTTGCAAAAGTGGCAAATGGACCCCCCCTTAGATTAACTCATTCTTTTGTATTTTATAGTCCTAGGGCTTTTTAACATAAAGAATAGGTTTTATCGGGACCTAAATGTTCAAAATAACCTTTGAAAAAATTAGTTCAGAAGTAGTTTTTGCATTTTTTATCATGTCTGTCACGATCGTGACACTCAAAATTGGGCATCGTGATAGATATGTCATGATCGTGAACTAATCCTATTTGTCTTCTGTCACAATTGTGCCCCTGGTTGGGTTGCTTCTGTCATGACCATGACTGATATGTCATGATTATGGCCTTAGCTCATCCTTTGATTTTTCTCTAAATCTTCTTCGATCTTCTTTACCTAATCTTAAACATTAACAAACTCATCAAAATTCCTCAAACATACAAAATTAAAGCCCAATAACATGCTCTAAACCACATAACCTTAAAAAACATAAACACATAATCAAAATGACACAAGTCAAACCTAAACATAAACAAATAATCTAATTAAAAACTAAAAACATACTAAATTACCCACTAAAACATAATGTAAAGTACAACTATCAAAATCATACATCAAATAATAAATATTTTGAATTCTTCATAAGTACCAAATATCTAAAATATTAAGTACCTTTAGGAAATTATCTATGTGCTTAGATTAAAATAGGTAAATAAATTCCATATCTATCTCTATATTTCTAATTCCTAGAATTAAGTTTTTACCCTTTCATAAGAGTTTCTTTTGGACTATCATATTTTTAACAATTAGAGTGTGAACTATTGTTATTTATAAGCAATATATCTGTATATACTCTTATTGAAGAAGATAACAATAATCTCACTAACCTTATTGTAGATATGATAAATCCATAGTCATCTCCAAAATGAACAATGCGAATTCTTTATAAAAGTGAATCTTTCAACATCTCATAACCTTTCGATTATATATCAAATGTATTAACAAAGACATTAGTTCCATTTTAATGTACTATCATAATATTTGAAAATTTTCAATTTTAACTTACTCCCACTACTTATCTTGAGAACCATTCTTTTATAAGGATATATGGAAACAAATAATTTATTTAATGCAATCTGTAAGATGATACCTAACCTTTTATATATTTATTATCGAATTAAATTCTTAACTTATTAGATAATATATGCTTCAACTAAGCATCACATTATAAAATTATTAACTTTGACTCTTTCAAAGTCATACCATTCTATATCTAATATGAAATCTTACTAATTTATTTAATTAGAACTGCTAAAGCTAGGTTGTTGTTACTAAGTATAACTATAGAAGAAATAAATATTGCATCAAACAATATCCCATGTTGTATATTCTTTCTTATGCAAATCTAGATTATTATGACATTTAGTTGTAGAGGTATTCACTAGATAATCCTATTCCTTATAGATAAATCTCCCTTAATCCAATAGATGCAAATTATTTGCACAAACTTATATCAACTACTTTTACTCAACATTCTATTTCTTATCAGTTTTTGAACATTGTAGCAATGTTAAATCTAATTTCATTATTAAATAATCAAAAGCATAAACGAAAATGTAAATTATCTCTATGATATTTAGTATAGGAAAGTAAAGACAAGCAATCATTTTTCTTCTAATGACAACCATTATCATAATATAGCAAATGCATTCAATTATAGTCTATATTTATGCTTTTAGTAGGCTAAATAGAATGGAAAAATTCCATTAAGCTACTATACCTTTAAAATATACTCTATGCATTTATTTGCATTGTACTATCACGACGTTAATATCCATATTAGATATATGTATTTTGAAAACTGAATAAGATATTTTATTTTTAATAGCATAGCTATTACATTTGATATAAAAGTACATGGATAGTCAATAATAATATCATTGACTAACTAGGTACTAATGGAGATAACTAAACAAAACATTGAAATGTAATAGAAAATTACAAGGGATGCTCAAGCAAACCATAATTCATAAGTTCCATCTAGTCTCTATAGAAGGGGTTAATAGGTTTTCAGCTTTCCTGGCCAATAATGTAGATTTAAGCCAAATAATGATCTTGTTACCTATTTTGTATTTATCCTCCTCTACGTGCTTGTACAACCTGCAATTCCTCTATCTACATATCATATATATGGTATCAATGAAAGCAGCTGTAATTAGGAAAGCATTCTCCTTCACAGGTTTATAGTGGATGATGCCCTATCTCAATATAGTCTCCCATTCATAAGTTTGGTTTACTACTTCCAATAAATGAAGGATCCAACTCTAGATATCTTTAGAAAAATCACAAGCAAAGAGCAGATGGTTTTTGTTTTCATCAGCTTTGTGATAAAAAATGCAGATGGTATCAGATGGGTTAAACCATCTACATTTGGTCCTAAGCTTATTTTTTTATAGTTAACCAGGTAATTATGGAAGCTTTAGGGTTCATAGAGTTATTCTATAGTAGATTGTTATTCTATAGTAGATTGTACCATGGGACCACCGTTAGATCATTTTTGAATATTCTATGGAAATATTCATTAGTAAACTTTCCTTGTAGATTAGGGGTCCAGTAAACAAAGTCAGGCAATCTAGTAACCTCTAGGCTTGGCAAGTACTCCCTTCACTATAAAAAATAATGTCATTTTGTGATGGAAATTACCGTTCAATACAAAAAAATGTCGTTTTGTGATGGAAATTACCAACGGAAAACATAAACATTCCGTATGTAAGTCAATTTAGCGACAAACTTTACTAATGGAAAAAGACATCGTAAAAACGACTGTAGCTAATAATTTTTGATGAAAAACAGAATGTCTAAAGTTGGTAAACATACCGATGGTTTCTTGTGTGGTTGACCATCGGTAAATTTACCAATGGAAAATATTATTTTGTCAGAATATTTACCGATAGTTTGTTCTTTCCATCGGTAAGTTTGTTAAAATATTATCGACGGTTACGTTTGTTTTATGGGTGAGTGTACTGATGGTTATTTGCTGTCGGTAAATTTGGTGATGGAATTGGTTATTCTGTTTGTGATTACTGATAGTTAGTCATCTTCCATCAGTAAGTGGTACTGACTTTACTGACGGAACCATAATTTTTTGTTGATAAATCAACCAAAATTTTTTAAAAAATATACAGTCAATAAATTTTATTCGATAATGTTATGGTTGATGTAAAATTTAAACCGTTACGAATTTAATAGTATACATTTAATTTGTTTAAACAGAAAGTTGATTGATGATATAAAGTTAAAAATATCTTAATTGATAATAAAAACATTGAATTGTATATACTAAGTATTTGTAATTCAAATGAAATGACCAAAAATACACTATTGATTTGGTGACAGCGGATGCTATGATTGGTGCGAAGAGGTGCTACCCCCTACTCTTCAACTCATCCACCTTATTACGAAGATAAGCTATATACTCCATTAGTGTCTGCACTGTGCTCTGAAGCTCTTGGACTTCATTGATTGTGGACTGCGTATTAGATGCTGCTGTACTGGACGTGGAGGATTGCGAATAACATGTATTCGCAAATGAACCTAAGCCAAATATCATTCCACGATGGCCCCTACCACCCACTGTATGAAGATAGGTTTGAGTCTCATTAATATCTTCAGACTACTGAGACTGTCATTAAATGCTTTCTTGTATTTGGTCCTATTAGAAGGCAATGTTTGTATTAGTAAGTGATAATTATTAAGCATTAATATTAAACCATACATTTCACATATATTTAGTTCTCTATAACGGCTGTTGACGAATGTCACACCGTCATACTTCTTAGTATAAGTGTGCAAAAAGAGCTGATGGATGAAATTCAAATGCTTTATGTGTGGTTATGGATGAAATTCTGTTTGATTGACCGAACCCAGAAATTGGAGTCGATAGGCAAGAGCTTGCCTTATCAAATTCTTATGAAAAAGAGGAAGAAGTTGCACATGAATCTGCTGTTGGTAGAAGGCTATAAGGAAGCAAAGGTTTTTAGACGGGGGAGAGGAAAGAAAATCAGCTCGACCAAGGGGAGAGGAACAAACTGGTTAAGGCTAAGGAAGCGAGTGCAGTCACCCTAGGGTAATTTGAATCACTCTTCTTTCAGCTTAGCTCTTGTTACTATGCTTTCTATTCTGTGGTGAACGTCAACTCTTCACTCTTGCTTTCGTAAGGTGTAGGCCTCATACTTATAGACTTTTCTTGAATAAGAATAAAATGTTATAAGTGAAATAGAATTTATAAAAATTTCAGCAGAGTTTTATCTATTTTTATGATATTTACCCCTATTGAACAAAGAAAACAAATCAACAACACAACCATATATGGCACCAGACATTTATAACATTATCATTCTCCATAATACACATATTTTCATTTCAAAATTCACATATCAAATTCAATTGAAATACAGCAAAGTAAAGAAATCAGAATATAAATGTAAACTGTAGATACTTACAAGTCTCTCAGCATGCTCGTGGTGGGTAATAGATCCTCCTGTATATGTGGGAAGACTCTCTCCACTCGGTCCTCCATGTCTGTTGGTAAAATTACACTCTGAAATGGACATTGCCTCAGATGATGTCCAATATTGCAGCCAACAACTCCATATTTGTTTAGAAATATAAAGCGGTCGTACATCGACCCTTTGTATCACAACAACAAAGTCCTGGTAATGTGTACATGCTCATCTCTCCCATACTTTATAAATGATTGAATCAAATTTAGAATCCCAAAAAATTCTTTTTGAAATAAAAGTAAAAACATTCCAAAAATACTTATAATGTAATAATATTTATCTAATTAATGTATAAAAATTAATTAAAAAAGAAAATAATAATTTTTGTTGTACCTCAAGCTCCTGATAGTAAAATTCCTTTGTTGCTTGAGAGATATTCTTCTATACATAACCCTCAAGATCAATCTTTTCCTTGAATTTAGATGTTATGTTTCTTAAGCACGGTCTAAATAGAATCAACTTAATATAAAAGCAAATAAATTTAAACCATTTTAAAATTGAAACCTATAACTTAATTATAAACATATAGTGTTTCATGTATTTTCACTTACATATTATTGACAATTGTGATGTAAGTTCTTCCATCAGGTCCATCAGCTTCAAGTTGGCGGCCGTCTCCTTCATCTGCATTATTTACCCCTGATATCTCTGTTAGTATAGGGGTAGTGAAAGATGTAGGGGTGGTGGATGGTGTAGCAGCAGGTACGAAAGGTGATGCCTCATTTGCAAGTGAAGTAGCTGGAGGGGAAGGAGGTGATTCAACTTTAGCTGCTACACTATAAGATGCTTCACTTGGACAGTAAGTACCTTCGAATCGTGGTCTGAATCTTGGTCGCGTCATATCGTGTCTTCTCTTTGGTGGCATATTTGAACCTGTAATTAATATTTGATTGAATTTTGTAGAAATATTACAATTAGATTTCAATATTTTATACATTATATTGAAAAGGAAATAATTAATTTGTTGAATATGATATTCAATTACAAACACAAATTAATCTCTATCATCACTTAATTGTAAATCAAAATCATCTTCTTTTTCTAAAGAATTTGAATCAAACTCAGGCTCTTCTTCAGATCTCTGGCCCTTCTCATCCTCTCCAGATAAAATTTCATTATATGAATTACATGGATCGTTCAAAGTTTTATTATCCTCTTATACAACAGATGCATTTATTTCACAAGCATCTTCTTAAAATGCTACACTTTCAATTGTCTGTTCTCCTTTTCTATGTGATTCAAAAACATCTTTAGGTTTAATTTTGCAAACGGCCAACTAATCTGACTTATCTTGTTGTAAGATGGGAAAAGGGATATAATACACCTGGATCGCTTGCATTGCCAACACGAAAGGTTTAAATTATCGAAATCTTCTTTGCTTGTTAATTTCAACTAGATTGTATCGACTATACACTTCTGTACCAACATTTGGAGTTGGATCAAACTAGTCACACTTAAATATCACACTTCACTTTATTGGCAATGTAGGGTACTCAATTTCAAGTATCTCAATAATTTTAGCATAGTAATCTATCAATTCTCCCTGTATGAAAACTCCACTATTTATATTGCCATACTATGACCATGATATTCTGTATGATATTTGTATCCATTAACGAAATACATATATATGATTTAATAGTTCGTAAAAGTCCCTTTACAAGATCACATATGAACTTGTTCTCTATTGGATTTTCTAAGGCCTACAGAAAAGAAAATATCATATTAAACATTATAATGTTATTTGAACACTTAAATGTTATAATTCAATCATTTCAATGTTTGTAAGTGAAAACTTACATATTGCTCGAACTATCAAGGAAAGTGTCTTCCGACTTCTTTATTAATATCATCTTGTGTTTTGTCAGGTATGAGCTCACGTAACAATTCCTCGTATAATCTAAAATCATTATTATGTATTTCAGTTATGAATAACATTAAATTTCAAAACCCAAATAATCAATTTCAACTTACTACATGAAAGGTTGAGCCTCTTGACCGTTCAATAAAATATAACTATGGGCAGCCTTAATTTCTTCCTATGTTAACATTCATCTTGTTGAATGTCTATATGCTTGTCCAAGATATATGAAATTGGATAAGTTACCATCAACATTACTAATTCCTTCCCCATCATTAAAATGAGGAACTTTTCTTTCTCTTGTGTGAACATTTGACTCAAAATAATGTGAACAAAATGCTGGAACCCCTCTCCGGGCGGGTCCACGGCCCGACGTCCTATGTGACATCTGGACCTGTGGCCCACGGGGGAGGAATTCCCCACCAGGGATACTTAAAACGAACAAATT
>JANZXR010000171.1:15788593-15801927 GCA_027575705.1 Erythroxylum echinodendron | reverse complement strand
ATTCACGTGCATATATGCTAACATTATGCATGAGCAAGAAAATGCATTTCCTTAATATCTCTTTGAGCTCATATGTATTGAAATTTCAGGTCCTAACCCTTAATATGAGAACAGGATGTTACATTATAGGTAGACTTAAATTTGAAATAACGGATGAAATCAGAATGTTTTGACCAAAGTCTTTCAAGGAAGCAATTAGCTTGGCCCGCATGAGAGAGGATCAATTGAATCTGCAATGTCGGTCTAACCAGTATAAACGAGGTATGATCACTCAACCATGCCAAGCGCTATTAACTCCGTTGTCACAACCCACAACTTTACCGACTATCGCTGCCAAACCAATCTCTTGGGATGAAATGTAGAAGCATTGAACACAAGGATTATGCTTCAACTGTGATGAGCGGCTCACCCCGGGCTACCGATGTCACAAACCCCAACTGCAATTACTGGAAGGGGATGAAAACAAAACTATATCGGCAAATAACATTATTAACCTCAAAGACAAGGTTCTTAAAAAAAGGGGAGGCAATGATAAGATTCGAAGATCTTTATCAAAGATCCTATCGACTTTTTGAAATCAACTTACCTTATCAATTTTTGGAACATTAGCATTACCTCTTTTAATCCTTGTTGAATTACCAAATGTTATCTATCTTTACCCTTTTGTTATCTCTTATTTTAATTATTTTATCTCTTAGAATAGTCGTTGAGCTCTTGACTAGCAGGAAAAGTTGCTGTAAACTTTTCTATTTAAAGCCTCCTTAGTTCCAGAATAAAGTGAGTAATATTTGCAAAAATCGTTGGTCTTTCTAGCCAAAAATAGAAACTTACTCTTCAATTCTTCTTGGTTTAGATTGGGTATATATATATATATATATATATATATATATATATATTTGTGATTTTAAAAATGAATTTATTTAGAGAAAGATATATTATATCTTTAACTTTTAACTATATGTATTTATAATTTGTGAGAAGATATAACTGATCTCTTGATTTTAAATGTATTTATTTAGAATAATTATTATTTTTCTCAATTTTTATAAACATTTATTAAATACAAGCCAGGATGTGTTTTTACGAGGATACACCACATGTTATTAAGCTTGTTATCAAGCTTATATGAAGCATTTGGTACTATTCTTTCGTTTGACTTATCAACATAAACAAAAAGATGTGGTATTTAATTTCAATTATTTCCCTATATAAATCCATCATTTACCTTAATTGTATGGTACGATTGTACATATCAATCATCTATTAATAGTCATAGTTTAAATTTTGACGAAAAATGTTCCAATCGTATGTTTTTGGTGAAAAGGCTATCAAAATTGATAAATGTGCTCTTCATCTTGCTTTTGTGACATATCAAGTGAACTTGGTTCTGGGTATGTTAAGAGTGAGGTTGGAACATTATTGCAATTCTTATACCTTTCCTAACTTATTGTTTTATTAAAATATACTTCATCTAATATTGGTTTAGAATTTTGTGTACTCTTTAAGTGGTTCAAGTCTAACCTCATAATTTTGGAAAGTGTCAGTTTAGATTAGAGATTCATGGTTAAGTTTAATAAGTTTTATTATATAGTTTCAAATGTTGTAAGAAGGCTTATATAAACAAAGTTAGAAGGTAATTGCATAGGTGAAGGAGGTGGATATGTTGGTTCCATATGTTGATAAGGGAAAAGATATTAGTCTATGACCATTAACCATATATTTCTTAAGATCGACTAATCAAGATCTTATAGTGGGCGTTAAATAATATGGTAAAATTTTGCAACACTTGAAAGCATATAATAAAAATTATTGAACTTAATTATGAATCTCTAATTAACTCTGTTAAATAACTATGAGTCTTACATAATTGATTCTAAACAAGTAACCTCCATACCTATAGAACTTTCCAAATTTATAATTTTCATATGTTTTAAACACATTACCAAAATCAGGATCATTAATATATATCTTTCTAATAAACTCAAACCTATTAATTTAGTATGTAAAGTACTCAATAAAGCATGTCTCCTATACAATTTATTGACAACTATATATTACTTATCTTACCTATACTTTACTATATAAGAAAAAAGTTTTAATGAATTCCATCTATTTGGTGCGTCTGTTACCTAACTTACTTTGTCCTTGAATATGCTTCAATGATTTATGGTCAATGTATATCTCAAACTCTTTAGGCCATAAGTAGTATTGCCAAGTCTTTAATGCTCTCATCAATGTATACATACCCTTATCATAGATTGGATGATTCAAGGCTACTCCATTAAGCTTTCAATAAAGTATTCTATTGGTTTCCTATCATGCATCATAATTTCATCAATTTCTACATCCAAAAAATCACATTCAAACTCAAATGTATTGGCAAATCTAATAAGGGAGCACAACTTAGCTTCTCTTTCAACAAGTTAAAAACTCCCTCTTGATCATTAATCCACTTAAATCGTGCATTCCTTTTCACTATATTAGTTAAAGGAGCAATAATTGTCTTAAAATCCTTAATAAAACACTTATAAAAACTAGCTAAACCATAAAAACTCCTAACTTCACTCACTGTTTTTAATGTTGGCCACTCTCTAATAAGTCTCATTTTATCATCTATGTTTATTCCCTTTGCACTCGCCATATAACTAAGGAATAAAACTTGTTTGGTACAATAAAGAACATTTCTAAATATTAGCATCCAGCTTTTTTTGCCTCAACACATACAACACTCCTCCTAAATGTTCAAGATGCTCATCTAAGGCCTTACTATATAAAAAAAATATCATAAAAATATAACACAACAAACTTGCTTAAAATCTCATATAAAATATATTTCATTGATCTTATAAAATTGTTAGATACATTAGTTAAACCAAGAGACATTATTAACTACCCATACAAACCATATTTAGTTTTAAAGTTAATTTTTCATTCACCTTCTCTAATCATAGTTTAATAATAACCAAATTTTAGATCAATTTTAGAGAATCAACAAGTATCATACAACTCATCTAGTATATCATATAATCAAGGGAAATGATATTTATATTTTATAGTGATTTTGTTAATGGCATGAAAATCCATACACATACTCTAAGATCCTTCCTTCTTTATTACTAACAAAACAGGTGGTTTAGGCCCTCTTTTATACAAACCTTCTCTAAGAGATCTTCCACTTAGTTTTGTATCTCTTTTTGTCTCTTCTAGGTTTTTTCTATACAATGGTTCGTTTTGACTTAAGATCTAGGAATAAAATTAATTTGTTGCTCTCTCCCTTTCTTTGATGGTAATCCATTTAGAATATCCTCTTAAAAGATATCATTAATTCTTATCAAAGAAATAAAATTACTTAAAGAATCATTATTGTTAACATCAACAGAAATAATATATTTGTAAATAAGAAAAAAGAATTCTTCACTTTGAATACATCTCTCATATCCCCTAATCTTTCTACTAAACTCAATTTTTTCCCTAATGTTCATCTCATTTTTTCTTTGCCTATGGTACTTTAATTGTCCTCATATGTTTGCTTTTGTTTCTTTCCCCTCAATCTCTCTTACTCTCATAAATCTTGGTTTGATCTTCATAAAACTATTTTAGTGATGATGGGGAAAAAGTAAACAATTTATCATTCATGGTAAAGGAATAATGATTCTTGTCCATCACATATCGCTCCCATATTGAACTACCAAGGACATTTCAAAAGAATGTGATCAATTTGCATTAGCACTATATCACATTGCACCTCATCTTTGTACCTCCTAATTGAGAAAGAAACTAATACTTACTTTTTGATTCTAACCTTCTCACTTTCATCTAACCATTGTAAGTTGTATAATTGAGGATGTTTTGTAGTTAGTAACCTTAACTTCTCTATTAAAGCAACATCGGCATAACTCCCTCCATCTATAATCTTACTATAAACTTAATCCTTAATGAATCATTTTTGTATGGAAGATATTATCTCATTATTCATTCATTTCATATCATCCTCTCCTATATACATACTCAATTCCCTTCTAGTGACTAGTATACTTTCCTCTTCAAGTTTCTCAATAAACTCTTCATTGTTAACCAATAGTTGTCATTTGCATTTTTTAGGGTTTAATTTGTTATGTATTTAGTATGAATTTGAGTGTTGAGTGTGTATTTATGGTTTGATTGTGATAGTTTATGTGTTTAAGTGTTTTTAAGGGTTAGTATGAGTCTTTAAGCTTAATTGTTATATTTTTGACATACTTTGATGTGTTTATTAGTGTTTCTGGGTAAACAGTCAAGAACAGAGAAGCTGCAAAGAGTTTCAAGCTAAAAACATAGGCCACGATCATGGCATAACAGGCCACGATCGTGATAAAGAGGGATGAGCCAGGGAAGCTAGGACACGATCGTGCACTTTGGGTATGATTGTGATAGACAGCTTGGATCTAGGCCATGATTGTGCACTCTGCGCTAGGATCATGATAGAAAGGCCTGCCACAATTATGGCCTGCATCAGGCTGAAGCAAAAACTCGATTTTTGCAAGAGTTTTCAGACAGTTTCGACCTTGACTTAAACCTAGGGCATCTAAAATATAAATACATCGTAAAAGGACAAAACCAGCAACTTTAGAGAGTCTGAAAAGGAGAGCCTTCACGTCAGCCAATTATAGAAAAACCTATAAAGAAATTGAGAGATTGAGGAAGGAGACAAAGGAAGAGAAAAATAGAGAAGAAGTTTGACGCGACGTACTTCCCAAAATAGGTGGTTTCTTACTATCGCTTCCTCCGCAATTCTATTCTCGACATATTTTCTAATTATTTCAATTTTATTCATGTATAGAATTGAAATAGGTGTTGAGAATAGGTTATGTTGAATGTTGAGTTTTTGTTTATAGTCATCTTTGGGATTTTGATTTTTGATATTAATATCGTTTGATTGATTGTGTTTTTTCTTGATTTAATTGTGATTTAATTATGCTCTTAATAACTTAGCAATAGACTGAGAGGGTGAGCCAAGTAAAAATAATCAAACTGAGCTAACGAGAGTTAGGTGATTTGATAGGTAAAGAATTAAATCAAACTAGTAGAATCGTGTAACAAGAGATCAGGCATAAGTTCCCGGTAGGTTATTATACAATTTAAAACTAATTTAAGTTTTAGGTCAATTGTGAATCGAGAGATCACAATTCCATAATTTAAATTAGCGATTATCAATTAGGGTTAAGACTTATAACTTGAGAGAGAGTAATTCACCCTAGGACCGTCTAGACCCATTAATTTGATAATTGCACAACTGATTAGGTTTTCGTTAATTTCATATTAAAACCCTCTTTCTCTCACTTGATAGTTTCTAGGTTAGTTTTGGGATTGGTTTATGTGACTTGTTATCTTGTTTAGATTTCTGCAATTTAATTCTTGAAATTAATTATTTGATTGGTTTATTTTCTGCATTAGTTATTCATTTTGAATTTTTGTAGTTTAGTATGACCTTAGATTTTAGGACTAGTTTAGCCCTCCCTGTGAGATTGATACCTTAGATACTAAGCAAACAACCCGTGTGCTTAAAGAATTTACCAAGGTTAATAAACATTAAAACTTAGCGTGTGTAACCTTGCAAACACTAACATGCTTCAAAAGATCAACATTCACTTCCTCTTCACTTACGGACACGTTCTCTCTATCCTCCCTTAATATCATCACTCTCTTGTTTGGACATTGTGACTATATTCCCTCTCCTTAAGAAATTGAATTCTTCATTTTTAGTTTTCCAGTAGGAATCATGTTTAGCCTTTTCTCCACTTAATGCTTGTACTTTTGATTTGGTTAATTCCTATTTAGGCTTTGAAGCTTTATCATCTTTTTAATTTATGGCTCGCTCTATAATGAAAAGCATGTACTAGAAACACTAAAATTATTAATAGGCCTCTTTTTGAGTTGATTTTATACCTTCACAGCCACATAAACCACATCATCCAACTCCACATAATTGTAAAACTCTATAATGCTATCAATTTTTAAATTTAACCCTTAAACGAAATGAGCCATTATTGCACTCCTATATTCCTCCACATTCTCACTAACCATAACAACGTTTATCCCTTTGTAGTACTCCTCCACACTTTTAGAACCTTAAGTTAAAGTTTGTAGTCTTTAATAGAGATCCTTATAGTGGGAATTTGACATAAAATATTTCTTCATCACCATTTTTACCCCCCATAAATTCTAATAGATGGCTTTTAGTTCTTTCTCTTAGTGATGATTTATTGATCTCACCAATCCATAATATAATCACTAAAATTTTTAGCTACTTATTTAAACTTTTTCTCTTCTAAAAAGTTATTAACAATCAAAAACCAATTTTATATGCTTTTTCCACTCCAAAAATGCATTATGTCTTTCCTTCCTATAAAGGTAGTATTATCTTAATATTACCTATGTTATTATCCACCAGTTCTCCATACTCTCTATTATAGGCTAACCAAATATGCCTCCTCCTTGCTTTCCCATTTTACCTCTTGTTCTTCCTCTTTCTTATCTACCTCTTGTTAGGTATAGCTCTCCTAAATAGTTGGTATCATGCCTAACAACATCATAAACCTTAAACTCATCCACTCTAGTAAGTAAAGATGAGTTATATTTTAGGCTATTTGTTGTAGCATCGTCTTTCTCCAACCTATCCCTTACTTCACTAAACTACCTGATATGTGCTTAATTGATAGTTTAATTATTCAAAAGCAAAGAAGTTAAAGTGAGTCAAAAGGTCTATATTTTGGCCATTTTCTAAAGATTAATTTTCATGTGTCTTCATGGAGCAAGAAAAAGAAAATTAAAAGAAACGAAGAAAATTAAAAGAAGAAAAAAATGTAAATAACTTGAGTTGCATGGATTATGTATGCAAATTATCTTCAACATGAGAGAATAAAGATGGACAGCTAGAAAAGGAGCAAAACAACATTACAAGATGAAGAAAACACAAGGCAAGAGGACAAGGCAGGAGATGAAACACAGCACAGAAGCAAGAAGTAACTAGGAGCAAAACGGAGTAGCAGGAAGCAGGAAACGACATCTGCATAACACAAACGTAGGGAGCATTTTTTGCTTAAAACGCACAGTAAAATAAGAGGGTTTAAAAGGGCATGAACAGTATGATAAACCAACAATGAAATCATCAAATCAGAGAACAGTAGCGGGGAGTGAGTGCAAAGAAAGGAGTGGAGGTGTAGTGAAGAGGAGCTACAAAAAAGGTATTCGGTCTTCTTGAAGGCACTGAAGCATTTTCTTGGGAGAGACTCTAAAGGGCTAAACATCCCAACACCGATTCAGAGGTGGCATCGACACCGATGACCCAAGTTAAGTGTTTTTCTTTGTTTTATTCATTTCTTTCTCTCATTAAGAATTGATTATGTTATCTTGTGATGATTGAATTGGGTATTATGAAAAGATGATTTTAATGAGTTCATTGAATCGTTTATCTCCAAACCCATTGCTAGAATTTCGATATAATTCGTAATTGTTATGTTAAAATTCATATGTAGCAACTAATGATTCCTAATCATTAGGGATAACATAACCTAGGTTAAATGATGCATCGTACGTAGTTGTTGCCTTGATTAATCAGTTTTTCTAATTCATAATGCTACTGCTTGACTAAATTTAGAGTTTGTATCCTAGGTTATTTGGTGGTTAGCTTTAATTAATGATCGTATCTTGATTAAACACTACCTAAGGGAAAATTTAGGTTAATTATTAACCCACGATTAATAGTAGCCAGGAGAGGTTTGAGAACAACAAATCAGTGAAATATATTTAATTAGGGTTTAGGTCAAGATTGAATCAAAGACCGGGTACTTACCAAATTCCCCATTTTTATCATTTTTAGCATGTTTTCTTTAATATGTTTTTATTAGTCTAGCTTAATTTCATTTTCTTATTTCGAAATCCAAACCCCCCCCCACCCCCGGGGTTAAACCTAAACACCAGTTACTTTCATTTCGGAAACTTTACACACACTCTCTGTAGGATCGACCTATACTCACTATTACTATAGTCGTAGGTCTAGTTATTTTATTTTGACAAATGTTACGAAACTATGTCAAATTTTGGTGTTGTTGCTAGGGAGTGCGGTGCTTTTTTGTGATTTTAATTGGTGTTTTCTATATATTTGTTCGTAATTGATTTCTTTTTAGTTATTTCGTGATCCTTTCATTTTTCTGTTTTGTGTTTTTGTTTGTGAAAAAAATTTAAAAATTCATATATGGAAGTAATTTTTTCTTTAAATCTTACTCTTAATCCTATAACTAAGGTTGGACTCTTCAACCTAACCTTGGTTATGGATGGGATAACTATCAAAATTACTTCTACGATAGTTTGCAGGACACACAACAATTTTCGTGTAGACCAGAAGCTTCTTATCAAAACTCAGATACATCTCTGGAAGAATTGATGAATGTTGTGATTGCAAACAATCTTCAATTTCAACAAGGTACGTAGCAGCTTCAAGAGAGTATACAACTACTTCAACAGAATATCCAATAGTTCCAGCAGGAAATGAGGCTTATAACGTCTAGAAACTAGAACTTGTTAAGCTAAATGGGTGAAATGGCAGCGAAGATTGACTACTTAGAATCACAAATGGAAGAGGAGCAGTCATATCAACCCAAGGAGTACCTAATGAATGTTGGTGCGAAGACCTTACAAAGTGATAAGGAACTTAAGAATCTTAAGATGACTGCTCAAGGAATTGCTTATGTGGAAGAAGTTAAGGAGGAGCTCAAAGCATAAAAAGATATATCTTTTAGCTCGGAGATAAAAACTGAGTTCATAATTATTGTTGAGACTGATTCTTTACCTTTACCTAGTAGGTTAGAGGAATTAAATGGAGAAGAAAAAGGCAAAAAGATGTTCGAAATATTTTTGAAGTGTATAAACTCAGTTGAGATTAAGAATTTGAGGATAGGGAAGATGCTGAATGGGGATGATGATCAACTAAGGCTGATCCAGAACAACCCCGTGTGGAAGTGAAGCTAACTATAGTACTAAAAGATCATAATTTTGTCAAGTGAGGAAATTATCACGTCGATCCAGTGACTATAAATTAAGGAGCTTCTTAGGAGGTAACCCAAAGGAAGTAAATTTCTTCTCTTTGCTTTTCTGCATTACTTTTTATATGCATCTGTGTTTTTAATTTGTTTTTTCTGCTTGTTTTTAAATTTTCAATCAAAATGAGAGAAAGAATAAAAAAATGAAACAAACATTTTCTCATTTTCTATTGCTTCTAAGACTATATAGTCATGATTAGAGAATGAGTTGACCAGAGAATTTGATAGCAACTTTAGAATATACTTTACTCTTGTGATTGGTGGATATGCATTATCCTTAAAAGAGTTGCGACTAGTGGTAGACAAAGCCAATGAGATTTTAAGCCTTATTATATTAACACATTCATATCAGTCTCATTGTCTTTTGATAATGCGTGACCTTCATGACATGTACATCCTGATTTTTCCTTGAATTTCTATTTAAGACCACATTTTTATCATATGCATTAACTTGGAAACGATTAGGAATTCTTTGTTTCATACGCGATATTAGCCAAATAGCCTACCCCATTAACATGATTTTTCCCTTGTTAACCCTCTTTGAGCTTTACACCTTTCTTAACCAAATTTCTTACCCAAGTCATAAATCTAGTGGAGCATTTATGATTGATGAGTTTATGGATGTACAAAAGTGTAACTGTAGGGGTGTACATATGTATGGGTTGGCTAATGTTGGGATGTTTTGTTATGTCTTATCATTGAAATTTCCATATTAATGTATTTTCTTTAATGTTAAAAAAGAAAGGAAAAGAAAGAAAGAAAAGAGAAAAGCACAAGAAAAGAGAAGAAAAGAAAATGAAAAAGAATGAATGAATGAAAAAGAAAAAGAAAGAAAAAATTTTGTTTAAATAAATTTATCAAGGAGGAAGTGCATATGAGTTTGCAAAGTTATTCGTAAGTAATGCATCTTCTTAGAGTTGTAATGAATGTGTTATTTGAGTATGTTCAATATGAGATAGATGTTGGCTTGGAAGGTTCACTCTTATGGTTTTAATGTTTTTTTGGCATAAATTGTATATGTGATTCCTTCGGATTGGTATATGCTTCATGTGATTTTTGTGTGAGAGATAAAATGAGTTGTGAAATATAAATGTTGCATTCATCATAGTTGACGGTACCCTATTTTTTATGAGTGTTAATTTGTGCACTTGATGTCATATTGAGTGTTACTTTGTTTCACTAGCTTTAATGGCGTTCATGCTACTTGACCTAAATACATCTCACTTTACCTTTGCCCACATTACAACCTTGAAAAGTCCTTTGATCTATGATTTTGCATGTGAACATTAGTAGTGGAGAAATGAAATGATATGCAAAGTTGTGGAATAACATGATTATGAGGGTGTTGAGTGTACCTATGGATATATTTTACTTAAACATATTTTTCAAGTCTACCATTAGATTGCTCAGTTTTTGGAGATGATGAAGTTGATTGATCATGAGTAAAAGCTAGGAATGTTAAAGTTCTTGCTATGATTTTTGAAATTCATTCATCTTTGTTTATGATTATGTATTCTTGGAATATATGGGAAATTAGTCAATGTTTTTGGTTCTATGAGCTTAATTTTGATGTTTGGCTTGAGGACGGCCAAAAGCTAAGTGTGAGAAATTTTGATATATGCTTAATTGATTGTTTAATTATTTCATAACACTTAGCGATTAATGACATTAAATTGCTTAAGATACTCACTTTGACTCATATGTGATTTTAGGCACAAATTCGGAAGCGAAGAACTTAAAGTGAGTCAAAGCTCTATATTTTAGCCATTTTTTGAAGATTAATTTTCACTTGTCTTCATGGAGCAAAAAGAAGAAAATTAAAAGAAGAAAAAAATGTAAAGAATGTGAACTGCATAGATTACGCATTCAAATTATCTTCAACGTGAAATTAATGTCTTGCATGTATACAAGACATTAATTTAATTAATCTCACGGCTACAGGTGAGAATAAAGATAGATAACTAGAAAAAGAGCAAAACGACATTGCAAGATGAAGAAAACGCAATGCAAGAGGACAAGGAGGAGATGAAATGCAGTGCAGAAGCAAGGAGTAACTAGGAGCAAAATGGCGCAACATGAAGTAGGAAATTTTTGCTTCAAACGCACAGTAGAATAGGAGGGGCATGAATAGTATTCTTGGACCAATAACTAAATCTTTAAATCAGAAAACAATAGCGGAGAGTGAGCGCATAAAGAGGAGTGGAGGCGCAGTGAAGAGGAGCTACAAAAGGGGTCTTCGATTAGGGTTATACTTGGAGGCCTGAAGCATTTCTTAGGAGAGACTCATGAATGGCTAAACATCTCGACGCCAGTTCAGAGGAGATATCGATCCCGACGACCCAGATTAAGTGTTTTTATTTGTTTTAGTTGTTTCTTTCTCTCATTAGGAATTGATTATGTTATCTAATGTTGATTAAATTGGGCATTATGAAAAGATGATTTTAATGTGTTCATTGAATCGTTTATTTACAAACCAAGCACTAGAATTTTGATATAATTCGTAATTGTTATGTTGAAATTCATATGTAGCGACTAATGATTCGTAATCATTAGGGATAACATAACCTAAGTTAAATGATGCATCGTATGTGGTTGTTACATCGATTAATCGGTTTTCTTAATTCGTAATGCTATTGCCTGATTAAATCTAGAGATCGTTTCCTAGGTTATTGGATGGTTAGGTTTAATTAACGATCATATCTTGATTAAACACTACCTAAGGGAAAACTCAGGTTAATTATTAAGCCACAATTAATAGTTTCTAGGAGAGGTTTGAGAATAACAAATCAATGAAATATGTTTAATTAGGGTTTAGGTCGAGATTGAGCCAAAGAACCGAGTCCCTACCAAATTTCTCATTTTTATCATTTTTCGCATGTTTTCTTTAACTTGTTTTATTAGTCTAGTTTCATTTTATTTTCTTATTTCAAAATCCAAACCTCCCGTTAAACTTAAAAACCAATTAATTTCATTTCGGAAACTTTACACACACTCTCTGTAGGATCAACCTAGACTCACCACTACTATAGTTGTAAGTCTAGTTATTTTATTTTGACTAACATTACAACATGCTGTCAAATTTCCTAATAGGATTCTCATATGGATCTTGTATTGCATTTATAATAAATTCCTAGTATATCTGAATTATATCCTCATCAGTTCCTTCCTTATCTTTAGAAAATCTTTTGTTTCCATTTTGAGTCATAATAAACCTACAGGAAAATATTAGCAGCAAAAGTACTTCCTCATATATTGCTCTCAAAATTAAATCTACTTTACAACCTAAATTCTTGACTAAAGGTTCTATACAAACGTGTTATTCTATCAAGAAACATTCCTTTTTTGTCAAATAACTCCAAGAAAAGAAAATTGGATAGAAATAAACAAAGATAACAGAAGTAGAGGCCAGGAAAAAAGAAAACTTAAAATTAGAAAATTAATATCTATAATACCCAATTTGGCTTAATAGAGAAGAACAAGAAGAATTTAATAAGAAAGAATTAAATATTATGAAAAAGAAAGAATAAATTGGCAATATAATTTTTTAAGTATGGAGTTCGTTATTCTTATTAAAAAAACAATAATAATCCTTACTTGTAAAAGATATTGCAATCTAACCCCTTATGTATGCTTTAGGCGATACCTTTTAGGAATTTCTGTAACATCCCGTTACCCACGTTGAGGATAGAATAGTAATTATGAGAGATTAGTAAGAAATTAGAAAAATGCATTTCATGCTCATGCATTATATGATACACTCATATTCATGAATATTGAATTTTTGCACATGAAATAAGTGTACATGCATTCATAGACATTCCGGGTATAATTGATTTATAATTGAATTGTGAATCTGATTTTGTGGAGAATTGTGGTTTTTATATGTTGAAAAATTGATTTGGAGAGTTTATTTAGTAATTTAGAATTTTTGGAGAATTTTAGAAAATTTTCTGAAATTTTGGGTAAATTTTGGACTAGGAAAAATGCCAAGTGGCAAGACAATTGACAAATAGCATTAGAATTAAGAGCCAAATGGCAGTGAAAATTTTTATTTATGACTTTGGGATTTAATGATATATGTCATTGAAAATTGCAGACAATTGGAGTAGAAATTAAAGTTGAATGGACAAATTGAATGAGAAAAACCTAAGTGAACCTATAAGGAGATAACATGTGGCAAATCACTATTCTTTTAATTGTAAAGACCCTTCCTTGACTTGTTTCTCACGATGCTTTCCAATTGAAGGGTATTAGTTC
>JANZXR010000171.1:15772047-15788493 GCA_027575705.1 Erythroxylum echinodendron | reverse complement strand
TTAAGTTACATGCCAAAAATGCCCTCAATTCATTCTTATGCATTTATTCCATAAACTATTATGCTTAATTTAACGAATTTTTTTTTGTGGGCCAACAAATACCATATAAAATGTCAATTTTATAAATGGAAATACTTCTATTCTCAATAGAAAATCTAAATCCATCATTCTCTAAACAGGAAAAAGAAATAATATTCCTACTCATGGTGGGTACATAATAAGAATTCCTAAGCTCTAAAATGAGTCCAGCAGGTAAAGTAAGATTATAGGTCCCCACGGATAAAGAACCAACTCTTGCTCCATTTCTTAAGCGCAGGTCGATCTCGCCAGTAATCAATCTTCTAGTCCTTCTTAGATTTGGCACATTAGTACAAATATGAGTTGCACCTCCAGTATCCAATACCTACGATGCAGAAGGAGTAAAATTGACCTATATAACAAACATACCTGAAGAAGTAATCGCACTATTCTTCTTCTCTTTCAGCTCTTCCATATAGAGTTTTCAGTTTCTTTTCCAATGACCAAAAAGCAAACTCCCTCCTTGGGTGCCTTAGTCTTAGCTTTAGGCTTGGGTACTTTACCTTTGCCCTTGCCTATACCCTTCTTCTTGAAGCTCTTTCCCTTTTGAACCACAAGAACTTCATTGGTGGTCTTAACCTTTCCCTTCAAATTTTTTCAACAGTCTTGAGCATCCCATGCAATTCATCAATAGATTTCTCCATACTGTGCATATTGTAGTTAAGAATGAACTGGTCATATTCATCAATCAAAGATACTAGAATAAGATCAGTTGCCAATTCTTGACTAACCAGTGCACCTAATTTCTCAAGATGATGAATATGACTCTTCATCTTGAGAATATGAGCACTAACAGATGTGTCAGGAGTAATCTTGTATGAATTCAACACCTTAGTGGTTCTAAACCTCTCTTGGCGTGCTTGCTCTTGAAATATAGATTTTAGTTAAGCAAGCATATCATAGGCTTCCATTTCCTCTAAATCCTTCTGAAGGTCAGAGATCATGGCGCCTAACATAAGGCATGACACATACTTAGATTCATTGATATGCTTCGTGTAAGCATCCTTTTAAGCCTTAGATTCATTTTCTGGTGGTTCCTCAGGTATGGGTTCTTCTAAGACATAAAGCTTTCTTTCTTACTTGAGAACAATTCTCAAGTTCCTATACCAGTCTAGGAAGTTTTTTCCATTAAGCTTTTCTTTCTCTAGGATAGATAGCATAGATAGGTTGTTGGATGGAGTGGATGCCATAATCTACAATATTATGCAAAATATGTTAACATTCTTATTATTAAGAGGTATAAGTGCCCACTCAATTTAATAACCCTTTATTTAAATGTGGGAAGACCAAGGTCCATTTTTCACTAAGTCCTAAGAAAGCTTTGGCTTAACACTCAAGACTTAGTTATTTAGGTAGAAAACTATTTTAAACTAAACCACTTGTAACTCTTGATGGGTTTATGTTAAATTACATCTTATGTACTGCATGTATGTAAAAACCCAATCTTATGCCCTAAGCCCAAAACCGTTTTGATAGCTTAGTTAAACCGTTTTGATAGCTTAGTTAAGTCTAACTATACTTTACCTATGAATAGCGCCATTATTCAAATGTCTTCCCTAGATGATTCTCATATGCTTTGCTTTGGCAAACCCACATAAGGATAAGCTAGAGATAAACATTGGTAAAGTTTTATGGAAGGCATATAAACTTAATATTGTCATGAGGGTCGTTTTTAGTACATTATGAAAGTTACTAATCCTATTAGTAAGGGTGTTTGTCCTATGCTAGTTCTAATCCTATACTACAACATACTTGAGTATATAAATTAGAAGCATAGAATAGTAATTTACATATGCATATAAATATTCAAATAATATAAATAAAACATATGTAAAGCCACACAAAATATATAACACCTAACAAATAAGGAAGTTCTTAAATTCCCAAATCCATATCGAGTATGGATACCTTTGTGGTTGACATTCTTAGAGTCTTTTAGAATCCTTATGTAATAAGGAAGTTTTTCTTTTCCCGAATTCATATCATATATGGACTCTTATTCTTCCACTTTTAGTATCCTTGCCAAACAGGGATACTTGTGGTTTCCTATTCCGAATCCATGTCCTACATGGAAAAAACCCTAGCAGCCGTCACCTAGGCATCCTCGGCCATAACCTTAGATGCCACATTTGAAGGAAGTTTTTGAATCAACATATGTCTTGGTCGAAACACTTTTAGCCGAGACAAACATAATAGAAACATCTCCATGTCCGAACTCTTCCTTTGGCTGAAACAAGCCATGACTGAAATACATCTTGATGTAATCAACTTCAATGGCTGAAACTTCTTTCTTATCATATATTCATATTAGTACTAAGAGAATAAATAAATTCGAAAACAACATGCATGAATATAAATCATATTCCTATCATGCATTCAAATCTGTAACTACATGTAATCAAAACATGCATATTTTTGACTATACACAAGCACATAACTTGGCTCTGATACCACTTTTGGATTGCCTATGGCCTGAGTATTCACAATATGTAGTGGAATGGACCATAGGACTTCGTTTTTTATTCCTTGTATAGCCGAAACTACACAACAAGAAGTATAGCCGAAATTTCACTACATGTACAGAATTACCTTTTGATGTAGATTGGTATTGTTTTTCAGATTTGTAGATGCTGCAGCATGCGAACTTCCTCTACTGGTATCCACACAAGGATGAATGATCTAGGTAGCGGCTAATGTTTGCTAGCACGTTCTTAAAAAACTTTTAGAACACTGCATAATTTTTTCTTGAAAAGGAACGAACGGCTAGGTCTAGGTGACTAGTTTTCATATGTATTCTAATGATACATAAGTTCTCTATTTATAGAGAAACCCTAATCTTTATTCCTATTAGGAATAAGAATATCATAATCTTAAACCCATTAGGATTATGGAAGCCCAATAAGTAGTAGCCCATATTATATCTCATATAATAAAAGCCCGGTAACTCAATTCAATCTAACCCAGTAAATATATCCACATGTATTTATTCAGTGCATAATAAATTAGGCCCAAGAGAATAAGCCCAAATCACATCACTCTTTGTGTGCGACCCTGTAGGCTCATTTGATGTTAGCAATGGGCTTGATCACACTTTAAGGCCCATAAGTCATAAAGGCCTCTAGCAAGACATTATAACTACCTAAATCAAATGAGGATCGGTAATCTGATTTAACCTATAACGATGGTTACAAACTCAGTCCCTTTGTCACACAATATCAAGATTAATCACAAGGCATGGCATATGTCAACATTTGATTAATCATAGTTTCTTGATTCCTAAGTTAACTGACTATAACAAATGACATTGATGACTTCTCATCAACTCATTTGAGTACGGCCATGCATTTCTTCAGTTATACTTGTCAAGTGGCCCAAATGATATCTCTCTCATTTAAGAGATCTATTTCATTCATACCCCTCCGCATGATTTATTTAATGTCCAACATAAGACTACTTGTTATCCGATTAAAAATAACTTAGTATAATGTCAAAACACTGAATGCCTCATGTAGGGAACCATGATGACTTTAGGTCAAAGAACTAAAGTCAAATCATATTGAGAATCACTAATGACATGAAACCATGTAATGTTCTCTCTGTGGGTCGATCCAATATATATATGTTCTCTAATATATATCTATGTATCTAATTTGATAACTCATATGCATAATCAATAAAATGTGATCATCAATCAGAACACATACTAGCTTTAATTCATTATTGTTCCACCAATAATGATCGACTAGAGACAGTTTAGAATAGTATTATAATGCTTATTGTTTCACTATCAAGTCACATACTCGATGACATAAGCCTAATACTATTCATGGAATGTAAATCACATTACATGAACAATATACATGCATATATAAAAGAATATCTCATCATATATTATTAATAAGTTAGAATGTCAGTACAAAAGTCACATATGACCATTGGCCTAGGGCACACTACTAAGAGTTGCCATTTTGCTACTTCTTGCTTAGTCCAACGTTCTCCTGGTACTATCATTTACCTTATGTATTGTTTTCATTTTGCTCCATTATGTCCCATGAAATTGACGCTGCATGGGGCTGTCCCATCTGTTTGCTTCCATCTTTATTTCACCATAATTCCAACATGCTTTCTATTAAATTCACTCCATTAAATCCACGTTATTGCATATAAAAGCATGAAATTTTCATGCACAGTAGCTGTAAGCCATATTGCTACATCATCTTATTTTTATTGTCTTTACTTGCTTTAACATTTATCATTCTTAGTTCGTAAGGACAAGTGAGTGTAATTCTTTAGAAACTGACCTAAATGTGGTGCTTTCTGCTCACTTTAACTTCTTTGCTTCCAAATTATCCCTAAAATCACATGTGAGTCAATATACATATTTTAAGTAATTTCATGTCAATAATCACTAAGTGTTATGGAATAATTATACAATCAATTGAGCACATATCACTTTCAAAAGTATTCATATACTTTTATTAATAAAACATAAATTTAAACAAGAGCATTAGAAGTTTGTTTGAAAAATCACCTAGCTTTTATATGAGAGTAAACACTTTGTCATGAATACCCTTGGTTGCTCAACTAGGTCACTATATTAAATGAATACTAACATTATTTTTAATTTCGACCTTTTTATTGGTATGAATCCATTGGAGTGAAATTATTATACTAATATATTCAAAACAAAATTTTGATAATAAAAATGATAAAAGAAGTTACAATTACTTATGCATGTGCAATTTCAATAAAGAATAACATAATGCTTATTAAGTATTCATTCTCCAAATTTATACAACAAATCGAACTCACTTATACATGAACACTCATAACTAATTACATAAGCATCCTCATTCACCCTATCAATCAAATTAAAACTGAATTATCTCTAATAGTATGCTTTTAGAAAAAAATTAAGTTTTAAAAGGTTACTTCTTATTGATAAACTCATAAAGAAATTAATAAGCTTGACTATATCCTATAATACTATAATTCTACTCACACATTTAAAGTAAGCATTATCCTTATTTTCTAACGATGCAAGGTAATAATGAAAATAAAATGGCAAGAGAGGTAGGAAGGGACTTAAACTTCCTGATTTTGAGTCACATGGTCAAGTTGAGATGTGAATCCGTTCCATTGATTTAGCATTGAAGTACTAAATGGAATATAAAAATTGTTTTGGAAAACGTTTAGTCAAGTTGAGATAGTATCCAACGTTGTAAGTAGGCTATTATTACCCACTACTATATAGGTAAACAAACAATATAATCTCTATAAGGCTCGTTATAGATGACTTCATTGCCACTATACTTATATAATCATTGGGGCAATGATCTTCTCTCCCATTGCTGTAACAGTTTATTTTAACTCTCTACAATTCATCCCTTAAGCTTCCTGGGCTCATCAAGAATGGCTTCATCCTCCTCACTCGTTATTGGATGATATGTGTAGTATCTTGTCTCTCGAATTGTTGAAGGATTTAAAGTGTTAGACTATTGAGTCACATAAGTGGCATCACTAGAATGAATTTGGTACATTTATGACATGATTTTATGATTGTATTCAAATGCATAATCACATGAATTATGTGTTACACAAATTGCACTTAATTGACATATTTTGGCGTGTGAAACTAAAATTAATGTGAGATGAATATGCATTTCCAATATCTTGTACTTTGGTTTACCAATGACAAGAATTGATGGATTGTAATTAGTAACTTGGAATTAATTGTTACAATTAAGAGATTGATGAATTAATATGTATATCTATTCTAGGAAAAATGTCAAATGGTAAGACAAGTTGACATGTGGAAAATTAGAATGACTAGACTTATGAAATAAGTGACACATGGCAGTAAAATTGAGTGAAAAATGACTTAGAGATTGAGTGACAAATGACTTAGAGATTAAATGACAAATAGCCTAGGATTTGGGTGACATTTGGCAAGATAAGGTGAGGACAAGTGGCTTGCATGCATACATAACAAATGTCATTTTATTATATAGACACCTTACACTTAATAATCTAAACTAATGTAGAAACAACTCCTTTATTGCTTTAGCTGTGATTCATTCCTCTCACCACCGAGAACTCACTTCTTCCTCACAGCTTTCAACTTCTGCCTAAGTTCTGTCTATTATCACCATGTATTTGAGATGATCTTGCATGTATGGAAAGCTTGGTTAGCTTGATAATTAAGGAAGCAATTGAGTTGATCAAGTAAGTGAAATACTAATTTCTTGTGATATATGTTAATAGTACTTGATGATGATTGAATTAGGGATGGATTGATTGTGACATTGGTGTATATGAGTGCTTGAAAATGATGCATGAATGGTAGTTTATATTCTATTTTGCATGCATGATTGATAAATAGTTTATGAGTTTCCAATTGAATAATGAGGAATTGAGGTATAATTAAGGTATAGTTAATGGACTGTTATGAAGGTGTTTTGAATATGGTATTAAGGTGTTTTAAATTTGAAAATTTGGAAATATAAGGGTATGTATAAGAAGTGATTGTTTAGGATATAAATGAATAGAATTTAAAGAGCCTAAATGTAGCCAAAATGGAATTTATGTTGACATGAATTGAGGTAGCTTTTAAGGACATGTAATCTGGAAAAAAATGCAAGTGTTAGTTGTGCTTTAAAGTAAGTGAACTTTCATAAAGAATTGATGGAAATTGGATAGTGCATGCTTGAGGCACTCATCCCACGATAGTGGGAAGGTCCTCCATGATTATGGGTAATGCTTTAAAATGGAAAACTTCTGTTTTGTGTAATTGTTGGACCATAAAAGGATAAGTCACTTTACATTGGCGTATATGTACTTGATTGAGGCTTGAAATGAACTTAAATTATTGCTGAATTCATTAGCTAAGGATTTGATAAGTTTAGGTTGTCAATTGATGTCATAACTTAAGGAATGGATTGTCTTCATATCAATTCATTGAAATCTAGAAATTATGAGTTGTTAAAGGAATTAAGATGTTCTTATGAATGCAAATATGATTCAAAGGACTTGAGTAATATGTATTAGATATAAATGAATGAACATTGGAGAACATAAAGTATTTGTGATGAGAACTGGATAATTATATGAACATATATTATTGATGAGTAAATCAAGCTAACTTAAGGTATAAACCTAATTGTAAAATGGTAGTATACAAGCTATAAAGTTTGAATGTTCTGAAAGCATATAAGTACAATTAAGATATTTTTATATTAGGATATAACCAAAAGGTCAATTGAGCATACATTGAAACATGATATATATACATGTGAATGATTGAATAATCATATGATTGACAACTTAATGATGTGTGAAATATATGTGTATTGTATGAAGATAAATATACAAGTTGATTGTCAACATCCAGATATTGCTGGATCATCAAGGCAATAACTTATCTGGAGCATATTGTGAGTTAACCTAAATGTGTTAACTCAATTATATGTGTTTCTATTTGATCTATATGCTGAATATGAAATGTGAGAACAATAAAATGTGAAATGCCATAATAAATATGAAATGTGAAAACAATTGAATGTGAAATGCCAGAATGAATATGAAATGTGTGAGCAATTGAATGTGAATTACTAGAATTAGATCTGATGAATTTGACACATGTGATAGAAGAACATAGGAATGAAAGGTAATAAAACATGGAATACGTGATTAGATAAAGGATAAAGGAGTTGTGACCAGAGTAATCAACGTGAAAAAAAGCTTTAAGCTTAGGATTATGTATAAAGAGCTACAGGCTCATTTATTAATAAGCTCGATATCCAAAACTGATACAAGACAATAAATGAAATGAGCCAATATCCATATTAGATACGAGACAGTAAATAGGCACTCGATCACAACAAACCAAAATAAAATGGAGTCATATCTACATTTGCATATATATCCTTATATGTATCATATGATCACATTGAAATGAATTACTGAATTGTTTGAAATACAGTTGAAAAGTAAATGAGGATGTGTTGTGATATGAAATGTTAGTTTACTTGATATACTTAAGAAAGTATGATGAACTTGATGTAATTGATAAGGTATAATGAAATGTGATGTGATATTCAATACTGGATGATATATAATACTTGTTTAATTGAGATATGACTTGTCTAAGTGTATCTGACTTGAGTAAATACATTGATGATGGTTCACTCACTGAGTTCGCAAACTTATCAAAATTACAATGTTGATTTTTAGGTTCGGAGGAGATCTAGTTAGACTAATTGGAGTATGGCTACTACAATTGGACGTGAGTTAGTGGTTGGGATCAGTTGTACCTGCAGATGTCTTTAGTTATTATGCATCAAGAATATCATTTCTCATATATTTTCGAATGTATAGGTGAACTCTTAAGTGTAATGAAATTTGTAATTTAATATGATTATGTATGAAATGATTCAAAATGAATGTTTGAAATGCTTTTGATATGTGATGCCTCTAATAATGTGGTAATGCAATCATCTTAACGTACCATCCTCATAGAATATGTTCTTGGATAATTGTCGATACGTTCAGGAATATACTCTATGAGAGTGGTACATTACAATTTTGGTATCCAAGCCTAAGATTGGCATCTTATATGGTCATTTATCATAATATGTGTCAAGTTACATGCATCATAAACACGTCATACACTGTCAGTATCGATTAATGTTCAATTAGGCATACAGAGGCAACTAGTCCCCAGTCTTAGTTGTAATTAAATAAGTCACACACATGAACATTCATTAAGAGTTTGAATTGTTATAAACAATGAGAAGAATGATGATTTGTCAGAGTGTGAGAAAATGGAATTTTTTGATATCTTGAAATAAGAGATACTGCATGGTTCGATATGTTAGACATAAATTTAATGTATTTATATTCATGGTTATATCAATGAATATGATATTAGTATTGTGTTGTAGTTGTATACCTTTTAATTGATATGGATGTGAATAATTTTCATGGATTGAATGAAAAAAAAGAGAAACAGAGATACCGGTAGAAATGATAAGATTTAAAGTGTACAAGCAAAATTGGAAGAAACCAAAATTTACTATAACTTTGAGAGGTTGAACTTGGAATTGGAATGGTTGTTTAATTATCATGTTAAAAGTTTATGATTTAGTATAAGGTTATATCATTGGATCCGATATTAGAATTTCATGATAGTTACAAATCTTATATTTTTGAATTGATTGAGAACACACATTTAAATAAGATAAAATAATGATAGCAATATATATAGCTGTCCTCAAGATTAAGTTGATCAGTTATTATAAATGCACATCCAATAATGTGGTTACCTTGATGAATGATGTTAGAGAACACATATGTATTACATGCTTGGATATGTTACACGGAGTGATCTATGACATATTGAATGCTCTTAAGTCTTAGTCCCTATAGTTAAAATTATGAGATGACTCAGATTAGCACAATGGAAGCATAGATTTATGTAGATGTATTGAAATGGTAACTACTAAGGATAAGTAACTTTTATATAGTTATAAAATACTCAAATGTTATTTAAAATCAATTGAGATCAAGGTATCATTAGCTTAAAATATTAATTAGTGACTTTTCGAAAATAAATCTCCGGATAAGATTTAATGATCTTAATGATACATATCAAAGAATAAGTGTAAATGAACATGCCTACTGCTTCATTGAGCTTTAATATATAGAACATTCTGATTATGTAAGATACGATAGTAATTAATTTTGTTGAAGTATTATGAATGGCTAAAAAGCAACGATGAGCATAGTTGGCTGAGAAAGATTTCATGAACAATACAAGTAAATTTGGAGAGAAATGTTTTTATAAAGACTTTTACTGAACATATAGATCAAATGTTCCATTTCTAGGAATGAATGAATATTGAACGAATGAGAAGTGAATATTGGAGTCAGATAGATATGAGACTCAGGCACGAGAAGATGAATATACTATAAAGAGTGCATGTATTTTATTTGTTGTAAAGTATCCGAACTAAGTTATTGGGTTCCTGAATTTGAGATGAGACTATGGCTATTGCTAGAAGAACTTTGGTCCACAATGTATTCTATGCTAGTATGTTCAGGAGGTACAAGTTAGATTTGATGTCTGTGTTACTAGTTTAGGAAGTTAAGATTGCAAATAATTTGAATTATCTGGAGAAACCAATAAGAATGTTCAAACAAAAGGATAAGCCATTGAGGGCTTTGAGGAATCGAATGATTGGAGAAATCATTCAAGAGAAGAAGTCAATTAGGAGATTAGGAAAAACATGAGACAACATTGCCCCATTTATAGAATCAGTTAGTTAAGAATTTCGAGGACGAAATGTCTTAAAGGGGGTAAGTTGTATTTAAATGCATAATATTAGCATACAAACATGAATTGTGAGTTAGATAAATTACACTCAATTGACATATTCTGGGGTATGAAACTAAAATGAATGTGACATGAGTGTGCATTTCCAATGTAATTGAATGACAAATGACTTAGAGATTGAACGAGAAATGGTTTAGAGATTGAATGACAAATGACTTAGATATTAAGTGCCAAATGGCCTAAGATCTTTGTGACATTTGGTAGGATAAGGTAAGGACAAGTGGCTTGCATGAAAACAAGACAAGTGTAATTGTATTACACAGACACCTTGACTTAATAATGTAAACTAATGCAAAAACATCTCCTTCATTGTTTCTGTTGTAATTCATCCCTCTAGCTTCTTGCTCACAACTTTCAACTTCTCTTAAATTTTTGTCCATTATCACCTTGTATTTGAGATGATCTTGTATACATGGAAGGCTAAGTTAGCTTTATAATTCAGGGGGCAATTGAGCTGATCAAGTAAGTGAAATACTGATCTTTTGTGATATTGTTGAGTGTAATTTATACAAAACAATCTACTCGTTTTACGTTCAAAAACTGCAAGGTTATGGATTGTGACTTATAGTTAAAAAGCGGATATCAATCCCACATGGATTTATGCCCATACGCTTAATTCAGATCAAACTTTGTTTAAAAAATGAAATTGTTTAATGAAAATAATCTGGAAAATTAAATTAAAATTGAAAGACTAATAATAGACAATTAACAATACCAAAAAGCAGAAAATTCGAATTCACGAATCTAATTATTAGAGACCACTTTCTCCTTATTTTGTCTCCCTCCTATTTTTTTAATTGAAGTATGTCTCACCTAAGATTTTCAAATGTATTAACTGTCCTCTCTCACCTAAGATTTTCGAATGTATTAACTGCCCTCTCTCAAGGTTTAATTAATTGTCCCTAATCAAATTTAATAAAGTCAATTGAACGATCTCTCAACCTACCCAATCACTCCACCAATTTCACTAGTCTTTCAACTATCTTATGGGTAATCAATTGAATTAGCTGAGATCTCTCTTTTTACTAAGCAATTAACGTGACTATTTCAAGTCTATAGTTTGCCAACTCTCGTTGTACAATCCTACACAAATATCCTTACTCACTCTCGTGATTTATTACTAGATAAAAATAAAATCAACAATCATTAAATATAAATTTCATTCAATTCAATAAAATAGGAGTCTAACAAAAATATTTCAAAAGCAATTTCTAAAACTAAATCAGCTAATCATGGTCTCCATAACATCACCAACACTCAAATATTTCATTCTACAAAGATTAAAAAAGATAAAATTGACAGAAAATTGAATATGAAAACTCCTTTTCTTTTTTGCCAAAATCTAGAATTTCTTATGTTGATGTGCTATTTTCCTAATTTTAAAGATAACCCTTGAATCTTCACCTTCGTGAAGACACCAAACTTATATTCTTCACTCAAAGGGGCTCTTTTCTGTAGAGGGTTTCGTCCTTTTTCATCCATGGAGGGTTAATTATATTTTATAGTCTAAAACCCTAAGTTTAATTGAGCCCCGCAAAATGTCTCAGATTAAACTTCCCATGACAATGGGAATTGGGATCAAAGAGGAGAAGAGAAGAGCAGACATTATGTCGCAAGATCCTACGATCGTGGGGTGTCTCTTCTCCTCTTCTCCTCTTTGATCTCTAGCTCAATCACTAAGTTGCTCAATCTTCCTTCCTATATAAAAATAATTAATTCTTACCCTAAATTAACGTCAAACATAAAAGAACAACAATGAAAATCAAGCTAAATGAAAACATACAAAATGAATCCTAAATTACAACAAAAATAAACTATTATGTAAGAAACACAAGCTAAATACTTAGAAAAACATAGACTAATGCACATCTATCAACATCCCCACGCTTAAATCTTTGTTTGTCCTTAAGCAAAATAAATACAACCAACCAATTCTATCACTTCATTTTCACAAAGATCGAAATATACAGTCTCTCAAATTTAAGCCAACTTAAATATTAAGTTACTACACATATCACAGCTACTTTTTCATTGGTATACATAAGAAAACTCAACAATTAACACCATCACTCAAAGATAAGTATAGATGCAAGATGAATCTTCCTCATAGTTTTCACTGATTTCTCTCAAGTATTTGATGATTAATGTTTCACTTAAACTTCCTATAGGAAACTACACTACTATAGCTTGTTAATACATCAACTCTCCTCAAGAATGATTGTATGCATAAATAGATTAAAAGGACTTGTTTAGGATTGTGATATGGTCAGGGTTAAGTTGGGTCCAAAGGGTAAAGGAACACAAGCATTCGTAAAGTAAAAAGTGGATAAAAAGGGATAACAAAACATAACTCAGAAATATACAAATGTAACTATTTATGCTACTCAAGTGTTCTTCCTTTGTTCTTTTTTTTTCTTTTTCTTTTCAACATTTTTAATTTTTTCTTTCTTTTTCTTAATATATGGAAGAACTATGAATAAAATAGTAGACAATATACATGTGATTCATAGGCATAAATATCTTTAAATCATCTCGGTAAAAATTTTCATAATGATCCCAACTAATGTATTACTTAATACTCTACTAAGCTTATGATTGGGTATGTTAATGGGGTTTTGGGTTTTAAAATTTTGCATATTTTCAAGAAACAAAAGGTTAAGGCTCAATGAGGGTAGCAATGGATAAACAACGGGTAGGTTATTTAAGCCAAGGGTTAATACAAAAAGGGCTTTAATCATCTTTATTAAGTATGCATCTAGTATATTCAAATCGATTCAAAGTAAGTTCTGAAGGTAATAACCTAAGGAAGTATCACTCAACAAAGAAATAGAATGACTATGGATGGAGTCATATAGGCTCAATCCTCACATTGGATCAAATGAAAACTCATTATGCATCTCTACACTACCTCATTGCTCAAATGTCAATTTGTGAATAAACTTATGTAACCAACTACTTTTCATCACTCAACATGGTTCACTTTCGACTCAAATAGCCTAATCCGAGTTCAAGCATACATTCAATCTAATTTATACTAGGATGATAGAATCTCAAGGCAATATCCATCCAAATGATTCAAGTGTAGTTCTATTGCTCAACACAATACAACATGATATGCCTAAACATGAATCCTATTTAACAGAATGAAAACAATGTAATTGAGAAAGTCAATGACACCTCCCCATACTTAAAGATCACATTGTCCTCAATTTGACAAGTCAACCATCAAATAAGGGATATTGACATCAAACCAAACAAAAAATGATAGCAAATCAAACAAAAGAAAATGATATGAAACCAAAGAAAATATAATAGCAAACCAAACAAAAGAAAATGACACAAATTAAAAGTAAAGGGGTAAGACAAGCTTATGGAGATGATGGTGGCAACAGTGTTTGTGAAAGAGGTTCAAAATTATTCCTTTGAAAGAATTTAAGGAACTTCTTCTTTAAGTAGCATTGCTCCTTGAGGATTTGCTGCATTTAGGTACGGACCTCGTTAATTTGGGACGTCATTTGCTATTGATTAGAGGCCACCTTACTCAGGATTTTTTAAAATTGGTTGACCTTCACTAGTGCACTTGGCTCCTCCTCTGCTGCTTCTTCTTCTAGCTTTGGGACTGCTCAAGATGTGAATGGTTGGGAAGTGGCTGTATCATTGCCCTTTTTATTCTTCATAGCAGTACGCGTCTGAGGATTTTGAAGTTTTATAGAATGGAATTAAGTTGTGCACACTTTTTCCACATTAAAGTTATAAAACAAACCCAAAGCAGAAGCAATATGAGACATGCCAAAATAAGAGCTGTTTTTATTCATAACACTCATTATCGATTAAAAAATCTTGTAAGGCATATTGATTTTTATTTTTCGATCCATGCATCATAGAAAGAAAAGTTCTTTGGCTGAGCCTTTATTACTTTCAGTTTTGTTAGACACATAAATTTATGCAAAAGTAAATGCTCGGTACTACGGATTAAAGAATTTGGTGTATTACGAGAGTCAAAATGTTCTTCACCTATTAGAACTTTCTAGTAATTATCAACATTAAAATTAGTGTGATCGCCTAGAACTTTTGTATTCAACAAATTGAAAATTTCATGCATAACAAGATAATCAAGTTTAAGAACACTACTAGTTAACTTAAACTAGAAAACATCCATTTTTTGGTTATATCGGACTGTAGTGAAAAACTACATAGTCATAGTAGGGTAAATAGGCACGTCACATCAAATGAACCTATTCCAAACTATGTTTGCAGCTAATTGCTCAAATTTTTACCTCACCCTTATGTCTACTAACAATTCAAAATCAAAATACTGAGGAGTGACTAATTCTCTATCCTTAAAGTCTTTAAAATGCATACTTTCTTCTTCTAAATAATTTAGGAATGGAGCATGATAAGCTGTCACTAAATTGGACTTACCTTTACTGAGACTTGAATGTGCAATTCATCAATCTATTTCTAAGCTACCATCTTTTTTGGTTCCATTGGAAGATTACCTGCAAAAATAAGAGAAAGAGAGGTGAATTCGTATTTTAGAGAGAGAGAGAAAAATCTTACCTAAATCCTTATGTTTTTAAATGATTAATATATAAAAAGAGTAAAGGATTGTAAGAATAATGAAAAGAGAGGAAGCAAATACCAAGAATCTAGAGGAAAATGAAGGATTTTAGAGAGTGCGAGGAGAGTTTTCGTGGGTTAAAGAGAGAAGGTATAAAAATTTTAAGAGTGAATGAAAGAAGAAAAGGGGGAGAGATATTTAGATTTTCCCTCAGATGGAATTAAATTCCCACGATCGTGGGATTTCTCTCCAAAAACTTTCTAAAGAGAACTCCCACAGTTATGGGAATTACACCAATTCCCATGATTATGGGTTTTCTCTCTAAAAACTTTCTCGAGAGAATTCCTATAGTCGTGGGATCAATTCCCACGATCATGGATTGAGTAATTCCTCCACTTCCGAACCTTCTTCCAAGCCTAGTATGTATTCTCCATGATCCCACAATCTACAAACACATCAAAATAATATTATCAATAAGAATTTCGATAAGAAAACAAGTTAAAATTTAAACAAAACCTCAAGTTAACATTAATCAAACTTAAACCAAATACAATCATAACTGAATAAATCAAACAAACAAATAGATTAAAACAATCAAAAGAAACTAAACATGTTGAGTTAAGGTCATTAGCTTGACCATTCCTCATACATTTATGAATGAGTGGAAGAAAGGAACGAGATAAATTCCCTTTCGTATGGATATGTCCCTCTATAATTTGGCTTCCAACGATGCCCATTGACATTGAATGTTTCTCCTTTGTCATTTTCCAATTCCACTTTATGGAGAAACACTTGAAGAATTTTGAAGGGCCCACTCTATCTTGACTTGAGCTATTTGGGAAATAGTTGAAGTCTTTAATTAAACAAAAGTACTAAGTCTCCACTTTTGAATTCCTTTTTCTTGATGTGGCCATCATACCACTTATTAACCTTTTCTTTATATAGCTTGATATTTTCATAGGCATCATATCTTAACTTATCCCACTCGTCAAGGTGTAAAAATCTCTTTTCTCCTGCCAACTTCCAATCCATGTTCCATTTCTTAATTACCCACTAAGCTTTATGCTCCAACTCTAATGTTAAATGACATGCCTTACCATACACAAGTCAATATGGTGTTATGCCTATGGGAGTTTTGAAAGCTGTTCTATAAGCCCTGTTGGCCCCCTGAAAATTTTTCCATTAACTTAAGTGTAACACCCCACTCCCGCCGGACCCGAACCCGATATCGACAGTGATACCCGAATCCGTGTCCCGCGAAGGTGTCGTGTCACATCACTTCATTAAACAAAAGTCGGTATAATAAATTTTTTTTAAAAACGCTTTACACTTATCATTCATGTGGGCCCACTTTTTCTTTTCAAAACATTTTGTCTATTTAAAACGAAAACGAAACGTATACAACACAATGAAA
>JANZXR010000171.1:15754382-15771947 GCA_027575705.1 Erythroxylum echinodendron | reverse complement strand
ACAGAGAGGATTCTAGCTACTGAGAGACCGTACAAGAAGCTTAATTCTTGTACTTTTGTGAAGAAGATATGGCTCAAGGGTTGGTCAGCTGAAATGAAGGATTTCCTCTTTTATGTAGTATATTTTATATTAGGATATGATGATGTACATGTATAGATTTTTGGAAAGCTACAATGTATGTACATTCAGTATTTATGAAATGAAAAGAGGAAATTTGTTTTAAAAAATTTGGTGACTTTCTTGTATGATAGTAGATGCCATGATTCAGCAGGATAAATTACTAAGTGATAAAGTGAAAGTGAGGCTGTAACACGCCATTGTTATAGGGTGTGACTAGAATGTCATATCGGTGTTTTGGTATGTACTTTATAGCAGTGGGGGCGTTAAAATTTCCCTTCACAAAACTTTGCTAATTTTTTTCTATTTTCATTTTTAAACTTTTAAAAATAATAAACAAGAAACAAAGAAGACCAAAGGGAATTGGATGTATGGTAAGAAGAAATAAAAAATATTTAAAATTTAAAAACAAACTTGAATATAAAAGATGGTTATGAGACTTAAATTTTAATATGACCATCACTAATAAGATGAGATTCAACACCAATATGAACTAGACCAATGATCATCTTATTAATTCAAGTTTGATTTAAGAATATTGAACTTGAAACATAAAAGAATGATATAAATTGAATACTTATAAAAAAGACAAGATAAGAGTGACAAGATTCTAAGGTTAATCGTCACTAGCAAGTTAGATAAGATCACAAGTTTTTAGAGAATATAAAATAACAGTTTAAAGATATATGCAAGACATACATTACTCTTAGAACTATTTCATGATATGTCACTAATATTTTGAATGATTTTGAAAGATATAATACTTAATCTAAGAAATATTGTCATTTCATGTCTTATTTCTACATATATAAGGAAAAGGAGCAAAATTAGAAAATAATTAGACTAAATTATAACAAATTTATAATAATTAGAGAATAAGTCATGAACATGGCACCCACATGCTATCATGTTGAGGACTTTGCTCAAAGGTGGTCACTTCTATTTCTCCTGTACAACCTACTTACTCCCATATTACCCTTTAAATGAAGATGTCCCATATTGGCATTAAATATTTTTAAAGAATTACTAAGATAAGATAGCCTAATATATAAATCCATGTTTAGGGTTGTGTAGCTCATTAAAAGTTAAGGTTTAGAATTTATAAAAAAGAAAGATAAAAAAATTTCCAAGAAACATCAAGAAGTCATTTTTTAAATATTCTACATCAGTTTTGATCAAGACTACATCATTCTTTGAAGATAGAATAAGATTTTGATAAGAATTCTTTGAAGAATCAAGATTCAAGAACAACAATTTCTTTAGCTTATTTTCTTTACTGATTTGTTTTTATATTCTTTATTTGACTATCAACTAAATTGGGATATAGATTTCTGTAGGATGAACCTAAGATAAGATGCACTTTGATTGACTCTTTAGTTGAGTGAACTTCTAACTTTCTTATAATTTATTCTTGTTTTTATATTGATTGAATTGAAGTAACAAAAGTGGAAGATTTGATATTTGATTCATACATTAAGATTTAAGAGATAAGATGTGTGGTTAGATCACAATGTGGATAAAGAGGGTTAAGCAAGAGATATTCAAAAGAAAGAAGCAAGATCTCAAAATCTATAAAAGGAGTTCATAAGGATACTTAAATAATTCTTAATTTTCTAGAAATAAAATGGATTTTGGTTGATTAAGCTATGAATAGGGGTTGTATAGGAGAGAAAATGGTCTAAGTTAGGGACTCTTATTGGTCCAAGAAACTAGAGGTATTAATTAAATCAAGGGAAAGTTGAACAGTAAAGTCCTAGGGGATTTTATAGATTGGTTTATTTCTTAATCATTACCCTTGTTTTGTTTTATTTATCTATTTATAGTATTCAATCATCTATAATCATTGGTATAACTTGTTAAAGTTGTGAATAGTGGGTAGTTAACTAACAATCCTTGTAGGATCAACTCGTACTCGTCTGTGCTAGCTACAACTACATTGCACGCTTGCAAAACAAATAACTAGGTTTTTATTATTGTTATTATGGACTAGGCTTTAGTATTTATAGATTTTCAAACCAACTAAACTAGAATTTTTTATTATGTTTTAGTTTTATTATTTATTTACTAAATTTTCTTTATTCTCTCTCTTTTACAGATTACTTTTTATATGTGTAATTTTGACAATCCTAAGAATCCCATTGAGCCAAATCCTTAGATAGAAGGAACTATGTAAATAATAAGACGACTTCAAAGAAAAATATAAGCTAAGAAAGCAAAGATGGCTATAGAGTGTATGAGGTCATTAAAGGATTTTGTTGCACCAAATGCCTAGGACATAAACGTAATAATTGTGAGGTCCAACGTCAGAGCTATTAACTTAGAGCTTAAGCCCTCCTTTTTATCCATGGTGCAACATAATTAATTCAGATGTTCACTATCTGAAGACCTCAACTTACACATATCTATGTTTCTAGAGTATTATGATATAATGAAGCTAAATGGCATATCCCCTAATGCCATCAAGCTTCAATGATTCCCTCTCTCTTTTTAGGTCAAAGATATAACATGGCTACAAACCATATTAGTAGGGTTAACTACTACATAAGATCATCTCTCTCATATTTTTTTGCCAAGTATTTCCCCCAGGTAAGACCGTATATATAAGGAACCATATCAATTTTACCTAAAAGGAAGGTGAGTCTCCTTATAAGGCTTGGGCGAGGTATAAAGAGCTATTGAGGTCCTAACCATATCATAAATTAGGGAAGTGACAAATATTTTAGACTTCTTATAATAGGATGAACTACAACACCAAGATCTATATGAATGTTACTTCTAATAGAGCTTTAATGAATAAAATAGTAAATGAAGTGCATATTTTGATAGAGGATATAGCTTAGAACCACTATTAGTGGTCAAGTGAGATCGCTATTGTTAGAGTAGTGCTCTAAAGGCAATCACCTTTAGCACTTTTGTACAAACTTTATTTTGATTAATAAAGTGAAAGGCAATTTTCATTGATTTGATATTCATTTCTATATGAATTGATATTGATATTAAATTGAATTAATGAAGTCCATGATACAAAACATAACATGAAGGAAATCATGATGAGATCATGATAATAAGATTCCTATCATGTGCAATTATGTTAGTATCTAAATAATCCTTAGTCATAGGATTAATAAGACAGGGCATTATTAATCCAGACAGACTAACACATATTATACTCTTTGATTTAATCAAGCAGTGGATCTCACAAACTGTAAGCATGAGATATTTAGAGTTAACATGTGAATGCTTACTAAGGGTAGTAAGTACATCGAATGATCCACTATGAGATTATCGTATAGATGATCTATCGAATGTCAGTGATTAATCTCATTATAGCATTGGTGAAAATATCTTTAGACTTAAGGTACTCAAGGATATCTTAGATACTAATCCTGTGCTTTGACATCATTTCTTGTTACCTCAAGACAAGGTCGCTCTTATGGTGGTGATTGGGTACTGCTATTGGTATTCGAAGGTAATTGAGTAGCCAATAAAGGATTCACCACTCCTAATATAAGAAGATGATACCCACGGCCTCTTGTCGGAGTCATTACTCAGAAGTCTTTGGCTAAAGTAGTTATGTGTCATGAAGAGAGTCTTCAATGACAAATAAGAGTAATGAGATCCTAAGACAAGAACTAACATCACTTGGACTATATGTGGCGTAGTCAGTTTAGTGGGAGTTGACACATAGCCTATACTCTGAACCAAGTGGGGTATATTATGGTGAAAGGACGAATTCCACGATAATTGTCTATAGAAAGGTTCATAATTTGGATAATTAACTATCGAAGAGTTCGTGTGTTAATCCACTTATATTCTAGTAAATTTACATCATGAAACCCTTAGTGATTTGATAGAATTAAGAGTTAATTCAAGTGCCTAAAATAACCAAGAACTTAAGGGTCACATGCATAAAAGATCAAATGAAAAACATAGTGTGTATGGCTAAATTTCACGATCGTAGCCTATCGTGACTCATAGGCCACAATTATGGACAAAGGTTAGCCAGGCCATGATCGTGACAAAGGGCACGAATGGGTACATAAGTGAGTTATTCACTTATGAACATAAGGTTCTAACACTTCTTACACACACAAGTGAGAGCATAAGGGCTCTAGAAGAGTTCTAAAGTTAGAGAGAGGTATCAAGAACCTTGTTCTTGCAATTTATGCAATTGTTGCATGAATCAAAGTGCAAGCAACAAGGTTCTTAATCTATCTTCCATCATTTTGAGCTCTTACTAGAACTCATCTAGTTTGATGCTTAAATCACCCTTATACATTGTTTCTTCATCTTCTTTGTATGTTCTTGGGTGATCAAGGAAGGGTTTAATGTTTACAACAACCCAAACAAGGAGAATAAATAAGAAAGGAGGAGAAACAAAAGGTTAAAAAAATTATATTTCATGTTCTTTACATATCCATGCTTGCATGTTAGATTATGTAGTTTTCAGGTTAGATTCTGATACTTCCACTGCATACACATGCATGTGATGCATGCATCCATGGCAAACCTAACAGCTATACCTCAAATGATTTTAAGTAAGTATGATCTAGATGCATTAAATCTTATAGCTTCTAAGTTAGATGCATTGTCTCAAAATTTTGATCATATGAATGTTAATTATACTAGCGCTACTAACATGGTTTGTCATATCTATAGATCTCTAGGACTTTTAGCTATAGATTGTTGAATGGGAAACTAAGTTTTGTATAACCCTTTTGTGGAAGAGGTTAACTTCATTAATAACCCCAACTAGAAGAACAAGTCATTCTCGAACACCCATAACCCTGGTTAGAAGAACCAATTAATTTAAACATCTTAATTTCTTTTTTGGAAACATGTTTAATACCCCTTTGGAACAATAAACATGTATTTAGTTTCCAACATAAACTATTTAACCCCTCCCCCCCTTAGAGTCCTTCTTAGAGAACTTCCTTACTAACCAAAATAAATATAATGAAGAGTACACTAAAAAGATCAAAAAGCTCAACTCTAAGGTGGATTTTGTAACTACCCACAACAAGATATTATAAGCTCAAATTGCCCAACTTCCTAAAAGACTTGAGAATCTTAAAGAGCATTATACGTTCGTTCTTTATGAATATTCTTGATCATGTGCATATATTTTTTAGTATTACTACTTCATTTTGACTTACTTTTTTTCCTAAGTTCTCTTTATAGTCCAAACATCAATTAATGAATCTCATCTAGATTTCCCATGTGACCCAAAATCAAGCATGTTATCTTATGTATATCTATTTTATATATGGGAAAGATTTTGTGATTCAGGTTGAAGTTTGAAGGATCATGAAACAAATTAAATCGACTTGTGAATTGATGCAAGTAGCTGGTTGCATAACATTTTAATGACCCTTTATAATTGAATGAGTAATGAAAAATCTTCATTAGTTTATTTTGTGATCATTGTCCTTGTTTTGTCATTTATATTTATTTATTTATTTATTTTTATTATACAATCATCTATAATCGTTAGTCTAGCTTGTTAAGTTTTTGAATAATTAATTAACCAACAACTCTCAGAGGATTGATCCATATACTCACAAATGCTAACTGCAACTGCACTGTACACTAACGAAACAAACAGTCATTTCTTTCATCAAGAATGAAGAAATTCTCTCCAAGGGTTTTTAATTGATCAGTAATGCTTGGCTATCAATTACAATAACAAGGAATCCTTTTTATGACATATAACCCTAGGTACTAAAGTCTTAATAAGAAAACAATTAAATAACTTTAAAAATTCAATTCCTATCTAAATTCAGACAAACTAAAACATCTAATTACATAATCTAGTGTTTGTCCAAGACATATACCAGTGTAAATTTTGTCTAGAACTTTACAGGTGCTTTTCACAGATGAATACGTTACTGGTTACAACTCCACTCTAACATTAATTTGCTTCTATTTCTCATTTTGACAAACCCAAAAAGAGATTAGTGCAAGTTACACTTTGCAACCTTATTCCTTAACTCGCTCTTTACCGGAATCAACATTATGATCTGGTAATCAATCTCAAGAATTAGCAAAGCTTTATTCATTATATAAAGATTCACTATTATATCATTAATCATATTCACCATTACATCATTAATCATATTCCTTCAATTCTCCCATCAAAACTTCAAATGTAGCTTCCCCTAAATCTCTATTCTAACCTTAGTATGTATTCCCCATAATTGAGAGGTTCATATGTTTATCAATTCCTCTTACATAATGGAGAGCTTCATAGCGTCATTAAGTTACTCTTCTCATTATTAGGAATGATGTCGTCTCCAGCTCCTTTCGTCCTTCCTTTAGTTGATTCTTGTTTCTTGTCGATATGGTTACGTCTACATTATCCAAACGTTGTCGCACTGTTAGGTCATTTCATTTTTAACGTATCATTTGTGTACTTATGACATGTATCTAAATCCTCCTACAGCGAGAAAACATCCAAGTGTTGGATAGATTTCAGAATCAGATAATCTAATTCCCTGATTGATAGAATTTCTAATTTCATTGTTTCACCAGGCTTTACAGAACAAACGTACAGCTGGAAAATAGACTCAGATTCATGTTGAACCAATTGCTACAATGAGTTAACTTTTTCCCACATATTTCCTGCTGCATTGATCTTATTTTGCGCACTTCACAGAGCAACTTGCACGGTTGGAACAGAAAAGAAAGTTGCCTTGCTTCAGGATGTTAAGTTCTAGTACACTTACTTGTCAAATATCATATGTTGCAGGTGATCGGGATGTTCACCCAATAGAAGTCATTTCATTTGTTTTTGTTAAGAATAGCGAACTTAATAAGTTTTTTGTTTTTTTCCTACATAGTTTCTAGCATAGATACTTGCAGAAGGAGCAAGTCCTGCCATCTGAAAAATCTAAAGTTTGTTGGTGCAGTTAATGTCCCAAAGATTCCATGTAATTCAAACTGAAGAAATTGAGAGATGGGGGCAAGTGAAGATTATTTATTCAAAGATATTGACCCCATAGGTTGAGTTCTTCCGTGATAGATTTATAGTTTGTTGAGTTTTCTTGACCTGATGCGTAGTGATTTTAAGCATTCGAAGGATATGTTGGTCTTGTGTGGCAAAGCTGAAAACTTCAAACTTGATAAAAGAAGTTGAGAAAAGTTCGGGAGATGATAGTTTCCTTCTAATTAGCGTCACAGAGAGTATCTGCAAACATTCATATAAAGATGGGCAAGTTGTGTAACAGTGAATTACACGTTGTTTTATATTAAATAACTTAAAAGCTATTTTCTGAAGTTTTTAATATTACAAGTTTCTTTTTAAGTAACTTAAAAAATAAATATATTTTTAAAATTAATAAAATCACAGGAAAATTCTACATTTTTATTCATGATATAACCTATTTAATGGTGTAACAAACTGAAGGAAGATTAAATAGACTCTTAATTTAATATATAACATATTATATCGGCGTAAGCAGGAAATGAGCTGGCCAGGGAAACAGGTTGACAGTTCATAATTTGTAATTTAGAGCATTCAGGTCCGACCACGACTTAGGATTAAGAAATTTCCCGTCCAACTTCATTACGCAATACCGTTACGTTTGAAATTTCTCGTCCAAAAGCTACGCGCGTATAGGGTGAACGACAAGTTTAAAATAAACTGCGGCGTAATGATAACAGCATTAGCATCAGTAAGTAGGGTTGGTGTCTAATTCTCACAACCTTTTTCCGAAACCGCAAGTACTCGTAGACCGAGAACGTATGTTCCACGCTTAAAAGTATAGCCGAAAACCAAGAACCACTCACCTTCCTCGTCTAATATGGCAACTGGCGAGTGGTTAATTAATATAGGATGATTAGTTACTTATAAACATGTATCCTTCTACAATGTTTTAAGCAGTTCCGCAACAAAAATATGACCTTTTATGATCTTCCCTTATCTGAAACTGTCATGGTTTATACTTTAAATCTCAATGTGTATTAATCGTCATTCTAAATAACCTATATATAATATATCTAACATAGTCGAAATATAAATTCTTAAAATGTAATTTTTATATTTTTAAATAGCATATATATACTAAAAGCAAGTTACTGTAAGATTTTTTTCCCCAGAATCTTCCAAATATTCAAAATCTGGTCTATTTAATGGTTTAACCTATTAATCATGCAAACGTTATACACCGTCATCTTCATATTCTGTGATGGGATAATAAAGCGACGCATTATATGTTTTTGGGTTCTTACCCTCAGCTTCACGTAATATTTACTGGACACCATCAAGATGTGAAGATCAGAGACTATAAAATTCAAAAATTTTTGAAACATTGCTGGATAGTAATGCAATAGCTTGAGGTAGCTGAATATTGTGAATAGCATGCATGTATCTTGTTTTTACGTAAATGATCTCGTCTTTTAAGATCAATGCTTGAGTTTACAGTGACATTATATATAAGCTTGCATAAAATACTTACAAATATGGGAACTTCTATTTTTCTTCTTTACTTTGACATTTTGGATTTTCTAATCACAGGATATTAATATTGAGAAAAGATTTCGTGGTTGGGTTGTGTCAAGAGTTTAATTGGATTAAAAATATTAAATGATTAAACTTATCCTATAAATCTACTAAAAAGATTTTTAAATGGCCAAGCATATCATCAACGCACAGTCAATTATTCTGCTTTTGTTCTTATTTAGTTATTTTTATATTAAAAATAAAATAGTAATCATCCTTATATATTAGAGAAAGATAACAATTAAACAGTTAAAAAATACAAGATAAGAATAGAGTAAATAATGATAAATTTAAAGTTATTTATCTAAAATAGATATTTTATATTAATATAATTTTTCAGGTTTGTTTCTTATTTTTATAAAATAATTTTACTTTAAATATAAATTAATGTTTGTCCTTTCCCAATCTCTTCTCTGTCATTAGGCTACTGTTATGAGCAGTTTGAATAAAACGGTGGATTAATTAACTCACTTAACATGTCTAGAGCTGAAGTTGATCATGAATTATAATGAGAATTTGAACCAAGTAAAGCTCAAAATAAATTATTCTTAAAGATCAGGTTTTTGACATACGTCAATTAAATGAATATTTTAGTATATTAAGAGATCATTTGGTTTTGCTTTTATTTTCTCTTGTAGCTTTTTAGTTTTCGTTTCTTATTTTTACTTTATGTTTTTAAAATAAAAATAAAAAATATGTTTTATTGATAATGTTTAATAATTAAATAATATATAAAACTTAAATATAATTTCTTTTATAAATAAATAAAATTAGCAAATCTTATTTTAATCTCTTGCATAATATTTATTGAAAATTATCATTAAAAATTATTACATATTAATAATTAAATAATTAAATATTTATTTATAATTACTCTTAATATATTTTAAGTTATTAACAAAATTGTATTTAAATTTGTATATTTTGAAGAAATTTAAAATTTAAAATATATTTATTAATAATTATTAAATTGAGATTATTTATTTTTAAAAGTTAACTAATTATAAAGAATTTAATTAAGTTATTCATAATTTTATTAATATTTAAAATTAAATTTTAAATTAAATTTTCTATAATTTTATTAATAATTAATACTAAATAATATATATATTATAGTAAATTATATTATAAAAATAAACATAAACAAAAAACAAAAATTACTTTTTATGATTTTCATAATTTATGAAATGGAAGGAACTAAAAATAAAAACATAAATCATAAATTTCAATGAACAATTTTTATTGAATTTTAAAATATAAATAAAAATAAACCTTAAATTGATCTCAAATTTTAATTTAGAATTTCAAAAATTATTTTAGATGCTAATAAATTGAATAAATATCTTATTGAAGTTCGGTGTTTAAAAGCTACTCTGAAGCTAATATCGAAGTTATTAATATTTAAGTTTATTGGCTATTCAACTTTATTTATTATAAAATAATAATTAATATAAAATAAATATTTCAATATAAAGTGCCTTCTTCTTTTTAAATTTTTTTGTCTCCTCAAAGCTTAATTTTTGAATAATGTAGAAATAGTCATACAGAAAGCGAAGTATACTTTTCACTTGCCTTTCCATTAGAATCATGTGTATAAAAAAGTCTTAAACTATAGATCTTATTTGAGGTCTATGTTATAAGGGAAAGATTTGTCAATTTAGATTTTTAAAAGGCAAGCTTTAGAGTTGTTGCCCTAAAAGAGAAGAAGGGCTTGTGTCTCAGCTAGCAAGTATGAACTTTAATTTATAGTCAATCTTTGTTTATCATTATCCACTTATGAAAAGATGTTTTATAAGCTACTTGAATGGTATATAAGCTAAAAACTCATGATGTAGCTCTCTCGAAGCTTATCGATGAAATATTCCACAAGTCTAAGAATCATAACAAGAAGGACCATTCTCAATTTATGTGGTCTACAATGTAACGTACGTTTGATTTTTGTTATCCCCGTTTGCCCTCTGACTAAGGGTTGCCCAGATGGTATCAAAGCCATGACTGTTATTGACAGTGATTACATTATCCTTGATGAAGACGAGTGAGGAAGATCTTTCCTTATATCATGAGTGACTCTTTACCTAGGGACCCTATACATTTTTCTTCAACCCTTTTTAACTTTTTCTAATAAAATAGAAAATCTAATAGAAATCACCATCTCCTAGAAAAAAGTCATATCCATAATACTTCTCTTCCCTTGTTAAGTCCATTTAGTATATATTCTCATAATCATTCTTAGACCAAAAGTATTCGTACTATGCTTACTACAAATCATCTAAAGGTAAAAGAGATTATCCAAAGTTCTCGTTTAGAACAGTGTAGCTTAAAAGGAACAACATCAGAAGAACATGTCAAACTGGAGATTCCAAAAGTACTCATCTCTCTTTGTAGAGACAAGAATCATATTCATCTCAATGTTGGAGCTATCAAATTTGTTTTTATACTTTATGAAAGAAAAAGAATTTCAACCACTATCAAGATATCTCTTCTTAGCACTGTCTATATGACTCGCCAAAACATATTGATTGCTACCATGTTGACAATTTTAACAATGGAAGCGTCATTCTCATTGTAGCACCTGATTTTAGTCTTAAGTTGGACGATCTCACCTTATCTAAGAGACTCCAAGTTCAAATCCAAATTATTGGGACAGAGCAAGACCCTACAACAATCATGGTCACTTTGCCCCACCAAATCCAAATTATCACCTACAAAATCATGTTGTAGATCTCAATTCTCAAATTCAACTTATGATGCTCTATATATGGTAGTCGATTAACCTTATGAGGAGACTATTATCATTCAAATTCCAAAACAATTACCACCAATAGAACTTGAAAATTTGATGCCAACAAAATGGATCACTAACTACCAGAAAGTGTTTAATGTTTATCATAAACATTCTTTCCATACACCAACTTCATCTATTCTCAAGACACTGAGAGATGGATCTATTAAATCCATCTATATCAGACCCAATAAAGACCAACATAGATCCTCTGGCACATCTAGACTCATTTTAATGCTTCAACCGATGCTATCACATAAAGAAGGAAAAAATCTCAAGAAATTCATCATTGCCAACCTTCTTAACAATTCCTTCCTAAGCAAAATGATGATGATCCAGATTCAAGACCTTGTGTTGGCCTTAAAAATCCACATCCCAAACCTGATACCCTTTATAAACTAATCAAAGATATTGGAAAGGACATATGTTCCGTAAAAAACTAACTCCTAACAGATCTCAACTCATTATTCCTCCGTTTCCTATTACTACTCCAGCACCCATTCCTTATATGATGATGAGATCATATGAGGATGAACTTCCTCCCTTAGAGAGACACACAGATGATAATAATAGGGTTATCTCTAGCCTTTATATTCGGTCTATATAAATCACCTCTCATGGTACCCTTGTATCCAATCCTTCAGATAAAGTACTTAGCTAGCACAATGAAAATGATGTGACCCAAAATAAATTTCTTCACCAATTGATACCATGCTTAATGATTTTAACCATCAAATCCAAGCTACTTAATAAGCGGGTAGAAATTGTTTCTTCTTAGATCCAAAAGTATATACATCTCTAAAAGACTAACTTGATGCTAATCTTAGAATATATATTAAAACATAGTATTTTAAACCTAATTTCATAATCAAAGCGTAAGAACCTCGAAGAGTGAAAGAATGCTTCAAAGAATGGCGGTAGACATGTAGACAGAATAGTCTAAGGGCTTCTTTGATTAGACGTTAATTAATGGAATGGAATGGAATGTTTTATAATGAAATGGAATATAATATAGAGAAATGTTGTTTAGGAGGGATGGAAGGGCTCATAATGTACTATAGTGAACACTGTTTGGAAGATGGATGGAATGAAATGTAATGTATAATAAATGACTATTAACCTTGATATTAAAATGGTTATTGAAATGTAATGTATAATAAATGACTATTAACCTTGATATTAAAAAGTCACGGTTATGACTTATTCAAGTCACAACCATGACAAGTAATTTTTTTGTATATTTTATATTTTAAAATAATAAAAATTTTAATAAAAGTTTTATTATTTTATTATTAATTATATACAATTTATTATTAATTATATAAAAATATTATTATTAATTATTTAATAAATTTTTTCTATTATATGTGATTTATATCTAAAAATTATTTATTTATATTTTTATTTATATAGAAATATATACAAACAATCAAAGAATACTTTTTTATACATTTTCTATTTTATTAAAATTTTATTAATTTTTATATTTTATTATTAATTATATATAATTTTTTATTAATAATATAAAAATATTATTATTAGGGTAAGGAGAAATAATTGGTATTAAGAAAATTTATTGAGAGTATATTAGGTAGTATGTATTTATTAGTTTACGTTTCATCCTAAACCTCCCAAATCGGAGGTTTCTTATTTTCACTGTTTAGGATAGAATGGAACGTAACATGAAACCCTCCGCTTCTATCCCATTCCATTATGAAACCCTCAACCAAACGATAGAAGTCTGTTACATTCCATCCTGTTCTATTACTAACCCTCTAACCAAACAGGGCCTAAGACTATTTATGGAAATTATCCTTTAACCTTTACAGTTATCCAATCCATCTATTCAACCCCAATATATCCTAAAGCTGTTGATTGTGAAAAGTATTTAAGATGAACAATACTTTAATAAGACAATGTATCTATCTAACCACCAAACCCAAATCTACCAATCCTACAGAGCCCAAACTAACAAGACCCGTGATCTATCACCTTCATATACCAAACCTATTGATCCATAAGCAAAGCCTTTATAGATTAAAACTCCACCTTCTTTTCCACAAAAAACTCAACTTGCTCGATCTACTGGAAAAGGAAAAGCTCCTTAATAAGAGTTTATTGCAACTCTTAAACTAATATCTATCTTAGAAGAATTTGTAGGACAAATATTTGAAGATTATGAACTTTCTGAATCTTTAAAAGTCTTTAAACAATTTGCAAATTTATCTGAATTGGCCCGAATCATGATGACTATTCCTGGTACATCTCAACCAACTAAGGTTGAACCAGAAATTAGTGAAGCTGAATCTACAAGGACTGAACCATTTAGACCTTCACCACCATCAATATAAGTATGACCAACCAGACCTACTTCAGGACCTTAGTTTACTTTTGATGATATTACGCCCAAGAAATAGAGAGAACGTCTCCATTAATTTGGTTCCTATATTGATTTACAAATGACTCAACCAGATCACTATTTATGAGATATTTTTTTGAGTTTACCTCTTATTTTACTGGTGCTTTATGAGAATAATGGCGAAGCCTAGATGACAACCGCAAACTCCAGTATATTCAAGTCACATCTGTAGGAATTCTTTCTGGAGTTATTCATAAAGAGTTTGTTGGTAATTTTCAGCTCATTAACAAACAAATCAAGCAAGAGTATTTTGAAATGAAGTGTTGTTCATTGGACAATAGAGACTTATAAAAGCATTTCCAGCAAATGACGAAAAGATATTATCTCCTTAATGATTTTAATGATGTCAATCTCTATTATACTTTCATCTCATCTCATCTACAAGAATTACAAACTGAACTTCAAAGAACCATTATAGCTCTACGAAGAGATATGAGGGAAATATCTCTTAGAGAGATTTATCAACTCGCCTTAGTTTCTCTTGATAAACTTTGTGATAAAAAAACATAGAGCATGATTAAAGGTAATTCTTTATTAAAAAAGGCTTGCAAAAAGCCTTATCTGAAGACCAAGTGTAAGGAGAAAAAAGATTATGAATGTCCTACTAAAAAGAAGTATCACAAATTTCATACTAAAAAGAAGTATCACCATAAGAAGTTCTCCTACAAAAAGTTTCAAAAATCCTACGTGTCAAATGAAGGTTATGATAAGCCAGTTGGAAGAAGAAAATGACATAGATTTGTTCAATTATTTAAATGAAGAGCTCCTTAAGAAAAAAAAAGGTAGATCAATGTTTTATTTATGGTAAACCAGGACATTATACTCTCTAATGTCCTAATAAGATCAAAAAGGATTTAAAACTATTGGAATCCATTAAGGTTATAATGTCTATCCATGATAATAGTAATATTGAAGACTTTATTGTAAAACAATCTAATGAAGATGAGGAAACAAAATTTATGTTCCAATCGACTCTTTTGATGATGAGTTTGAATCCGCTAATGACCTAATTGATGAAGATACTTAGGATGATAGGTTTTGGTATGTCTTATGTCCATATCCAGTTATTACAACAAGATAAATATGATAAGCCAATCAAGGCTATTAGATATATGGATACTGGATCTTGTCGAAGTGTCATAAGGCCCAACATCTTACCTCTTAAAGCCTAGATATCACGCGAAAAATATTTTCCCATTGCTGATGGCAACTCATTTAAGATTGGGCTTATCACCAAAAGAAAATTAAAGTTAAGGTTTTTCCTGACTATGTGGTTTTGACAAATTCCTTGGTAATCTTCTATTTGGCTCTGATATCCTCATTGGTATAGATGTCTATTACAAAGCATATCCACTACAAATCCTACCCAAGGGGATTAATTCTAAGCCAACTTCAGTGCTTACATAGATATACGCAACATGTTTGAAGTCACTTAGGTACCTCCTTAATACGAAACATTAAGGGATCAATTTTTGGAAAACTGTCCTAAGAACCTTGCATAATTCTCATGCCCTAATCCTTTTTGGAAACATCTACAATTTTTCATTCATTTACTTCTTAAGAAGAATGAAGACATTAATCCTACCAAGACTACTCATCCTAGTATGAATCTTGATGATTTAAATTATCATAAGAAGGATGTGTTATATTTCTCCAATAAGGATTAATTGAACCCACAAAAACAGTCTAAGCGTGTCAAGCTTTTTATCTGAATAAAAGAACATAACAAAATAGATGAAAAAAAAGGTTGCTAATTGATTATAAACCTCTGAATTTGTTCATTTAAGCTTATAAATTCCCACTACCAAAGATCAATACTCAAGTTCTGTTTCTCAAAGAACCAACAATCTTTTCAAAATTTGACTTGAAAATAGGTTTTTGGAAATTGGGTATTAGATCCAAAAGAAAGATATAAGACAACTTTTTGCATTCTCAATGCTCACATGGACTTAAAGTTGCTTCAACATTATTTCAAAGGGCCATGACAAAAATTTATAAGTCCATTCTTTCTAATACCTTGATCTACATGGATGTCATCCTCTTATATTCTAAGACCCGTAAAGATTAAGGTATATTACAATCATTTTTTGATCATACAAAGCAATATAAGGTTATACTCTCAGTTAAGAAAAGACATATTGGAACAACCCAAATAGAATTTTTGCGCATGAATTTTCATAATAGATTGTATCAAGCTGATCCACACATTGCTAGTGAACTATTACATTTTTTTAATGAAAATCTTAACACAAAGCAAATTCAACAAGTCTTTGGAATTGTTAATTACGTTATAGATTTCATCCCTCACATAGATAATCACACAAGTCCCTTATCCAAATTACTAAGAAAGAATCCACCACCATGGAATAAAGATCAAACCAAAGTTGTCCAATACTTAAATAAGCAAGTAAACCTCTACCCCATTTTAAAGATTTGTAACAAAGGCCAACACATCTTTTCGACAGCTGTTAGTAACCATTATTAGGATGCCATCTTGATTGAAGAGATTAATGGGAAAATAAATTGTTATGGCCATACTAGTGGCTAATTTAAGGAATCGGAAAAGTACTACCACCATCTATAAGGAAATCTTGGTAGTAAAAAAGGGCATTGAAAAATTCAATTTTCACCTTAACCCTTATCACTTTTTCATTGAAATGAACAATACATACTTTCTAAAGATTATTGAGCCTAACAAGAAGATATTATCTGATAGCCAATTACTATGTTGGCAAGATTGTTTTTCTTACTATAAATTCATCGTTCACCATATCAAAGGTCACCACAATATCCTTGTAGATTTTCTATCTCAACCTTGAAAACCAATTTAATTACTCTCTTCCATCCTAAGAAAACTTATTCCTCTTATTCTTCCCATCATGGAATTTTCACTATATGCCAGGATCAGGAGATCCTTCCCTCCAATCATTAAAACTCCTCCACAAACAATGGATGACATTGTTGTCCTCCTTCAAAAAAGTGTTTTTTACTAAATTCATCTTGTTCTCACTACCTTGAACATTACTCCACACTCCCATCAGTTTGAGATGTTAACACATTATCAAACCTTTCATAATATCTATGATTATCTTTCCGAGCCAACTATATGGCATCTTTGGGCTCTATCTGCCCTTTATGCTTGTCCAATTGCTCTCTCTCCTTTGCATGTTTACAAACATCTCACCAATCCAACCAATGTCAGTTACCTACTATGAACATTCCTATAATGATTGCAACCCTTGGCTAAATAGCGTATTTAACTTGGACAAATTCACAACCGATATCAACTATGGAGCATTCATTTATTTGAACAAAAAGCTCATTCTATCTTCATTATCCACTGTCCCTATAGCCTAACTAAAAATGGTTATATTTGCACCATTAATCATTTTCAAATTTGAAGGACCTCTATTGACTGACCAAAAAAATCATAAAAGACTTATGAGGTGTTTGATTGACTAGAATCACCATTATATTCCTGATCTATTATTGGTACTTGGTAATAAGTTATTCCCTTGTTTAGTTGAAAAAACACACAGAATATATAATTCAAGGGTTTACTTATTCCTTGAGTTTGGAAAATAAGTAAACTCATCATTCCCCTATCTTTATTTATTCCTAGTGGGTTGGGAATAAAAATGAAGACTTGTTAGACAAAAATATTCTTAAGGAATCCACATAATTACTTAGCTATAATAATAATAATAATAATAATAATAATAATAATAATAATAATAATAATAATAA
>JANZXR010000171.1:15727489-15754282 GCA_027575705.1 Erythroxylum echinodendron | reverse complement strand
ATAATAATAATAATAATAATAATAATAATAATAATAATAATAATAATAATAATAATAATAATAATAATAATAATTATGATGATGATGATGTAGTTAGTGGGGAATAATGGATATTTTGCTTTTTTTGGTAGTTATTCTTTTGTCATTTCAATTTTATGTTTTCAAACCAAACATTGATATAACATTATCATTAGAAATTTTTAGGAATTAACCAAACTAAATAAGGCATATTCTATTCTATTCTTCATCTATTCTACTTCAAAAGAATCACCATTCTATTTCTTTCTATTTCTTATCTATTCTTGCAGGTGAACCAAACGCCTTGTTAATGCGTGATTTGTACCATTTTCCAAATCACCTGAATCGTCATCTCAAATTCACTGAGCCAACTACTTATACATCTTTAGGTCTATACTATGGTGACTTTGCTTTTCTAGTGCCCATTTTACCAACTGCTAAATATTAGTCTTCAGTGGACCAATTTGCTACCTGACTTTGAGCCCATGAAAAATTTTGACCTTAAAGAAAGTTCAACAACTCAAAAACCTACAACAAAGCCCAAACTTTTTGATAATTTTCAAGATGCCCAAGATCATTAGCCTCCAACTTGGACTGATACAAAAATAACCTATTTTATTAAAGAATTGGAAAAAAATGGATGATGGTATGTTTGACTTTCATGATGACAGTGGACCCTAGTTTTTTTTCTATACCTCTCTATTGATAGATTCCCTCTTTTCTTCTAAGAATATTATTAGGACCAATGTTTCCAACAATTCTTCTTTTCATTCTTCACTTTTGCATTTTCGTTTAAATTATTATACTACGTGGGAATCTTTTCTCAAAAATTGTTTGTCTTCTTTCCCCTTGCTTTGTCTATGAAAGCAGCGTTTATCTTTTGCTATAGATCATTGGAAATTGAATAAAATGAAGTGTGTTTTTCATCTTATAGCTTCTTTCTTAAATTTTCTCTTTCTTGAAAGCTTGATTATTGAATAATGTAACAATAGTCATACAGAAAGATAAGTATGTTCTACACTTGTCTCTTCATTAGGATCTTGTATATCAAAAAGTCTTGTACTATAGATTATGTTTGAGGTCGAAGTTATACGAAGAATATTGGTCCATTTAGATTTCTAAAAGACAGACCTTGATAGTTGTTGCTTTAAAAGAGAAAAATAACTTGTGTCTCGGCTAACATATCCTAACTTTAAGCTACAATCAATCTTTGTTTATCATTATCCTCTTATGGAAATTTGTTCTATAAACTACATGACTGATATATAAGCTAGAAATATATGTTACAGCTCCCTTAAGGCTTATCAGTAAAATATTTTATGAGTCTAAGAGTCGTAGTAAGAAGGAATTTTCTTGATTCATGTGGTCTAATAATGTCATGTAATTTTGGTTTCTGTTATCTTATTTGCCAAAATAAACCATAAAATAAGTGAGCGTTTACTTGATTACAATTACGATGATAGTTGACGAAAAACAAAATTAGTTAAAGTACGTACAACAACAGTTTTCACCAGAGTTATGGATTTCGTACCAATCGGAACGTACCGTACCAACAAAAAATGATAAGAAACTTATTTTAAGGGTATCAGTCGTTAATACTGGTAGATACTGATGATTTTACATACCAGCCGATATTTAAAATACTAGTTGGAACTGTAAATTTTTTAAATTGAGGCACCATTTTGCCAAAACAATTTTCAATCCACACCTCCCCCACCCTAACGCTCTGTTTTTGTCACCTTCTCTCTCTTGGTTTTCCTCTCCAACGGTGACTCTCCTCTCACTCTCCTGCGACTGTCCTCGCCGGCCACCACCATCCATCGCACCATGCATATCCACATATTGGAACACACATGTTGAAGAAGAAAGTAGGCAGTGAGACGAAGCTAAGTAGGATGACTCAGGGCAATTTCTATTGTGTAGTTGACCCATTTCATTTGAAGACTTGAAGTTCAAAGCTTTACTCTCTTGAGAGAGATGGAGGATGTATCCTGAGAATAAGAGAGGAGAAAATTAAAGAAAATTTTGGAAAAATGCTTTTCATTATATCTAGGCAAGTTTTCTTTTAAAATACGTATATGTGATGCTTGGATTACTGTTCTTTAAAGCATTTGAAATTTTCATGATGGCCTTGTTTGGTTGTTAGCCGATTAGCCAATTTTTTAACTGATTAACTAAAATCAACCGTTTTACTTCATCAAGAAACTATTTTAATTGTTTGGTTGTTGGCTGGTTGAGTGGATTGATTCAACCCAACCAACTGAATTTGAACAAGCTACTATAGAGGAGCATTTTAAGGTTTCAGCTGATATTTGTTATGTTAAAAGTCAATTTTGTCCCTTTACTCTTAACTGATTTGTCGTCTCATTTGTGGTTGTCTCTAGAGTCTTGTTGTTTTTTCCTTGCGTCTCTTAGTTCTGATCTTCTTCTATCTTCTTTCAATCTTCTTCTCCCACAACAATCGTCAATCATGACCAACGAATGGTAAGCCCATTACTCAAATCTACTCTTTCTTTCTCCTTTTTCTTCCGAAGTTCATTTCTTATTCGATTTTCTGTAGTGATGATTTGTTTAAGCTTTTTCTAATCGGTTTCTGTAAAACTGCTTAGTTTTGAGGAGATCTGTTGAAGAATTTGGTGGGTTTTAGGTTCTTTTTCATTTTATGATTTGTTAATGACATATGAAGCGAGGAAAATTAGACTTTTATCATGTTTGATTGATCTTCTCAAAAGGACTGAACCTTATTGTTGAGTGTTAATTTAAATCTAGGTTTCAGATGATCACTAAAAAATCTTCAATTATTTCTTGCATTTTCAAGGTTCAAATGGGGAGTTAGAGATGTATAGTCATTGAGATCTTCATTTTCATTTATGAGAGTCCTTAGTTATTGCCCTTTCTCTTCTCGTTCATTTTAGGAGACAGATTGTCTCATTGCTGTTTATGAATTTAAAGAAGAAAAGATCTTTTGTATCAATATTAATACTACTGGTTATCTGCTTATTATGCTTGATCTGTTCTGTTTTAGAATTTCTAGTTACAGTAAGCCCTGCTCACATTTTCAATATTAAAGTTTTCCTAGATTTAAGGAGTTCTTTCTTGGATTTGCAGTTTTCCTTGTTGTCGCTGGTGAACCATTTGGGAGGAATGTGCCATTTGTGTTTCTTGAACAGGTAAAAGATGATTTTAAGGAGTTCTATGGAGCAATTATGAAGAATGGGCACCCACTTGCGAGTGATGACGAAGACGACAACAATGACTTGTTTGAAGATCGATTTAGCGTTACCTACAGTCTTGACAGAGAGTTTGGGTATGCATATGTTTGTTATCTCAAACTTTAATGTTTTCTTTAAGCTTGCGCTTCTTTCCATATTTTGCTTCCTTTTTTAGGACAAGGCTTAAAGAGCACATGCAGTATGTTATCCAGAAGAGATCTCTAGAATCTCCAAATTGAAGGCTCAGATTACAGAAGTCAAAGGAATTGTGATGGACAACATTGAAAAGGTCTGTTAGGAGTAGTAGGTGATTGAATCTCCTATTTTAATAGCTAAAAAATTAAGTAGACCTTGTTGTCATAAAATTCACACCATTATCACTTCTAAGGGATATATGCAAACGCTATTGTTGGTTTCATTGGCATAACATGCAAGATTGTAGGTTTCTGTTAGTTTCTTCTCTGCATGTTAGCATAAACAAAACACTTTCCAGTAATGCAAGTTCTTAAAGAGTGTGTTAGCTGACTCATTTTATGCCTAGTTTACTTAGAAACTCTTACACGTCCAAAAGGACAGGTTGCTAATGGCATGGTATTTAGTTGAAGTATTTAATCATAGGTTGTCAGTCAACAATTATTTTTGTAGTTGGTACCCATGTAATAGTAAAAGCAGGATTCTTTCTTTTGTGTTTCCTCTTGTCCATGTCTTCATTCCAAATACATTTTTCAAAATATTCAGATTAATAGAGCTTTCACATATGAATTGATCAAATGGATGATCAATAAGATGTTAGGGCAATAGAAACTATGTAATTCGTATGTGGAGTTTTGGGGTAACATTCAATTGGAGCATGGATAAACGATTAAAGAGAGTATATACAGATATAATGCTTGATAAGCTTCAATGATATTAGAAATGTTGTTAATGCTTTGTATAGATTATGTTTGCTTCTTGCCAAGATATGTGCAATGTATTTGAAAGCTTTCCTAAATATGGGCTTGCTACGTAATCCGTTAGTTATCCACCATTCAAGTACAATTTTATATTAGGTAATTGACAATCTTCATTATAAATTTCTAACAAACAAATTCATAAAAAGTAAGTACCTTTAAATTGGAAATTAAATAATTAAAAAATAAATTTAAGTGACTTTTGAATGGATAAAAAATATAAATTAAAAAGTTTCAAAATAAATAAATCATCCATCTAAATTTTAAAAAATTGCAAATGGGAATTTGATAAATAAAGCTAATTTAATTTAAAAATAAAATGTTGCTTTAGGATCATTTTTTAACATATAAATAAATAATGTGATTGGTTCAAATATTTTAATACAAATTTTGTTAAATTTTAAAATTGTAATAAATAATTGATTTATCTATCAAAAATTCAAGATGAATATAAATTACAATATATGCTAATAGTTATTTTGTATATATCCAATCAATTATAGAAGATATGTTATTCTTTAAAAAAGGAAGAAAATAACATGCACTTGAGTATATATCTTGATAAAATATTGTAGATGTATTAGATATTAGAATTTAAATTACAATACATTGAAAATAGAGTAACTATATTTTTTAATTAATATAGTCCTAATTTTGCAAATTTTATTATAATATTCATATCCTTATAATTTTTTTAAAGTCATGTCTTCATAAGTCATTTTACACATAAACAGTTAATACTAAACAGCTAATTTTATCAAACATCTCTAACAAATAGTTAATACAATCAGTTGGTCAAATCAGCTGATAGAATCAGCTATCAGCTAACAGCTAAATACAATCAGCTGATTGCCAAACAGGACCTATATCTAAGTCAGGTTTCTTTTTTAAACATGGGTCTGTGATCTTTGGAATACTCTTTTTTAAAGCATTTGAAATTAAACTTACCGCCCAATTTCATTAATAATATACTATAATTTTTCAACAAAAAAAAAAGCTACAATATAATTGTTGAATGTGTATGTGCAAATTTTAATGAATTATGATTTTTTATGGTGTGGATTTTTTGTTGGAAGATCATAAATTTGGATTATATTGTAATTTTAAAAAATTAAGGATTATATTATACATTAAAAAATTATTCAAAATGATACTTGATATTAACTAGTATTAATATGGTATTATACTAGAATCAAATTCCGTACTAATACTAATATGATTTTTTTTTTTTTTGTGTCACGAGTTGAGAAGTGAAGTAAACGCGCTTTGGTTGAGACACTGGCTTTTAAGATGGGAAGAGTTCGCCGGCTGAAATCTTGACCAGTAAAAGAAAAGACTCTCGTCTTCTCTGACTCTCGCTCTCTCTATCTTAAAGGAAAAGCAAACAAGAGAAACCACTGTTATATATATATACATATAGTTTTATACAAATTATAAATAATAATTATATAACAGAGAACCAATCATAGAACAACACAAAAACGAATCGCAAATTATTATATCAAATTCATAGAACTAAATCAAACATCTCTCTCTCTCTCTTTCCCCTCCATGGTTTCTCCCTCTTCTTCTGTGCGTGTCCTTGTATTTGTTGTGCCCTAGATCTTGATTAGTTGTGAACTCCTTGGATCGAGATTTGTTATTTTGGAGATCTGTTTTTGGAGCTCGGTCTCTCTCTTTCTCTCAGGTATTTTTTATTGCGTTGTGTTTATTTATTACTTTGGATCATGATTGGATTGAAATTCCCAACCCAACACTTACTTTGCCTGTTCTTATCCGTTGAAGAATCAGTTGATGGAAAGTACATCTATATAGCTGTTTAGCAATTCGAAATGCCAGGACTCTACTTCTTCTCTTTGTTTTGTTTGTATGAATGAAACTAGTGTATAACTAATCATGTTATTCGTGCGAGAATGAGATTTGGTATTTGCTTTTGCTTTAATTTTCTTGTATTTTCGTTTTGGTAAAGCAGCTAACAAGTTGTAATTTTGCAATCTTTAGCGAAGGGGGTTGACTTCAGCTTTCTTTTCTTTTTTTTTTTTCTTTTCAGTTTCCGATCGGTTTGACTTTTGTTAGAATAATTGGTTTTGATTCTCATTTGGTTGAAAGATGAAAATACGAGTTTAGTTTAGCAGGTGGAGGAGTTGACATCCAACTTCGTTTTCTTCTTTTTCCTGATTTGTTTTCTATTTTGTTCTTTCTTCTTTTTGTTAATCACTTGAGTTTTAGTTTCTTTGCTTTTTTTTTTTCTTCTAATTTTTATCTCCTAATCGTGATATAAAGGAAGAAACAAGGCGTAAAGCTTTAAATATTAGTTTTCAGTTGCTGGCGGCAACTATAGGAAATAGGGAATGCCACTCTATTGAGTTTAGTTTTACCATGAGTTGCTTAAACTCATAATTTAACACATTCTCATCTTTGTTTTGCTTTTGATGTTCAGATCGTCCCGCATTATCAGCTGTAGTTTTGTTTTTTGCTGGTGAATAGTAGTCCTTTGTTGGAGGAAGAGTTGTGGATTTGATTGTTAGCAAAGATGAATTACCTTTAGATGAACTCCTCGTGCTCTTGTTGTAGATGAAGAGTAACAAAGTGTGGCGTCTGGGCATGGGTGATGTGCAGATTATGCCTGGGGCTCGGCATCGTCCTTCAACAAAGAGACCAGTATGGATTATTGCTTTAGTGTCAATGGTCAGCCTGTTTCTAGTTTGTGCTTATATCTATCCACCCCAAAGCAATGCTGCTTGCTACGTATTTTCTTCAAGAGGTTGCAAGGTTCTCACTGATTGGCTTCCACCTGCTCCTGCAAGGTTATATACAGATGAGGAAATTGCATCCCGTATTGTGATTAGGGAAATTCTGAATACACCTCGTGCCCAAACAAAAAATGCCAAAATTGCTTTTATGTTTTTAACTCCTGGTTCATTACCTTTTGAGAAGCTTTGGGAGAAGTTCTTCAGTGTAAGCTTTCTTTCTGAATTTTGTGCTAACATTTGAAATGTGTAAAGCTTCTTCTCTGTTGAAGAACTAGATTTCAGTGGTGGATGTTAAATGCTTGTAGCAATAAGGTAGCTACCTGCTGTTCATGTGAAACTACTATTTCTTATATGGAAACTTATGTTCTGCATTCTCAATTTGTTGTGACCATGGATTTTAGCTTTTTTTTTTTACTGGTATTTAGCTGGAACTAATGAATCTCTCTTGGCAGGGTCATGAAGGCAGATTCTCAGTTTATGTTCATGCATCCAAGGAAAAACCAATCCATGTGAGCCGTTATTTCGTTAATCGGGACGTAAGGAGTCATCAGGTTTGCAAAATTTGGAATCTTGTTACACAACAATGGATGTACTTGTGAATATTTTCTTATTTTCAATTTTCTCCAAGGGAAGGAAAGGAATTTTACTCAAATATGTTGCATTAGTAGACATGTTTCCATTTTTTCTATTAATTTGACACTTGGCGCCTCCTGATATTTACTTCCAGGCAAGAAGTGGCATTATTGTAATAAGCTACCTATTATAGAAGATGTGACTCATACTTTTGTCTTGTCTGGTTTACTGTCTATCTTCAATTATGTTTTCTTATGTTTCAACTTGTTTATATATATATATATAGCTTTAAATCCAATGCATCTGCTAAGCAATGTAACAGTTGCAAGCATGTTTTCTTTGTTTAACAAGGCTACTTCTGATGTTCATTGCATTTGAAGGTGGTATGGGGAAAGATTTCAATGATTGATGCTGAGAGACGACTTTTAGCTAATGCTCTTCAAGATCCTGAAAACCAACATTTTGTGCTACTCTCTGACAGGTGATCCTGGACACTGAATAGTTATTATTGTTAATACTTGACTGAAGGCAAACTGCAACATATTTTTTGTTATTTTAAAATATGAATTGATCCTTCTCTGGCATGGCAGTTGTGTTCCATTGCATAAGTTCGACTATGTCTACAACTATCTTATGTACACAAATATCAGCTATGTTGATTGGTAAGTGTTGGAGTTCTCCATGTTTGTTGCTAGTACTTTCTTTTGTTACATTGGTTGGTTTATTACTTTCTTTGAAGTTGAATAGCCAACTGGAAGAATGGCTCCAAAATTTATTCATTTCGGTTTCCATTGACGATGAATGGATGTTCCTCTTTCTGGTTTTCAGCTTTAATGACCCTGGTCCACATGGGAATGGTAGGTATTCCGAGCACATGTTACCTGAAATTGAGATGAAGGACTTCAGAAAGGGTGCACAGGTATAACTTCAGTACTGTGATCTAAGGATGTGATGTGGTTACATTTTCACAATTTCTTCCGTAGATCCTTTGGTGTACATTTTCAAGGTGACTCTTGCATTTGTACGTGAAGAGCGGGAATAATATGCATTGTGTAAATATTTACTCTTTTTCCATTGGTTACTGCATGATTAACTATTGATTGGAAACGGAACCGGCTATATTACATTGTTATGATACATTTGCCATGTTTTGCTGTTTGCTTAATTATGTTTAGATGTTGGCGCTATGAGAGGTAGAAACTCCACATATTTTTAGCTTACAGACAAAAGAGACTAGTGTTTCATATATTGGGGACATCTATAGTTTGTTTGAAGTTGTCTTTTCACATTTGATAATGAATGGACTTCTGTGCAGTGGTTCTCAATGAAGCGACAGCATGCACTGATACTTATGGCTGATGGTCTTTACTACTCAAAATTCCGTGATTACTGCAAGGTACTTTCTAAGTTCGGGTTAATTTACAAATTTCTTTTTTATTCTTCCTATTGTAATAGCGTCTGACTGTACATGGTTGTGGCATCTGCTATTTTTATTCATTATACTTGTAAGCATGGGTGAAGATCTGTGTGCTCTTATATCTGTATTTCTTCATGATGAAGCTCTCAAAGACCTAATTCGGATTTTTGTTTGGCCCTGTAATACATCCTTTTTGTTTACTTGAAATGTCTTGATTGTAGTGTGGCATAGTTTTCGGTTATTTGCTGTTAACAAGGCTAAAAGATGTAGAAGACTGTTCAGGTTCTTGGAGATTCTTTTCTTTTCACAATCATTCAGTTTCTATATCTCCATTTGTCCACATTGTTTTTCTTTTTTCTTAGTGAATCATAATCCTAGTCGTTAAATTTTTGGTTCTTTATTTTGAGAATGATATTAACTTCCAGCAAGCTTTTATAGTTTTGGTTTTATTTGTGGGGAACAAGACTGGATTCTCATTACTTGGAGGTTAACAATAATGAAATGGTATTAGATTAAGTAGGCCTATCCATGCAATTGTTTGTATTGGTAAATTTGTTTCAGCTTGATTAGTAGAACTTGTATTTCATAATTTGGCTTTGAGAAAGTACTGAGGTAATCCATCTTTCATCATATCACAAATCACAATCACTACATTGAATTATGGACACAATCTATTAACTAATATGTATCTTTAAGAGCTTTTAAGTTCTTGGGGAATTTCCATATTGATGTGTATCTTGTTCATAATTACAGCCTGGTCTGGAAGGAAAAAATTGCATTGCTGATGAGCATTATTTGCCAACATTTTTCCATGTGAGTATCTGTCTCAATATTCCATCATAAATTCTGTTTTTTTTTTCTCAGTATCTTTAATAGATTCTCTTACCTTGAATTTTAGATGGTTGACCCTGGTGGGGTTGCAAACTGGTCTGTGACACATGTTGACTGGTCCGAGAGAAAATGGCATCCTAAATCATACAGGGCCCAGGATGTAACTTACGAACTTGTGAAGAACATCACAGTTAAGATCTTGCTCTTATTTTTGTCCTGTTTTACAATTTTAACTCATGTTTCATCTGGGAGGATCCATGTTGGACAACTTTGTGTTCTTTGCATTGTGGTTTTAGCATGTGAAACCTAACATGAGAGAAAAGGTGTGTTTTTTATAATATAGCTAGTTGTTAACTTCCGATGACCACATTGAATGATCCCTTGAATTATTTTTTTGCCCGCAGTCCATTGATCTGAGTATTCATGTGACAAGCGATGAGAAGGTACAACATTAGAAACATTTCTTATACATTGGGAAATTATTGGCTGAATGTAAATGGCATGCATTTAACCTTACCTTCTCTGCTATACTCTACAGAAGGAAGTGCAGATACAACCTTGCTTATGGAATGGTATCAAGCGGCCATGTTATTTATTCGCAAGGAAATTTTACCCAGAAGCTTTGGATAAATTGTTACAGATTTTTTCCAACTATACAGCAATTTGAGTGAGATACTTTTGACTATTCTTTGGTCGAATCCACAGTTGCTTCGGACAACCCCCCTTCTTGGCTCCTCCTGTGTCTAAAAGATATGTATATGCTGTGTCATTAAGATACAACTGCCCTACCCTTCTCTTGTGTGCAGGAGCAACAAGGAGACAGCATTTAGGGTGTCTCATTAGGGTTGGAGGCTAACCAATTGTTAGTGTTACTTCCTCAGGGGTGAGTAATTTGTTGTCCATTTTTTCCTCCATGTTCCACTTTAGTATAGAAATTTTTAGGGGATTATTGCAGTGCATCCATTATTGGCTCATATGTAAAAGCTGAAAAAAAAGTTTGACATCTATATTGCTAGCACAACGCATGGGCTCCCCTCCGTTTCCAACATCACTAGGAATGAAATTGAAATTTGTATAAATTGAACACGAGTGTATATTATCTGTCCCTTTTTGTCTGATTAGACTAAAACCCTATTAATTTTTGGCACAATCACAGACTATACTTTTCTGTTTCCTGTCAATAATGTTGACTACAGGTGAAGTTTTTTTTCCCTTAAAAAAAGACAATTTTTTGAAGTAAGTAGCTCAATCCGAAAACCATCTTTAATCATCTCACGTGATTCAACACTAGCGAAGCAAACGCGGGGCATTGAGCTATGTTAGAATGTTTTGTGCAGGACAAATGAGCATGAATAATCTCCGGTTCTTTTAATTGAAATAAAGATATTAACTACGCTTTGACCCTTCAACTTACCTGTTCACATCCTTTGGCTGACCAGTTATCATTTCTCCGTACAAACTACGACTCCTTGACAGCTTTTCGTCTACTTGCAGATCTGAGTTGTCTTAATAGCTGTACATACGCGTCTCTAGGGCAGAGTCATCAAATGTCACTTAGCTGTTTGTTTGGACTGTTACCTCTTAGATGTGGAAATGTGTGATTAAGAAATCTGATATAACACTTGGCTTCACTAAAGCATTTTTCATGAAATGTCCTAAGCATTAGGTAATTCAGGCAATCTAATCCATACTTTGTAATAATAGTGTCTCACTAAGGAACTAATATGGGTGTTAATGAGCTTGCAGCTCAAATGACACGCCCAACCCCAAAATTACCGATGTGTGAGGAATCTGGTGAAAGAACACCTGACATCATTTTTGGCTTTGTGGTTGGAGATTGAAAATAATAAATTCCCCTTTAGCTGTGAGTTTGTCTTATGACATCAGTGATACAGAATGATACAGAATGCATGATGGGTCTACTCCCTAGTTACCTGCATAAATATTAAAGAAGAAGAAGACGTGATGAAACTCTGCTCTATGTCTGATGCTGCAGGAAGAAAAAGACAGGAATTGAACTTGCCTCTTGAGACTGAAGCTTAGTACTACGTGCTTGGAACGTCTCCAGTTGCATAGGAATATTTCCAACCAATAACTTTCATAGGATATATGACACGCATCAGTGAAATATTGATCCTCTTGCTTTTTTTTTTCTTTAATTGGTAAATAAAAACCACGTGGGTTCTTGAATATCTCAACGAACTACTCTAAACCCATCAACAGCATCCGAAAAATCCGATCCGTTCTGATTATAGGATTGAATAAGAAGAGCCCGAAGATCCCTAATCTGTTAAAAATGGTTGTTTTGACTTCTTAAGTTTTCAAAATTAGATTTTGGGCGCATCCATTGAAGAACAAAACAAAAGGTTACCGGAAGATGCTACACTTTATTTGATGCCAACAGGTCATTCATATTCAACTACTACACTGCGAGTCAGTGAGCACTTACGAATTGGTCATCAAACTCCAAACTAGAGAAAGATTTCAATTCATTATATGAATTTTTTTAAAATAAAAAAGAAAAAACTTTAGGGTTGTTAAATCATCTATGAAATATGAATAAAATAACAGAGCTATCATAGTATTGTTTTTTTTTTACTTCTTCTAAAGAAAGGATAGTTATTGAATCATTTACCAATCTAGGCTTACTAGATTTTATATGTTTTTTATGTGAACGATAAAAGTGATTTCTATTATAGAGCTGTGTGTGCAGTCGGTAAACAATGCCTATTTCCATTTTCATTATAAAAAAAAGAAGACGACATTTGGCCCATATCAGTTTTCTCTGACCCCCTTGGGACGGCAACTTAGTCTTAAAAATTTCAGAAAATTTTCTAAAGGTTGGTGTCTTTCAGAAATCAAAACTTAAACGTTTGGCTTGTACTCAACAACAGGAAGCGAGCATCTGAATATTCAAGGCAAAAAGGCTTCAAGCTATATAAATTTTTAAATGCATTCAGAATTTTTTCCATCATAAGGAACCAAAGAAAGGGACAAACTTTACCATGAAAGTTCTTAGAATTAAGTAAGCAAAGAGACAAACTGTATCATGAATGTCCTAACTGCAACATTGAAAACCAGAAAATTGCAGGCAGTTTTATGCCAGTGTAAGGAATTATAAAGTTGTTAGGTTCCCAGCTTCCGGCTAGACGCATTCTTTTGCGAACCCAAACGTCAACCTTTTACGCCATTCGCTCCCATTAGTCATTCCCACCAAGTCTATGTTTTGAATTCATGCCAAGTAATTTAATAAATGATGTTACATCTAGAAATGGAAAAGACAATCATTTAATGTAAAATTCTGAAATTTTCGCTGTTCTAGAGTAGCAAATGTTATCCTAATTATTTTTTCAAACAAAATGTTAATCCTAATTTTAAAAAATTATTTTTATATTATGATTTTAATTAAATAAAGATCTCGTATCTTTGTCTCATGAGTGTATCTTTGCCTAATGAGGTTATTAATATGTACTTAATTGACTATTTATTTATTCTCAAATGCTTAGTGTTCAAAGCTTATTGTGTCTAAAATACTTATATTAGTTCCCATTTTGACTTAGATAGTAAATGGAAGCAAAAGAAGTAAAACAAGCTTAAGTTCGTAGTTTTAGATAGTTTGATTTTTTGACTTAATTTTATCTTCTGAACTCAGATTGAAGAGACTCAAGATGCTATGAAAAGATAAAAAAGAGAGCTTTGGGAGTTTTCAGCATCATAAAGTTTCATAGTTAAAATCCCATGGAATAGCTTCTTACTAATCGGGGCCAATCCCAGTATTTTATAGGTTCAATTCCTACCGGAAGTTATTGTTGTCACAACTTTCCAAATTAAGGGATTTGACGAATGTGTACAGAATTTATTTTCAAAGCTTCTAGAGCCCCCAAGCATGAAATATGAAGTTAACATTCACTTTTCTAACATATTTAGGAATATTATGTTATTTTATTTATTTCTGCAGTTTATTAGATTTTAGAAGGATTATTTGGTACTTTTTCTCTTAATTTCTTAGAAAATCCTAGGCTATTTAAGCCACACAATCATATTTTCACTTTCTTTCCTTTTGTTTAGACGTTAGTTTTCAAGAACTATGCAAGGTTAGATCTATTTCTTTCAGTTAAGGGCAAGTTGAAGGATAAAACCTTGTTTATGCATTAATCAATTACATAATGTTATTCTTTACTCTTTAATGGAATTAATAGTGTTCTTCTGACACTAGTGCTTATGGTTTGTGTATGTTTGTTTTAGTTTAGAAAAGCTATAACGTTCATATGTAAATTTATTACTAGAATTAGGCTTCAATTTGTAATTATTGTCGTTCTTGATTCTTAAATAGCAAACTAATAGTCATGCAACAATAGGGGTAACATAACCTAAGTTAAACAATTTGAGTTTATGTGATTGTTGCTTAAACTAACCTATTTCCTGTATCTTAATGTTGTTATTGCACTAAATCTAAAAAGCTTGTTCTAGGTTGTCTATTTAATTGAAGAGCTTGTTTGAGTTAGATACAATCTAAGGAAAAATTGGGATAATGGAGCTTGTTATTGCCTACAGTTTGTAATTTTAGAAGAGGATATAGAAAAAGTTACAATTGATTATGCTATTCAAGAGAAGGTGGTAACTAAGCTAAGAATTAGACTTGTTAATATGATTATTTTTCTCATCATAATTTGCTTCATTATATTAGATTGAATTGGACTTGTTAATCTAATTTTTTTCTCATCATAATTTGCTTGATTATATTGTACTCATTTTGTTAGTTTATATTAGTTTAATTCATATAGTCACCACAACCTAGTTGTATATTAGCACATTTAGCATAGATTAATAATCATTCCCTATAGATTCGACCTTTACTCACTACAAATAATTGTTAGTATTTAGAGTAAAGAAATTACTTTTAGTGCACTCAGCACATATCAAAATTTGGCATCGTTATTGGGGACTGGTATTGATTAACTTTATGTTTTTTGTGTCAATTAATATTGTGATTAACTTTTCATTTCATAAAAAATTATTATCTTTTTTCCATCAAAATTTTCTTTTTGAGTGAAATCTAGTTTGCATAATGCCTTTTTCTGAAGGCAATCAACATTCTAGTCAAGATTAGTTAATTCAAGCATTACTAGCTCCACCCTCTAAATGTCAAATTTTATCATTTTCTATAGTTTTTTAGGCAATTTTTCACTTTTAGATATAGATTTTTAATTTTCTATTTTATTTTACATGATTTGATAATTTTTTCTTGATTGTTATGCATGAGATTCATTCCTCTAACTAAAGTGTATTACAATGTGACCTTGAGATTGAAAGAACTTTGCACATGTTAAGAAGTGAAGTCAAAATAATTTCAATTGAATTGCCTTTCCATCTTGAGTTAGATTCTAGTAATTTCGAGATTGAGGTAAAAGTCATGGTTAATAACAAAAATCTAAAAGATTTAGATGCTCCATATTTGAACCAACAACCTATTTGTATTACTTTCTTTAATTTAATGAAAAATACTACTTTTGAGTTTAAATATGGTCTAATTCATCTATTACCTTCTTTTCATGGTCTTATAGGTGAGGATCCCACAAATACCTCAAAGAGTTTGATATATTTGCTTAAAATCAAATCAAGTTATGAGCCTTTTTATTTCATTAAAATATATAGCTAAAGATTGGTTCTTTAATTTTCCCTTAGGAACAATTGCTACATGAAACAAAATGAAGAGAATATTCTTAGAGAATCTCTTCCTTACCTTAAGAATTATATATATTTGGGGTGTGAGAAAATATCAGAAAGAGTCCCTTTACGAGTATGGGTAACGTTTTAAGAAACTTTGTAATATTTGCCCACACCATCAAATAATTTATTAACTCCTAATCTATTAATTCTATTAGGGTCTTTTCCCAATGGATAAGAGTATGAATGATGTTGTGAGTGGTTGTGCATTAGTTGATAAGTCCGTTAAATTTGTAAGAAATTAATTACCAACAAATTCCTAAAAGTTTAGTTTTAGATGTGATTTGCCTATTTGATAGGGTAAATGTTTCTTCTATTTAGCAACAATTATCTAAAATTTCCTCTTTTTTTAGACAATTGGCTATAAGGGATGTATAATAAGTAAAGGACCACCAGATATATTCAAACATGAGTTATCCAATAAACATTTTCCTAATATTCTAAGATGGAAACACTGAATAAGTAAACGCTGCTAGGAACATTCATCTACATCATAGGTCAAATGATAATTTCTCCAATGTCTATAATCTAGGTTAGAAGGGTCATCCTAATGTTAGCTACGGAGGAAACAAGTGATAAAACTTCTTTCCAAATTGGAAGTAGGATCCCTAATAATAATTTCAATCTTAGCCATAATCTTCCCCTAACTCGTACATATCTTTGGAGGATATTGTTAAATCTCCTATTAGTAAAACTTTACGATTTCAACTGTAGGCGAAACAATTACAACAAGAGACTAAGCAATTCCAATAGGAGGCCAAGTGTAGCATTAAAAATTTAGAGAACTAGATGAGTTAAATGGTAGTTATTATTAACCATTTAAAGGCTCAAAGTGGGGGGAGATTGGCATCTCAACTTGAGACGAGCCCTAAGGATGTGAGTGCAATGACCTCGAAAAGTGGTAAGAAGGTTGAAGAGCCTAAAATAATTATTCCCATGGTTGTCAATGAGGAATAGATTTAGAAGAAATTGTAACTAAAAGATACAACTATTTGTGGTGTGAGAAAGTATCAAGAAGAGTTCGTTTAAAAGTATAGCTAAAATTTCAATAAATTTTATGCGAATTGCCCTCACCGTCAATTAATTAATTAACTTCTAATCTAATCTTTCTATGAGGGTTTTTTGCCAATGGATAAAAGTATAAATGATGCAACAATTGGTTGTGCATTAGTTAATAAAATCGCTAATGTTGCAAGAGATTTAATCACTAATATGGTAACAAATTCCCAAAAGTTTAGTTCTAGACATGATACGACTATTAGAAGATGGATGAGATGAATTTTTCTTCTATTTGAAAACAATTATCTAAACTTTCTCTTTTGTTAGACAACTGGATATAGGGGATGTATAATAAGTAAAGGACTATTGGTTATATTCAAACATGAGTCATCCAATAAATATTTGCCCATTACTATAAGATGGAAGCTTTGAGCAAGTGAAGACTACTAGGAACAATCCTCTACATCATAGGTCAAATGATCATTTATCCAACACCTATAATCTAAGTTGGAAGGAACATCCTAATTTTAGCTGCGGAGGAAACAAGTAACAAAATTTCTTTACAAATGGGTAGTAGGATCCTTAATAACAATTTCAATCCTAGCCATAATCTTCCTCTAACTCATATATATCTTTGAAGGATATTGTTATGTCTCCTATTAGTAAAACTTTACAATTTGAACTGTAGGTGAAACAGTTATAATAAGAGACTAAGTAATTGTTTAGCATTCAAAATTTAGAGAATCAAATGAGCCAAATGGTAGTTATTGTTGACCGTTTAAAGGTTCAATGTGGAGGAAGGTTGTCATCTTAACCTAAGATGAACCCTAAGAACGTGAGTACATTGACTTTGTAAAGTGGTACTAAGGTCGAAGAGCCTAAAAAGACTATTCCTATAGTTGCTAATAAGGACAAGATTTAGAAGAAACTTAAGAAAGAAGGGAACATTAAATCATATTCGAAGGTAAATTCTAGTCTTTAAATTAAGGTTAAGTCCAACCTTCCAACTTATTTTTAGAAAATTAGGAAAATCAAAGAAGGAAGAAAAGGAAAAGGAGATCCTTGAAACTTTCTACATGATTGAAGTAACAAACCCTTATTTGACACAATTAAGCAAACTCTAATGTAAGAGAAATTCCTATAAGATTTATACATTAGTAAGCAAATGCTAAAAGATGATGAAAAGATAATGTTAGGTGAGAATGTTTTTGTGGTCTTTTCAAAGGAAACTTCCCCTCAAATGTAAGGATCCAGATATGTTCACCATTCCTTGTAAGATTGGTGATAAGATGTTATTTTGTTAAATTAATTGGAGTTATCTCTTTTGTTTTGGATACATTTTCGTGCTTAAATATGAAAATTAATTTTTGTTTAGTTTTAGGAGATGAAAATGGAAATTGCATCAAATTTGGACATTATTGGTGAAAATCACAAATTTTGGAGAATATGGACAAATTATTGCAATGGATAAGGCGAGATCACGCCTAATTCCATATTTACTTGAAGAGTTAGAGTTTAATTAGGAAAATTCTTTCTATCCCTTTTATGTAGGGATTGAGAATTGTTTAAGATAGGCATCTTTACAAAGATAGGATTAGATTAGGTTTAGAATAGGAAAGCATTAAAGAGGGACGTTCTTCACCTCTCTAAATCAATCAATCATTCTTCTTCTTACTTTTCTCTCAATTCTTCATCTTTCTTCTATTTTTGGTGTTGGAACTACAACCATGTATGGCTAAACTCAATTATTCTAATTCAAGGGGATTTAAAACTCTATTTGTAACTTTGTGAGGTTTTGTTCTAATCATTTATTCATGTTTTAAATCAAGTATTTCTTGTTTTTGGTTCTTATATTTGATGAATGAATAATATTGATTAATTTGAAATTTTAATTTAATGTTAATTATTCTATTACTATCCATGAATTCAATAATCTATAATTGTCATGAAGGATTGGTACAAGTAGCAATAGGTTATTTATAAATTTGCATATTTAACTTATAATAAATAAGAAAACTAAGTTGAATAGTTATAGTTATCTTGATTATTTAATTTAGGGTTTAGTCTTTTTCACTAACTTTCTGCTATCATTTATTTGATATGGAATGTTATAAAGTGCAGTTAATGAATGGTAAGTTTTGGTTTGGATGCTAGGTTTAGACCAATTAATTTAGAAAAATTTGAGACTTATTATGGCTATCCTAATATATTTTAGACTAACTAATTAAATTGTAACACCTATTCTTTTTAGACCAATTATCAAAATTGTAATTAGATAAGATATTTCCCTAGAATCAAAGTTTACTAATCATGAATTTCTCCCTTTTTATATTCAGTTAATTTATTTTGATTCCTTTTTAACTTTAGTCAATTAGTTAATTAATCGAAAATCCCAATTTATTTTATTATTTGAAATTAAGAAACTAATGTTTAGTTCTCTCAAGATTCGACATGTTTTTATAACTACTAAAAGAAATTTGGAGAATTGGAATTAATTTTGAGGGTTTCAACAACCAGATCAAAATTTGGTGCCATTGTCCGGGAACTATTTTAGTTTCTTAGTTTCTTCGTGCTATTTTACAGTTTACTACTAATCTCTTGTCTTGTATGACTTGTACTTCTCAAATAAATGAATTACAATATAACCTAAAAATTGAGAAGATAACGTCGTTTAAGGAAAGATACTAAGTAAGGAAGTAGTCATTCACCTTCAAAAGTGAAAGTTTAAGTAGATCTAACAAATAATGAAGACTCCAATTTTCAAGAAGTAGAAGAAAAGACACTAGCATGTTGAGGGAGTTAGCAGCACGAAATTTGAATTAACAAACCTTATGCATCTAGATATTGAGGTAGATTTCAAGTTGAAATTTGGTTTGGTTCGTTTACTTCATATTTTTCATGGTCTTGCAGGTGAAGATCCATACAAACAATTAAAGGAATTTCATATTGTCTGTTATGGAATGAAGCTACAAGAGGTGACAAAAGAACAAATTAATCTCAGGTCTTTCCATTGTCATTCAAAGATAAGGCCGAGATTTGGTTATATTATCTTCCCCTAGCTCTGTGACAACATAGAATGAGATGAAAAGAATGTTCCTAGAGAAGTTCTTTTCTGCATTACGAGTAGCCAATATTAGAAAGGAGATATCTGGGATAAGAAAATTTACTAGAGAAACATTGTATGAATATTGAGAAAGGTTTAAAGAGTTGTGTGCTAGTTTCCTATGCCATCAAATTCCTAACTAACTTTTGATTCAGTACTTTTTTAGGGGACTATTGTCAATGGATTGGAGTGTGGTTGATGTAGCTAATGGAGGAGCTTTAGTAAATAAAACATCTAAAGTGGCTAGACAATTTATATCAATTATGGTTTAAAATTCTTAGCATTTTGGGACGAGGATGGATGGAGTTGTTAAGCACGTGAGTAAGGTAACTATCAAAAACCTTAAGGATAAAATTTTAGATTTAACTGTTATAGTTTGCCAAATGGTTGTAGGTCAATTGCAATTAGTAAGAGTGTGCGAAATATGCTAATATTATAGACATCCTACGAATATATGCCCTACATTATAACAAGACTCCCTTTAAGAAGCTAATGCAATAAGGGGCTTTCCTAGTCGAAATCAACAAAAATATGACCCTTATTTCAATCATTATAACCCAAGATGGAGGGATTATCCAACTTGAGATATGAAAATTAAGGAGACGACAATTTTAATAAACAACCCTAAGCCACTACATATGCTCAACCTCAATCTTCAAATTCAGGAATGTCTTTGGATGAAATTATTAAGGCACTTGCTACTAATACTCAACAATTTCAATAGAAAACAAGAAAAATCCTTCAAACCTAAGAAATCAAATCACTCAATTTGCTACCTCTGTTAGTAAATTGGAAGCGCAAATATCAGGAAAATTACCTTCCCAAACTGTGGTGAATCATAAGGATAATGTCAGTATGATGACTTTGAGAAGTGGTAACAAAATTCAATCTAGATCTTTGTTACCAATGATGGTAGAAAAGAATGATGATGGAGAAAAGAAAGGCAAACTTCCAACTCAAGAATTAATAAAGGTAAAAGTTGATTTATTTTCATCGATATCAATTAATGCACATATACCTTCTTTTCTTAACAGGTTAGCTAGAACAAAAGAAGACAAATATGAAAGAAAGAACCTAGAAACCTTTAAAAAGGTGGAAATCAATATATCACTTCTAGAAGAAATCAAGAAAGTTCCAAAATATGCAAGGTTTTTGAAAGAACTATGCACAAATAAATGGAAGTTGAAGGACAAGGAGAGAATAATTTTAGGTATGAATTTATCAACTGTGTAAATAGAAAATTACCAGAAAATGCAAAGATTCCGGTATGTTTACACTTCCATGTATTAGTGGTAATAAGAAAATTGAGCATGTCATAATAGACTTAGGTACATCTATTAATATCATGCTAATCGGGTGTTTGATGTGTGTAAATTTTAATTAATAACCCTCCATAATTTGTAAGCACACAGTTCATTAGCGTAGTACTTAAAGTATCGATCCCATGAGGAGGGATAATCAAATCACAAAAATTCAAAATGTACGAAACTAAAAACAAGAATTTAATTCAATCAGTCAATTAAGAATTGAACACGAAAATATTAATTATTCACCAATGCAACATATAACCAAGAATGAACCTAAGGAAATTACCAATTGAGAGAAAGGGAGTTTTACCTATCCTTAATGCTAACATGACTGATTATATATTACCATATTGTTGGTTCTAGATGATCCTAGGGTTGATTACTCTCTCTTCAGTCATAACCATTAACCCTAAATTATAAACTCTAATCAGATTATGGAAGTTGTAATCTCTCAATTATTAACCTATCCAAAATCCTAATTAGTTTTGAGGTTCTCTAATAAACTACCAGAAACCTATACAAGATCTCTCTTCGCACAATTTGCCGATTTAATTTAATTCTAATTTTATTTAATCATTCGATTCACCATCTTAGTTTATTATCGAATTATGCAATCGTAGAATTAAATAACAACAAATCCAAATAAAACATAAACAATTAGATTTCCTTAATTTAAGAATAAAACTTTGAAGGTAAGTTTAGAAAATCTTCAACATTCAAAAATCATATCAATAAACTATTATTCCAATTCTATACAATAATAAAATTGAAAATAAACAAGAAATACGATCTGAACGAATGATGGGAGGCAATGACGTCAAGAAACTCCTGATATGGGAAGTAAGTCGAGTCAATTTCTTCTCCTCTTCTCACTTCCTTCTTCTCTTTCTCTATCTCTCGAGGAATTCCCTCTAGGATTTCTCAAAAGTGGCTAATGCAAAAGCTCTCTCTACCTCTTTATCTTGTTCTTTAAATATCCTTTTTATACTGAGCAACTCTATAGTTTTTTTGGACGGCTGAAAGGTCCAAAAAATCTCTAGAAACTTAACGTTTTTAAGTGTCTGCATATTTATCCGATGCAGGCCAAGATGGTGGGCAACATCTGAGCCTTCTATCATGTTTGTGACATATGGGCCAACTTTGGTGCTTCTGTCACAATTGTGGCCTGTTGTGCTATAATTATGGGTCATTTTATCGGCCCAAATGTCTTTAAAACTTCTCCATTTTTTGAGGTTAATCCTAAAATACTAACAAATACATTAAGGTACCTTAAAAACATAATATTTAAGCTCAAAGACTTGTACTAACCCATAAAACACTTGAAATATAAATAATTAACAAACTAACACAAATATAACCTAAATACATACTAAACAATTAAATTAACAATTAAACACAAATCAAACTAAGCCCTAAAACACGATGCAATTTACATTTATCACATGCCATATTCAATCTACAGGGCTTTAAATTCAAATTCTTTACAAGAAACTAATTTGATTATTCAACTAGCTGGTCATTCTTATGTGCATCATATTGGTATTATTGAAAATGTTTTAGTCCAAGCTAATGGTTTAGTATTCCCAATAGATTTTTACATCTTGAAAAAGGATGAAGATAGTGTTGAACATTTAGATTTGACTTGTTGCAAAGGTCATTTATAAAGACGACCAAGATGAAAACTGATGTAGATGAGGGTACTGAGTTTGATGGAGAGATTGTAAGTTCAATATTTTTGAAGCAATGAAGTAACCTAATGATTTCCAATCAACTTATCATATGGATATTGTGGATTCATTTGTACATGATATGTTTGAAGAAGAAATTGTTGAAGATGAGTTAGAGCTTAAGGCTAAATCAGAAGTGAAGGAGCAAGTTGATGAAACTTATGAAGTTGTAGAATCATCATTAGCAATGATAATAGATTCAAAAACTTTGAATAGTGAACTTATTATAACTAAAAAAAATTGTCTTTTGTTTTGCAGGCTTCGAAGATAGAATTGAAGGTGTTACCTGATCACCTAAAGTATGTTTAATTAGGTGATAGAGGGTCATTACCTACAATCATTTCAAAAAGGTTGACTATCAAGAGGGAGGGTTAGTAGCATTACTTAAGGAGTACAAAACTATAATTATATAGATGTTTGAGAGAAAAAAGTCACGTGGAGCATAGTTGTCAGGAGTAAAGACCTTAAAATTACCTAATACTAAATCTCATAAGGCGAGATCGTGCCTCATGTGATTTAGCTTTCTAGAATGAAATCCTTAAAATTCCATAATACTAAATCTTATAAAGCAAGATCACGCCTTATATGATCTCGCGTTATATAAGGCATGATCTCGCCTTATATAATATAGTTTTCCAAAAAACTAAATCATATAAGGCGTGATCTCGCCTAATATAGTATAGTTTTCTACAATGAAACTCTAAGTTTTCTTGTCATTTTTTATTTTTTAAAAATATATATAATTTAAAATAAACTACAATAGACACGTTTTACTTCAAAAACAAATTTATTATTTACTAATTATGTTTTCTCTTTCAACAGTAGCATAAACACTCACAATGCACAACCCTACCAAAGATGCACCAGCACCAGCAAGCAATATCCCACCATATCACCCAGCCATCCATGCTAGCTAAAATGTAATGTCCATTAATAGCAGCCATACACAACCAACATTTTCTAGTATTATTTTTAATTCTATTTTTTAATTATTTTTATTTCATTTTTATCAATTACTTTTAATTGCTTTCCTTTAATTTTAATTTTAATCATTATTAGATTATTTTCATTATTTTTTGAATTAGTTTTCTATTTATACTAGTCTTCATTATAAGAAGTTCCAAAGATATTCTTAAGACAAAAGTAAAAAGAAAGTCTACGGTGAATCTAACTACACAGGATCAATCTGTTACAAAACCTACCACAAGTACCCATCAAAAGTGTATTTGAATTGCCACAGGATGTGATAAATTGAGAAACAAAAGGACAATTTAGTTATGTGTCACATGATACCTTTCTATCGACTAACACCATAGTACTTCTCATTTTAGATGCTCACAACTCAGGGGAGTCTTCTACTCTGTACTTTATTTTTGTTGATTATTTTTATGAGATGTGAGTATCTTGTGCATACATTGGGGACAATGTATAATTTAGGCATGGGGGAGCAAGATAATACATTATGATAAATTTTGTGACTTTACTTGGACTCATGATATGATGATTTATTTATTGATAATTATCATGATAGCCTCATAATTTTCTAGTTGTTGTTTATAAATAATTCTTAAGTTATGATACATTTTTTGTTTAAGAAATAATACATGAGATAGACATGTATCATTAGTGTTTTCATTAAATGAAGTATCTCATTGGTTTTGTTGAATAAAAGTGTGCATGACTTGATGCATTTTTTACACCTACGTGAGCTTTGAGCCTAAGATCATACATCACATTTGTGCTTATACACATCTTTTTGTTTTGTGTTATCAAATATAGCTTGTTTATGCTAGAATTTGCTTTTAAACAGGTGTTGAGACCACATTTTTTATGAATTTGTGTATAAAGATGATAAGGGCACTTAAGATAACCATTTTTATCTAAACAAGCCTACCTTACCCTTTATCCCTAGAAAACTAATTTGAGCCTTACCCTTTCTTTTTTTTCATAATAACCTTGTTACAAGTCACATTTACCCTTTTTATTATTGATATCGTTAATGATTTTAAACCCCTATATTGAAGGAATTGTTTAAAGCTTATTTGTATAGGATTTTAAATATTTCCATAAAAAGTGAATTAGTTGATTCAAGTTGTAGTGTTTTGACTTTTTTAGAGTAGGGATGAAGTTAAAAAAATAAAAGAGAAACATCTTCTTTGATGTTCTTGTTATAAAAAAGAAGAAGAAAAAAGAAAAAAAACAAAGTGATTGAAAAATATGTTATTTGGATCAAGTGAATTTTGGATTGATTTAAGTTGAAACTTATGTAGATAAGTTTGAATAATTTCCTTCAATTTACTTAACCTAAAAACCATTTTTTGTCATACCTTACCTAAGCTACGTTATAACCCTTATCTTACCTTTGATTTATGTATTAAGCTCATTTTTGTTAAATGGTGGAGATATGACTCATAAGCAAGCTTATGGAAACAACTCGCTATGCTTTGATTTGAGAGCTTAATAAACCCAAAACACTTTAAGTGCATAAAGTGAATTTCTTGAGAGGGTTTCAAGTATTGTTTCAATTGATTTTGATAGAATTGATGAGATATTATGTTTAAATTATAGCAATGTGTCCTATAAATGCTTATTCTCTCAATTATTATTTTATCCTAAACCTTTAATGCAAATTAGCTTTTGGATATTCTAGATAACAAGAAAGGAGATGAGAGGTTGTTATGAAGATAATTGATGTATGCTTAAGGACAAGCATGAGTCTGGTGTGGAAGAATTTGATAAGATGTTATCTTGGAATTATCTCTTTTGTTTTGGATATATTTTGGTGCTTAAATAGGAAAATTAATGTTTGTTTTGTTTTAGGAAATTAAAAGGAGAAATTGCATCAAACTGGGAGACTAGTAATTTTAAAGAATGTGGACAGATTAATATAGTCGAAAAGAAGAGATCACACCTAATGCCAGATTTACTTGAAGAGTTAGAGTTTAGTTAGGAAATTTCTTTCTAACTAGGGATTCAGATTTGTTTTAGATAGAAATCTTTGTAAGATAGGATTAGATTAGGTTTAGAGTGGGAAAGCATTAAATAGGGATGCTCTTCATCTCTCCAAATCAATCAATCGTTCTTCTTCTTACTTTTCTCCCAATTCTTCTTCTTCTATTTTTTGTATTCAAACTAAAGTCATGTATGGTTAAACTCTTTTTTTGATTGGAATCTCAAAGATTGGATTCGGTCCTAACTCTCCCTGCTTTCCAAAGAATGATTGAACTGTAACTTTCTTCCTCATAACAGAACCCGATGCTAGGCCAAGTCCCTCAGCCTGCCCGTTAATCAGGAATACTTGGCTAATGCTATCAAAAAGCATCTCGCAACTAATTCAAGGGGTTTCAAAACTCTAGCTGTAACTTTGTAAGATTTTGTTCTAAACTTATATTCATATTTTAATTCAAGTATTTCTTCTTTTGAGTTCTTATATTTTATGAATGATTAATATTGATTAATTTGACAAATTAATTTAATGTTGATTATTCTATTGCTATCCATGAATTTAATGATCCATAATTATCGTGAAAGATTGGTACAAGTAGCAAATAGGTTATTTATGAATTTGCATATTTAACTTATGATAAACAAGAAAACTAAGTTGAATAGTTACACTTATCTCAATTATTTATCCTAGGGTTTAGTCTTTTTCACTAAGCTTATTGCTATCATTTATTTGATATGAAATGTTATCACACTCAGTTAAAGGATGGTAAGTTTTGGTTTAGATGTTTGGTTTGAATAAAATTAATTTAAGAAAATTTGAGACATATTATGGCTATTCTAATATGTTTCGGACTAACTGTTTGAATGGTGACACTTATTCTTTTAAGGCCAATGATCAAAGTTACAATCAGATGAGATCTTTTCCTTGAACCAGAATTTAGTAATCTTGAATTTCTCCCTTTTATATTCAATTAACTTATATTTATTCTTTTTTAATTTCAATTAATTAGTTAATCAATCAAAAACCCCCCATTTTATTTTATTATTTGAAACTAAGAAACTAGTGTTTAGTTCTCCTGAGATTTGACCTAGTTCCATGATTATTATAAGAATTTTAGAGAATCAAAATTAATTTTAAGGGCTTCAACAACCCGATCAATTAGTAATGATAGATTAAGTGAGCAATGTTAACTTTAGAAGCACAATCTATTTATACTTTCTTAAATCTAA
>JANZXR010000171.1:15706433-15719645 GCA_027575705.1 Erythroxylum echinodendron | reverse complement strand
GGATATGTCTGGGATTCAATTCCCGCGACTCGCTTTGTAATTTGTGTTCTATTTTCCTTTTATAAAAAAAAAAAAAAGAAAAAGTGCTTTTAAACATAAAATTCTAAAAGAAAAAAAAAAGCCTCTTCTTGATTCTAAAATAAATAAGCCATTAACTTACAAATTTTATATATTGAATTAATATTTATCTTAAAATAATAAATATTTATTTATAAATAGTATATTCATTTAGAAAAGAAATTATACTTGTAATTATTTATAGTTTATAGGAAATTTAGATTTCACTTTGTTGGTACAATAAAGAAAATATACCAATGTGCATGCAAGGATGTTAATTCGGCCTGGAAAATTTCCGACTCGTCCTGATTTAACCTAAAGTTAACAAATCAAGTCACAAATTCAGATTTTTTTGCCCCAATTGAGCGACAAGTTAGGCTTAAGATAAGGTTGTCCAAGTTCGACCCAGCTTAGGCTCAATCAAGAGCAACAAAATAATGCCATTTTTTTTAAGATAACATCATTTTTTGAATTTTTAAAAATAATAAATCTATTTAGACCAGCTCGGTCCATCCTAAGCCTGTCGAGTTGGGGATCGACCAATGGACTTGGCATTTAGGAGCTGGCCAACCTGTAGCTCAGTCTAACTTTATATATTTTTAAAAAAATTAAAAATGACGTCATTTTTTACATTCCGGTCCGATCAAGGGCTAGGCTAGGCCGACCCGTGACTTGATTTGACTGAACAATTTATTTTAATTTCTTATATACAAATTATTAATAAAAGTATTTTATTTTATTAAAATAAATAATTTGAAATTAAATTTTTATTTATAAATTATTATTTATTTAAAATATATTTTAATTATTAAATTAAATTGTATTTGAAATTTAAATTTTAAATTTAATATATTTATTAGTTAATATTATATTTAATTTAACTACAAAAATTAAATTCAATTATTAAGTAAAATTAAATTATTCATAATTTAATTAATTATATATTATACATTTAGTTGATAGTAAATCAGATTATAAAAATTATCAAGGCAAAATATTACTTATCCCAAATAAATGTATTTGATAAATTAAGGCACAATATATCTAAGCCAAATAAAATGGATACTTAATTAATGTTTACAAAACACATTGAGATAAAATATTAATTTTTTATATCCTTTTTTAAATAGATAAAATTTATTTATATTATATTGTTAATGAAAAACTCTATTCTATATCATTAAAAAAAGTTAACAATAAATATAAGATATGTGCTCCAAAATAACATTGATAATATAACATATTATGCTTCTTCGTTACATGGCATATCTTGAATAACAAAAAATTTCTAAAAATTAATCATTTAGCTTTAAATGATATTTTACGATTAATATATATATAATCTGATTTTCTGAAAAATTATCATTTGAAAAAATATTACTAAAGAAAAAAGGAGCAGCTTTCATCGAAAAATATGGCTTCTGGGCATTCATGTTTGTGCTTTTACATATATATATAAACATGCATCTGTATTATATAGGAAGGGATAATCATAAGATCAAAGGACGGTCTTTAAGTACCATTTCACGACGCGAATTCTGATGACGAAGAGCCAAAAGAAACACCGTACAGAGCTTCTGTTAACCGACTTTGGCTGTGTGTTTATGTATGGCCGAGACCCGAAGAAGGAAAAGCTTTAGCGAATGAGAGTATATTTAGTTAACTGGCAAGTACAAGTCATGATCAAGATCCGAAAAGAGTATATAGGGCTGAGACCCGATGAAGGAAAGATCAACGTCAATAGACAGATACAAAACATGCAGCATGTGCACTGCTGTCCGTCCTCTTGTAAAGTATGACTATAGCCTAAGTGGAAGATATGATTATAAGTGCTTAAAAATGTAGTCTGACTTTTTCTTTTTTGTATATTAGAATTCCTCGTTTTTTTTTTTTTTTGGACACATCGGAAGGCGTACCTAAACCAATCAAGCCTGTAAACATGTGACAAGTCCTGTCCATGTTTGGGAGATGGGACCTAACGCTTTGTCCTGTCTATTTGTACCGAGTTGTGTCAAACATCAGAGTCGTTTGAACAATTAAGAACCTGATGGCAATTGACAAAAAGACGATGCTCACAGATCAAAAAGAAAATGGAAGGTCGTTGCTTCTTAATTAGCAGAAGTGGAATAGTGTTGCTAGATATTGTATTAACACTAGAGCTACTTTACATTGATTCAACAGGTACAATTCTACAATATTGTTATATCTGAGCTTTATTACCAAATGATGCCAAGAATATTAAAAACTTCTTTAACAAAATATTGCATTCTATCTCCTGTATCCCATAGCTACCACTGGGATCCTTACTTTATGCCCTCTGCTTCCTTTCATGATAACTTCACCAAAACTGTACGATCCAGTCACTGATCGAACAGTAAGACTCACTGAGAATGTCCTTGATGCGCCTCGTTTCAGTGTCATTGCTGGAGGGTTAACTTCAATGGCAATTGGTGGCTGCATTCTGGCCGTGATCACGTAGGTTTCGTCGTCGAATACATTTGTAACTGTGCGAGTGACTGTATGAGTTTTCACCAAATGGGAGATTGTAATTGATGGAGTGTTCAGATTTGATGGCTGGCCCATGGTGTTATTACAGGGTGAGTTTGTGTAGTTTCTAATCTCGTGGATGTCAATTCCAGGAGTAGAGCACAGAAAGCCCAAGTAATCCTCATAACCTGCGCACAAGCAAATTAGCAAGACATTAAAGATACAGCGGACTTAACAAGTAGACTAAACAAGTAAAGAAGCTTAAATGGGACTATTATCCCCTTTGCTTTCCGTAAAAATCTTTATTCATGATCGTACAACAATCACAAAATCAAGCTTTAATTATTGGCTAATCAACAAATATTTCCGAACACCTTGCTGGAATTCACAAGGGACTGTTCAGCATACTAAAGCTGCTCATCATGTTCCCAAAATATTAAAAAAATGAAAAAGAATAGTATGAATTTAGAATTTTCCGCATGAGAATGAACCTAGAAATAACAAATGCAGTCATGACGTATATAAGTAGAAGAACCTGCATCAAAAACCAGTCCAGGATCTAGAGCAGCCCTCGGGTTGACATGACCACTCCCACAATCAAAAGGAGTAGCCTTGGCCAGCTTGGTGGCTTCTGTTTCAGAGTATTGCTGTGCTTGAAGAGGTCTCCCTGCTCTATTAAGCATTGTTGAAGTTGTCATCAAGGCTGATTTGATTGCAGCAGGACTCCAGCTAGGGTGCGTCTGCTTTACAAGGGCAGCTATACCTGCAATATGTGGTGCAGCCATGCTAGTTCCAGATATCACTGCAAATCCTTCCCCTGCCCAAAGCAAATAAGTGCAAAATATATTTTACTGTTTGTCATTAAGATGCATTAAAACATGCACCGTAAAGTTCACCTACCAGAAAATAATGAAAGATTGGAAAGGCATACGTGTTTTCTATACACAAAATTTGAGAACATGAAACTAGAAGTTTTGACACTCCCCTTAACAAGCAAGTTAGTACTTAGCCCTTTATCACCCAAAGGTGTAGAATGCTCCTTCAATAAGTTCCACCCGTGGAGTCACTAACTTGAAAGGAAGCCAGGCATTAACCCACACTTCAATGTTTAGAGCATGTATGGCTATTATCGAAGTATTTATTAGAATCGGATAAATTACTTACCAGCATAATTTACCTCGTCTGTTCCATTTGGAGACCAAGCAGCCCAAATGAGTGAACCAGGGGCAAGGATGTCTGGTTTGAGGAGATCGGCATCTTGAAAGTTGAAATCTTTTATGTTGGGCCCACGAGCAGAGAATAAGGCAACTTGGGGTGCCGATCTATGGAGAATAGGCATCAAACCATCTCCAATGCTTCCTGTAGCTTTGAAGCTTTTCACCCTTCCAGTCCAATCTCTTGATGTGGAGACGTTGTAATAGTCTATAAGATCCTAGAATGGCAGCAATGATCCAAACCCAAATATCAGTAGTTAGAACAATCCTGTTAGAAACTATCTGGTGTGATTAAAAAGAGATTAAGCAAAGAGTAGGGATCGAAAACAGTTTATTCACTGATCAAAATTTATTAAAAAAAAAATTCAATGCAGTCAAAGGAAGTGAAATTTATATAGCAAAATAAACAATAATGCTTTATTAGTTTCCAATTTTCCATTGATATGACTTTGGAATAATTATATTTAAATAAATGACATGGTTACTCTGGCAAATTAAGTCTAAATGCCAATAATTATGCGACAAGTCAATAGAACTCTCAGATTCAAAATTAGAAAGATCAGAGAAATAAAAGGAGACCATAGATTGCAAGAAATCACAAAGTCAGCTTTCAAGTATATGCAATAGCATTTGCAAGTTCATGGTCAAAAGTTCACTAAAGAAAAATATTACCATGGATTTGGTTACGTCTGTGATGACAATTCCAGGAATACCAACAGGGACAGGGTTAAACTTGGCCCCCGGAGAAACACTTTCGACAGCAAGAACAAATCCAACTGCACCAATACTCCTGGCAGTTTCCGATACTCTTTTAACAGAAGCAGTACCAACAACAAAATTGAAGGAATAACCACAAAGAAGAACGTTGCCCTCAACCATGTTTCTGTTCAACACTTCTGGTCTCTGGCAATCTGAAGGACTGTACTTCATTACTGAAGAATCAAGTAACACGTCATTGGCAGCAACCAAGGTGTACGTTTGATTAGCATGTGTAGAGGCTGCATCAATCCATTGCCCTTTTCAGCTCTCAAAGAGCCAGATTATGACTCCAAAATCCAATAAATTAATTTGCAGGAAGTCAATTGATAAATACAAGATGCTTGAGGAAGTTCGTCTGTAAAACTTACGGGATAAACCAATTCCTGGCAAGATTTTTCCATTTCCCAGGGTTAGATGATTTTTGTATCTGCGATCATCAATTGAAGCCGCCACAGATGTTATCCAAGGGCTATAAGAAACCAATGTCTTTGGAAAAGGACCTCCATTTCCTGCTGCCTGTGCAACAAATACACCTGCCTTTACAGCAGCTAGAAGTGTAGCATCGAATGGGTTTAAGAATGTAGTCTTGGTGGTTGCTGGAGGGCTATTTGGACCCACTGAGAGGCTGAGTATGTCCACACCATCATGAACAGCCTGTTTAGAATGTTATCTTAGAAATCTAAACCCCTAGCATAAAAAGTATAGCCAAAAATTGATAATTAGTTGACAAAACGGAATCTAGGAGGAGTTCAATGCAACTATACCCAAGTAATTGATAGGTTATGTTATTTGACCACTTACTTGAGTATCTTAATATGATTGCATTAGGATAAAGGCATCGAGAAATTATATAGCTGGAATTTAAACCATGAAAAAACAGCAAGAATGGAAACAAATTAAGCAGCAATACTTGATCCTTGCACTGTGTTATGTGCTATTGGCCAAGAGTGGTAACGGCATACCTGATCAATAGCAGCTACTACATCTGCTACAAAGCCTCCAAAAAGCCTGTAGAGTGCTTTGTACACAGCAATCCTATCCAAATGCAATTGCACTGGTCATGCTACACAAAAATAAAAGAAGGAAGTGCTCCAACTGCACATTTCAGCAACAGCTATTGTTCGTACCTAGCACGAGGAGCCATCCCACTTGCTTTTCCAAATTCATGGCCGTGCATTCTCACTGGAATACCATTATTTCCCGCTGCAATAGCTGCTGTGTGACTGGTAGCCGGTGACAAAGGCAAAGAGAACATGGTATCAAATTTAAAAGACATCTTGCTTTACATATACTTTACAGGCATGTTAATCAGAACAGTATTTCATACTATCAGAAAGGATAATGATCGTAGCATATATTCTCCCAAAGATAGGAGAAGCATCCAGTTATGTGCACCATAACTTGGAGATTTTAACATGAATAACTGGAATTTTTCAAATTTGTCCATAGTCTTTCTTAATTTTCTAGGGGTACCCAGAAAAATACTTCAAGCATCTCAACAATATTTAGTTTTGTCAACAAGACCTTTTCTCGTGGATCTGCTCTTGTGGCACTCAATGAATTGTTGCCTGTTTGTTTTTCCTTGTATATCACTCATTTATCTATGTTAATGTTGAATAAAAAATTAATCCAATATAGAAAAGAATATATTTCTAACTGAAATGGATATTTCTGCAAGAAGTTGTGCTCATATACATGTAGAAACAGCAATGAAATGTAGGCAAAGCAAGCAGTGTCATACTGAAAACAATGCCCTCAACCAACTGAACATCAGAACTAACATAAATTTTGAATGATAGTAACATTTACTAGTAGAAACAGAAAATTTTCCTTGAATGATTCTGACGTTATTCAATAATCATAGTACAGGCTGGTATTAATTAAGCCATTTGGGGAATTTTCAACCAATAGGTAGAACTTAAAGAACATAATATTATGGCGGATCAGCTGCAAACCTTTCTAGACTACATGTACGATGATAAACTAGCTGTTCGTTGTTTGATGATGAGTGCAGTTATTGTATTCACATTCTGAAAAATATCACCACGATTGTGCTTTTGTGGTAAGGGATACCATTTCAATGAAATAGCTTAAAAGATCTATCTTATCATCCTTCCTATTCCATGAAAGGAAAAAATTGAGGAGCTCCATCACATAAATAAACATGGAAATAACACCTTTGTTATTTCCTTTTCCATTTTCTTTTTTCTTTTATCTCAAATAAAGGGAAGCACACTTCATTTAAAATTGTGAGCTAAGCGCTATGTTTCTAGATACGTGATTCAAATATCTGTATCAACTTGCATGACAAATGCAAGTATAAATTCCACTTTCTATGAAATGGATCTAACCTTCCATGTCCATCACCATCCATAGGAGAAGCAAAATCTATGGTAGGATTGAATGCCCCAGCAGCTATTGCAGCTTTCGCAAAATGTTGGGCTCCAATTATTTTTCCATTGCAGAAGTCTCTTTTTGTATCAGGATCTTCTTCACATTTTCCTTTATACTTCGGAAGAGGCCTATATGGATCATCATTGTGAATTGCAAAGCTTGGATGGTATGGATAAATTCCTGAGTCCACAAAACCTATCACAATATCCTCTCCAGCCCTGTCAAAGCCACCTCCAGTAGGCCAAACTTCAGTTGGAAGACCCAAAAACTGTGGCGTGTGCGTTGTGAGTCTCCTAACCTTCCAATCTCTCTCAACAGATTTTACACCAGGGAAACGTCTTAGAATATCTGCCTACTAATATATTGAAACTACGTAAGCAAACACAATTTCCAAAAGGAGAACCATTTGTTAACAGTGGGACAAACAGTAAATGGGTGATCACCTGATCAGTTGATAGATGAACTGCAAATCCGTTTATAAGATGTCGATAGCTGTACAGTTTTTTGTAGGTCCCACTGTCAAACAGCTTACCAAGAAGCATATCATGTTTACTTTCAAGATGCTTGGCATAAGATGTGACCAGCTCACTGATAGAGGGACAAGAGTTAAAATAGTTCTTTTCAACTACTTCAAAAACTCTGATATAGAAAGTGCATGTCAATAATAATATTGTAAACTTTCAAGGGAACTAGAAACAGGGTTAGAAGCTTGGTTGCATCACCAAAAGAAAGTTTGGAAAGAAATCGCATACAGAATTCAAGCTGCTAAACACTTTCTTTTGAACTTGGAGCTTGACTGCTGGGTGTAAAAGAAATCGTCAAAGAGTTGAGGGTATGTACTACATTAGACGACAGAATATGATAAATGCAAGAAGCCTATGGTGCATATATTGAGGAAATTCAGTCCTGATGGTCAAAACTAGAATATTTAAATTACATAACACAGGAGCATAAGTTGCAAATGAGATGGAACACTAATCATCCATTTCGACAATATGCAAATATATGAGCCTAAAGCATAGTGACAATAACTATACACCTGAAAATTCAGTTCATAGTCGCAAAAAGCACATTTATGTTTTCACATACCTGGTAGTGTCGATCTTTTCATCGGATATGGGGGCAGTGGCTTCAAAGCCTGGGACACCTCCTTTATAGCTTATCACAGGATCTCCCTCCATCATCACAAGATAGATCTCTTTTATCCCACAAACAAATAGAGAAAAGAAGACAAGTTGTGCGAACAAGATGTTTATTAGCCACATTTTCAGGCGCTGCCTACAGCTTACTGCTAGAGCATTATCGCAACCAGTTAGTTTCAGACAGAAAATAGCACAAGTGCACGAGTTACATAAACCAAGATGATCAGAACTTATTGCTGTCCAAAAGCTTATAAAGATAACATCTTTTTAACTTAACTAATTTGCTTTTAATTGCTACAGGTAAAATTTCAGACTCTTAGCTAATATTATTTGCAAAGTGAAAATTAAAGAAAAGTAAGCATAGTCTAACACGATTTGAGAGAAGCGCTTAAAGTAACAATGGTAGACTAACTGACAAATTTAATAAGTTCACAAAATAATTGGAATGTCAGGTAGTGGAAGAAATCTCAAATCCGACCTCACAAGCACAACTCAAAAATTGAGCACTAACGAAAACCCCACAAATTACAATAACCAAAAGAGATTGACTTTGCAACATCAGAAACTTTAAAACGGCAATAAATGCTATGTATTAGCTTAGTACGAAGCAGATGAATAAGAATTTAAATAGAGGTGCTTTGAAGAGTGAGTGCAGCGACCACCTCCACTAAATTAAGTAGCTTCAACGTCAATGACTGAACTGGACAAATCCATTAGCTTAGAATCATAAAATTAACCAATGTTTCAAAAGAAAGAAGCCAAAACAGAAGGAAAAATAGAATTAAATCAAGTGAATTACCAGAGCCAGAGAGAAAGACAGCGTGATCAGATCAGAGTATCGACTTGATTTACATTCGCGAACTTATGCAAGCGAATCTGCATAGCACAACGAGGAAGAAAACATGCAAGAAAATTTGAAAGAAACAATTTTTAAACAATAAAAAATGGACAAGAAAGACCAATCATGAATCACCTCTATCTGTCAGCAAAGAATATGAAGAGAAAGATCCAGACCTGACCTTTCAGCTACTAAAGAAAGCTACCATCCTACAAAAGTAAAAAAAGAGAAAGCAGAACCCATAAACAGCAGCTTCTTAATTTACATTTTTGTTCACATTCCTATCCAGTTTTTGATTACCATCTTCCACTTACAGACAACAGAAACAAACGAAACGAATAAGGAGAAAAAAAAAAAAAGGCAGTAACAAGAGTGAATGGAGTGAAACACAGTGCAACCCTTTTTCCGTTTGTTGAAAGCAAAAGCTAAAACGGTAGCTTAGCCATGGCTAAACAACGGCTCGGACGAGATGCAATTAACCATTTGCTTTATAATAAGCCCACAAGGAAAAGAGTGTTAGAGAGAGAACAGGAAAGAGTGTACATGATTGGAGAAACAGTTAAAAAGACAGAAGTGGTGATGCCGTTGTTCGGTGTTTGTGTTAAAAAAGGAGCAAAGTAGGAATGACTGCTTCAATTCAAGTGTGATTTAGTAGCTTTCATAATCTTGTTGATCTTAACTGCCACATTGTTGTCTTTGTTAGTTAATAACGGAAGTAGATTAGAAAGCATGAAAACAATTTGAGAAAACCTTTGATTATCACACTTCTCAGGATTAATACTTATTTAAATTTTAGAAAATGAAATTAAATAGAAAAAAGAAGGACAAAGCAACGAAGATGTGGTAAAGGGTGATAAGTATCCCATCAAATCTTCTGTTTCATTTATTATATCTTGATTATATTCTATTAAATCTTATTCATATATTTATAAATAATTTACGTAAATATGTAAATAAAATTTAATAAAATGTGATAAAAATACTGGTACAAAAAATCTAATTCCAATAAGAAAATAAGTCTCATTAATTATTGGATTTTTCTTGTCCCTTTCACATAATTTATTACTACTGTTTATAGTCAAAAGTCAATGTTAGTGTTGTGAGGGTGCTAAGAGGATCATCGATTACTGCATCTTTCCTCTTCTACTTTTATAAAAAGATTATTTCGTGATTTTAAAATCTCCTAATGACAAAAGAAGAATTTTTACTAGTTACTATATTACTGTTTATAGTATTAATTTTTAAAGAGCCTAGTCAGTATTTATCAGTACCCGTCCATGATTTCCAGACTTTCTCAATCAACTTCTACATCAAATTTGATGGTTGATTAATAGATTTATCCCTATATTTTAACTTTTAAAAGTGGTAGTCACAAATGAATAATTTTACCGATTGCTCCATAATTTACCCTTTATTTTAACTTTTAACCTCGTGAATTCAGTCAAACATAGTTATGGTTAAAACCATGAAACCAACATGAAAAATCATGTGATTAGCATCTAGACTCCCTTAATTGGGGCATGCAAAAATAAGTTTTAAGGTATCAGATGATGACTTGAATTAGCATAAAGTTTGATAATTTTGGTATTAGACAAAGTTTATCTCATTCATTCTCAAAAGAGAATCCTCACTTTGAACAATTTGGCCCATGTTTTTTTCTTTTTCCTTTTAACAGTGGAAATCAACCCAAGTTTTATTGTAGCTCCTACAATGTAACAGGGAATGTAAAACCTATATATATTTAATATGTGGCTCATTAAATATTTACGATTTTAAAAATAGTAAATGTTCAATTCTGATTGGTCAATTTGATTAAGTAAGATAATATCGATTAAGTAAAAAAAGATTTTATTTTAAACTTAGCCGTTTGATGAGAATAGTTCAAAGATATCCTTATTTTAATTTGAAACTGGTCCTCTTGCCCTTAGACTCCTCTATTTATTATTCCCCATTATAAAGCAAGATTATCGAGGACAAGAGAAGAGAAATCAAGTTTCTCTATATCCAATCATTCAGAAGGGATTTTTCTCAATTTACGATTTAGTAAAAGTTATGGATTAAGGTATATGTTTCATATTTTATATTTTGATATAAAACGTAGAATTTTGAAATTTGGATTAAATAATTATTGTGATTATATTTATATAGTAAATTATGCTTATATGTGACATCATAACTTAGTTCTAAATACTATATTTTTCATTAAAGATATCGCATAATTGCTCGTTGAATTGTTCTTCGTATTTTAAGTTTACTATTAGTATCTTCTTTACTAATAAATGAAGCAACAAATGTGTTTGGTTTTGATTCAAACATAAGCAACAGATTTTTGACCTCTAGATGCACAGATACACCGTAATTATGATTCTTATTCTTTGTGCGTTAATTCATGTTTGTCGTATCTCGACAATGAAACATAAAATGCAATTGTTTACCCTGTTGCTTTTAAAGTAAATCATGTTATTATCACTATATTTAGACCATTGTACGGAGTTGAGGATTCGACAGGTTGAAGGTCGAGAGTCATGTGAGTTATAGCATCAGTATCAGGTAGCCATTCTGCAAAAGTGTTAGAAGTGACAGATGAAGGATCAGAAGATTTTGTGATGTTAAAGGCAGTGAAAGCAGTGCATAAATTATTAGAGTCTGTGGGAGTCGGAAGTGGGCAATTTCGAGATTCAGAATATCAAAAATGACAATGTGTAACAATATGACCCCATTTCCAACAAATTTGATATTGAGGGAAAGGTTTATTGGGCTTAAAATAAGATTGGTTTTGGTTATAAGAAAATGCTTGGTTATGATGTTGGTTGGTTTGGGCTTGGAAGAGTGAGTGAAGTAGGCTGGACCAAGAGAAGTATAGGAATTATGCCCAAAAGTTGAAGGCCCAAACCCTATCCATTAGGGTTGAAAAGATGATGTCTGTAAGGCCTTAAATTGTAGCCTAGTTGGAATGTTTCATTGAACATGTATTCCATATGACTTAATTATGTTTTTAAAGAATCATACTTGGAGAATTGGAATTAAATTGGCATCATAGATATTTAAGGTATTAATGTTGAGCCCAAGGTCTCAGAAAATATGTTATGGATACTTTACATAAGATTTAGTGAAGATTTAGTGATAAGAAGGCTTGAAAGTACTTAAAACTCTAGGTTGTAATGATTTTTTTAGCAAGACAAATATGACACTTAAATTTGTAAGTGTCATATCTTTTGATTCCAATGTCCAAAATTTTCAAACTTTATACCATTCGAAAGCTAAGAGGATAAGCTACAACTTTCATAAAGACAACTTTGTCAAATTCGGCTTAAATCAATACAATTTATTGATTTTTAATACGAGGCCTAATTTTTGGTGACAAATGGCAGCTCCTAATTGGGACAAGTGTAGAACATGCAAGAAGACACATTTTGTTACCATTTGGTGACACCTAGCATTGGAGAGAAGACAATTTTTCTGCTGGGGGGTTCTGTTTTATTGAGTTCTTCTAAAACTTCTTCTCACATCACCGAAATTCCCTCTCTCAGTCACACCTCCTAGATTTTTCTGCTTGTATTTTTGGGTCATCTTCTTCACTTGACAAAATTGCATGCTACTACATTAAGGAAGCTAGATCCTGCCATTGTTTTGTGTTGTTGTCCTCTTGGTCTTCTTAATATTGGAGTTGTAATTTCTACTTGAAATGCTAGAGTGGTTTGCTCATTGAAGGAGGAACTTGTATTAAAGAAGGTATGGGAATACTAATCTTGATTGCATGTTATCCTATGAAGTATTTGATACTTGATTTGATAGAATGTGTATTGATTTGTTTATGCATTGAGTTTTGGACATGAAATGTATGTGTAAATGAGGCATGAATAAGGTGGAATTGTGGTAAAAAGGATAAAGGTTGGAGTAAGAGTGGTGATAGTGTAAGATGTGAATGAATTGTAATGGTTTCACTGGACATATTTTACTAAATAGTTGTTAGTTTTTAGGCTATAACTTGACCTGTAGATATCCAAATGGGGAGATTTTCATTGTGGATTAATCTACACTCATATACCTACAACTTTTATTAGGAATGTAATTTTTTTCTATACCAAAGGATGATGAAATTTGGCCTAAATTTGAAAATAGGATTCTATCATTGTTTGGGAACAGTATACTGTGTTTTGGATATAACTTGCAAAATACTAAACCAAACTGCATGATTTTAGTATCATGAGAAACTTAAGGCATAAAGGAACAATTTTCAGGGGAATTTTTTGCCTAAATCCTTCATATTCCTTGTCAAAATGACCATGAAAGATTGACCCGAAGTTCTGTTTTGGGAAGA
>JANZXR010000171.1:15654368-15706333 GCA_027575705.1 Erythroxylum echinodendron | reverse complement strand
ATAATGTAAAATATTTGGTTTGACTCTTGAGCTTGTATCTGATATGTATATGTGAATTTGTTTGTAAGTTGTAACAATAATACTTCAGTTTAGTTTAGATGTTTTAGTGAGTTTGTGTTACGTACTATGTAATTTAATATATGGTTGTCTGAATTGTTTACTGGAAGTTTTATATGCTTTGATTTGTTTGTGCTATTTATGTGGCATTCATATATCCTTTCAGGGGGTATGTAGGTGCTACAATGTCCCATCCTCCTCTCTTTTGTCTTAAGTTGTCACGTCCAAAGGTGAATGGAGAGGACGGATGACCAATCGAAGTGACGAGAGCAATGTTTGATAGTAGAGAAGAGTGAAACGAGAGCAGTCGCTGCTCATAGATGAGGAGCTTTGCTTGAAGTTTGCCAAAAAAGATGTTGGATTTGCGATGCTCCATTGCCGTGATAAAGGATCCAAAATCAGCAGGCAAACCATTCAAAGTAAAAAGAATAAGGTCAGAATTTGAAATTTTATCAATGATAGCAACTAGCTCATGTATCGTAGTTGAGATAGTTGTAAGATATTCATTAATTGATTGTTGTCCTTTCTGTAAGGTATGTATTTTTGTCGAAGTAGAGAGCATTGGAAGCTGGACTGTTGCATAAAATGTTGCTACAAATTGAGCCAGATGTCACGGGTTGTGATACATTCAATGGCAAGGCAAGCAGTAGAGTTGGACAGAGAGGCGGTGAGAAGCCAGAAGACATGTCGATCAAGCTTTTACCATTTGATGTAGTCTGAAGATTCGACATATGGTGTGGAATAGATCCATCAACGTAGCCAATGAGATCAAAGGTGACAAGAATGACATGAACTTAGTTGCGCCAAATGAGGTAATTTGAATAATCTAATTTCGTAGTCAGGAAGTTTGTAATCTGATTGTATGGTAATGTGGGGGAAGTAGACTAAGTCATTGGGTAATTTGGTTTGTAATGTACTAGTTCTGAAAAATAAGGGACATTTTGTGTGTTGGTTTCTGCTCTTTCTGTATGTAGGGTAGGTGTTTGAGAAAGGTTTATTGATTATTGGTTTGAATGTGTGGCTTGGTAGATATTTTGTGTGTTGGTTTTTGCTGTCGTCTGTATGTAGGGTAGGTGTTTGAAGAAAGGACTAAGTGAAGGTTGTGGTTGTGTTTGAAAAAGGAATGTCTTGTGTTTGTGTGTTGGTCGGGTGTGGTTGAATGTAGACCGAATAGGCGTATATAGCTAAAAGAAATGTATTGGCTTTGATACCATGAAAGAATAGAAAAAGAAAGTAATTGATATAAAATTGTATTGTCTTGCTAGTGTATTTCCTAAATAGCTTGTACATGTATTTATACACATATGTCGTATTTGATAATACAACTAAGATATTGAAGATTACACAAGATAAATGAGATACATACAAATCAAAGAAAATCATATATATACAGGTAAGATTGCTAAGATTGCATGAATATCTGTATATTTTTATCAATGCATTATGTAGATAAGTATAAGATGCATGTATGGAAGGGGTTCAGATCATTTGTTTTGGTTACTCTATTTCTATCTTGTTTCATGGGTATCTATCTATTCAATTTTTATAGGTCCTATTTATTGAATAGATGAATATTCATAGAATATGGTAAGAATAGAGTAATAAATGGAACGTGTTGATTAGGTAATCTTTTCATACATTATCGACAAACAGTATACTTAATATTGTAATCCAAATCTCATATATATATATATATATATATATATATAAGAATTTGTGCATCTCTCTTCTGTTACTCTTAAAACATTATGATTGGTTCTTATTAATTTTAAATTGCTAATTAAAATATGATTTTTTATGCACATGTGTAATTTTAATAATCATATTTATGATAGTTTGTTAGTCACATAAGTGGACAAAATTTGATGTTTAATGAATATTGAAATATTTTAATTCAATTACTAATGAGTTATGGATGCTTATTCAGAAAAATGAGGTATTTGAAGTTCACTAATTACAAAACATTTTAGGATTACCCAAAGGTTAATTAATTATTTTTTTAATTTGTGGACTTGAAGTGTTAATTTATATGCTTAGAATGAATGTGTTTAGTATATCCAAAAATAGCTAGCATGTTTATTTGAGGTATATTTAATTAACAATTAAGTCATATAAAATTAACATCATTATTATAATTATGATATGTCTTAGAATCGCCCAAAGGAGATCTTAGATATACACTAAATTTTTCATGTAAAATAATTGTTTTAAATATGATTTTAAGTGTTAAGAATTATGACTCAAAGAATTAATGTGTGAGCATTCTATTATGTTTTGTACTTTCTATTCCTGTTAACTTAAAGGTTGGTTTGAAAACAAAGGTTAGCTTAGTGCTTTAGTATGTTGTGAATCCAATTTGGCTGAAGTTCCTTATAATACTTGGTGGATTGATTTTGGTTGTACCACTCATGTTTCGAATAACTTGCAGGGATTCCTTACTACTTAAACCATAAACCCAAATGAAAAGTTTGTTTTTGATGGGAAACCATGTCAAAGCTCCATTTAAAGCCATAGGAACTTATCGTTTGATTTTAGATACTGGACATTATTTAGATTTATTTCAAACACTTTATGTACCTTCTCTTTCCTGCAATTTAGTTTCCCTATCTAAACTTGATTTTGTTGGTTATACTTTCAATTTTAGGAATGGATTTTTCAATTTATTTAAAAACAATTGCCTTATTGGTTTTCATATTCTTTATGGTGGCCTATACAAGTTAAATCTTGAAAACCTTTTTATTGAAACCCTACTAACCCTGCATCATAATGATGGTACTAAACATGGTTTAATTGATGAAAGCTCAAATTTCTTGTGGAATAAACGTTTAGGTCATATTTCTAAAGAAAGACTACAAGGACTGGTAAAGAATGAAATTTTACCAAATTTGAACTTTATTAATTTTGGTGTGTGTGAGGATTGCATCAAGGGAAAGCAAATCAAACACAATAAGAAAGGAGCCACAAGAAGCACACAACTTCTTGAAATTATACATACTAATTTATGCGGATTTTTGATGTTCCATCTTTTAGTGGAGAAAAGTATTTCATCACATTTATTGATGACTTTTCACATTATGGATATGTCTATTTATTGTGAGAAGACTTAAGCAACAAATTTGTTAGAGATGTTTGTTCATTAGGTGAAAAGGAAATTAGATAGAAAGGTGAAAATTGTCAGATCTAACTAGGGTGGTGAATTTTACAGTAAATATAATGAGTGAGGATAATGTCTAGGTCCATTTGCCAAATTTCTTGAAAAGCATGGTATATTTGATTAATACACATTGTCAGGCACACCACAAAAAATGGTGTGACAGAAAGGTGTAATCGTACATTAATGGATATGGTTAGGAGCATGTTAAGTAATTCGTCTTTACCCTTATCATTGTGGATGCATGCATTGAGGTCTGATGTTTACATGTTAAATAGGGTTCTTAAGAAGGCAGTTTCAAGGATTCCTTTTAAATTGTGGACTGGAAGGAAACATAGTCTAAGGCACCTATAATTTTGGGGTTGCCTGGGTGAAGTAAGAATTTATAATCCACATAAAAAATTAGATGCAAGAACAATTAGTGAATTTTTTATTGGTTATCCAGAAAATTCTAAAGGGTATAGATTTTATTGTCCTAATCATACAACAAGAATTGTTGAAACTGGTAATGCTAGGCTCATTGAGAATGGTAAAACCAAAGGGAGTGTTGAAAGACCACGTAATGTAGTTATTAAAGAAATAAAAGTTCAAGTTCCTTTACCGAATTCTTCAATATATGTTACTCCTCCAGTTGTCAAACAGTTTGACAATTACAGGAGTGATATGTATTTAATTGTTGATATATTTAATCCTTTACACTTAGTGATTAATGACATGAAATGACTTAAGATACTTACTTTAATTCATTTGTGATTTTAGGTACAATTTGGAAGAAAAGAAAATAAAGTGAGTCAAAAGCATTACATTTGAGTCTTTTTCTAGAGATTAATTTTTATTTGTCTTTATAGAGCAAGAAGAAGAATGCTTGCTGAAAAAAATGAAAAAAAATGAATAGCAATCCAAGGCAGAAACGACAGCACATTGAGGAGCAATAGATAACAAAATGCAGTTGGGAAAAGCTGCGTTTGTGTTGCGTTAAACTCAATGTATATGCGTTCAACGCAATGCATATGCTGCGTTTTATGTTGAATGCAAGTGTATCCATTCAACTCAACGCATACGCTGCATTTAACTCAATGTACACATGCATTTTAAAGGGAAACACATAGAACAGAAGGGGCGATGAAACTTAAATCGCCCCATCACGCTACAGGAGAGAGCTAAGAAGGGTGGAGACAGCTTATAGCTAGGAGAGAGTAGGTAGTAGGCAGCTAGCGTGGCTTGCGGCAAGAGAAGAGAGTGGAGACGTGAATAGTGTAAGTGGAGTTAATCTTTATTGGTCAAAAATAATGAATAGGAATAGGAGTGTGGAGAAGAGAAGCTTGTCGTGAGTGAAGAACAAAAGGGTTTTCGGTGGGGATGATTTTATGGGATTGAAGCATTTTTTTGGGAGACCAATAGAAGGCTAAATGTCTTGACACAGGTTGCGAGGTGACATCGATGCCAACAATCCGAGTTAAGTGCATTTTTCTATTTTTGTTGTTTCTTTCTCTCATTAGAAATTGATTATGTTATCCTATATTAATTGATTTTGGTTTTGTGTATGGATAATAGGATTTTCATTATTGTTTGGTTATTTGTGTATGAACTCATAGGGTATTGCGAAAGGATGATTTTAATGCGTTCATTGAATCATTTGATTACATACCTATTGCTAGAATTTCAATATAATCCGTAATTGTTATGTTGAAATTCATGTGTAACGACTAATGATTCGTAATCATTAAGGATAACATGACCTAGGTTAAATGGCGCATCGTATGTGGTTGTTGCCTTGATTAATCGATTTTCCTAATTCTTAATGCTACTGCCTAATTAAATATAGAGATCGTATCCTAGGTTATTTATTGGTTAGGCTTAATCAACGATCGTATCTTGATTAAACAAATCTTAAGGAAAAACTCGAGTTAATTATTAACCTACGATTAATATTTTATAGGAGAGGTTTGAGAACAATAAATCAATAAAATATGTTTAATTAGGGTGTAGGTTAAGACTAAACCAAAGAATCGGATCCCTATCAAATTTTCCAATTTTACCATTTTTCGTATATTTTCTTTAATTTGTTTTTATTAGTTAGATTCATTTTATTTTCTTATTCCAAAATCCAAACCCCCTCCCATTTTTCATAAACACCGACTAATTTCGTTTCATAAGCTAACTGAACACTCCTTATAGAATCGACCTAGACTCGCTACCGTTATATAGTAGTCTAGTTATTTTACTTATAATAGTGTTACGACGAGCTGGTCAAGGAGCAACAAATAAATGATCAAATACTTTATAAAGAGCTTGTGGTTAATGAACCTATTGAACCTGCAATTAATGTTCCAATTGTATAACAACCATAAGAAATAGCATTAAGAAGGTCTCAAAGACATAGAAAACCAGCCGTTTCTAATAATTATATGGTATACTCACAAGAGCTAGAATTTGACTTAGGAAATAAGGATAATCCCTTTTCATTTTCACAAGCCATTGAAAGTTTTAATTATAGTAAATGCATTGATGCTATGAAAGAAGAGTTGAATTCTATGGAGTATAATAAAGTTTGGGATTTAGTCAAATTGCTTGAAGGTTGTAAAAGAGTTGGATGTAAGTGAGTTTTTAAGATCAAACATGAATCTTATGGCAATATTGAAAGACATAAAGCTAGACTTGTTGCCAAAGGTTATACTCAGAAAGATGACATTGGTTATAAGGAGATTTTTCACCTGTTTCAAGGAAAGACTCTTTTAGAATTCTTATGGCACTGATGACTCATTATGATTTAGAGTTACATCAAATGGATGTGAAAACAACCTTTTTTAACATTGATTTAGAGGAAGACATGTATATGGATCAACCTGAAGGCTTTTTAATTGAAGAAAAACAAGACATGGTGTGTCAATTTAAGAAATCGATGTATGGACTTAGCAAGGCTCTCGCAATGATATCTTAAGTATAATGATACTATTACCTCCTTTAGATTTGAAGAAAACATGGTTGTCAGTGTATAGATCGAAAAATAAATAGGAGCAAGTTCATATTTTTGGTACTTTATGTTGATAATATCTTGTTAGCTACTAATGACCTTGGTTTAATGCATAACACCAAGAATTTTCTCTGTGAGAATTTTGTAATGAAGTATATGAGAGAAGCCAGTTATGTGAGAGGAATTGAAATATTCTGTGAGAGGTCACAATAACTATTAAGCTTATCTCAGAAAGCTTATATTAATAAGGTCTTGAAGGGATTTGACATGAAATATTGTTCTGTAAGTGTAGTTTCAATTAAGAAGGGAGACAAGTTCAGTCTTAATCAATGTCCAAAGAATGAATTAGAGCATAAACAAATGGCAAATATTCCTTATGCATCAATTGTTGGAAGCTTAATGTATGCTCAAACTTGCATCAGATTAGACATTAGCTTTGCTGTCAGTATGCTGGGTCGATATCAAAGTAATCCTAAATTAGATCATTGGAAAGCTGCAGAGAAAGTTTTGAGATATTTACAAGGTTCTCAAGATCATTTGCTCACTTATAGGAGATTCAGTTATCTGGAAGTGACTTGGAGTTGTTGACAATATTGTCAGGCTATTGAAAATTTATTGTCATAATTGTGCAGCAATCTTCTTTTCAGAAAACGATAAGTATTCTAAAGATGCTAAACATATAGAATTAAAATACTTGTTTATTTATTTTTCACCATCGGAATGTAGGATTATTGAAGGAAAGAGAAGAGAAATCGAGTTTCTCTAAATCCAATCATTCGGAAGGGAATTTTTTTCTCAATTTATGATTAAGTAAAAGTCATGTTTCATATTTTATATTTCGATGTAAAACATAGAATTTTGAAATATGGATTAAATGATTAATGTTTATACAATAAATTATGCTTACATATAGTATTAGCATACTGTGTTTTTTTATTAAAGATATCACATAATTGCTTGTTGAATTATTCTTCATATTTCTAAGTTTGCGGTTCACTGTTAGTATTTTCTTTGTTAATAAACGAAGCGACAAATGTGTTTGGTTTTGTTTCAAACATAAGCGGTCGATTTTCGGCTATCCAGATGCGTAGATTATGCTTCTTATTCTCTGTGCGTTCATTCATGTTTGTCGTTTCTTGACAATGAAACGTAAAAGGCAATTGCTGCTTTTAAAGTAAATCATGTTATCGTCTCTAGACAGAGCACAGAAGTTTGATACCAATAGAAGAGGGGCCACGATGCCTTTATTTTTTACCGATTTTCACATACGCATTTATTGTTAGCGCAATTTGGTGGAGATAAAAGGATACAATTTAAAATTTTTCAAAATTAGGTTAAAGAGTGGCAAAGCAAACGTTTGTTTTTGTATATAATTATAATATAGTTGGTCAAAAAGACAAAAGATCTGTTATAAAAAAAAAGAAAAGAGAGAAAGGCCTACCCCATGATTCCTTGATTTTAGAAAACAAAAAGTAATACCAGGAAAAAGACAGTAGCTCTATCATAATTTCTTCTTCCTTTAACCATACGACGCTATAACTTGACAGTGACATTATTGGATAATCTCCCTCTCCCACAAGCACTTTTCTCGATATAAACTCCTTTCATTATTAAGATTCAAATGCTAACGAATAACAGAATTTTAATTGTTTTATACCTAAAAAAAAAAATCAACCTTTCCGATATTCATTTCAACTTTCAAGAGCTTTGATCCCAAGCGCACATGTGACTGCCCGTCCCCGTCCCTGTCCCCCACCCAAGTTGTCATTTTGCTTGTACACCGCATGTGACCGACTCCGTTGACATTGAGAGTTGAGATTTTCAGTATTGAGAAAATGTTTCCAAACTAAAAATTTAGATCTATTAATAAATCAAAGTATTAATTATAGCAATTGTAATTTTAATATTATAGTTAGAGGCCTTTTTTTTAATTATGTTTGAATTACTCACAATTAGATATTCATGTCAATCATAATTATTGCCTTTATCTATCCACATTACCATCACAATTCACAGCTGACTAGCTGAGCTCTACAACTTGCTTGCTGCATCAACTGAACTTTAACATGGTATGGTATGGTAATGCTATCCTCTTATGGACTCGACTCGGTTTCATATGCTGGACTCAAAATGTATATGACTCAAGGGAACCGAGCCCACGTTCGAATGTCAAGTCTGGAACTAAATTCTGGGCCTCCTTTTTCTTAAGGTTTTGTAGGTGGTTAAATGAGATGGTGGGAGGAGAAGCTGTTGGATACCTGCTGCACCAATGCTCAAAACTCAAGGCATTGAGGGAAGGTCTTTCACTACATGCTGTTGCATTAAAGACGGGCATGCTATCTGATGTTATTGTGTCCAATCATGTGGTTAATATGTACTCTAAGTGTGGCGATACTTTCTACGCTCGTAATTTGTTCGACGAAATGTCTTTTAGAAATCTTGTCTCTTGGTCTGCTATGATTTCTGGTTATGATCAAGCTGGGCAGTCTCTATTGGCGCTAAACCTTTTTTCCCAAATGCGGATTCAGCCCAATGAGTTCGTTTTTGGCAGTGTTATTAGTGCCTGTGCTAGTATTCCTGCATTGCCTCAAGGGCAACAAGTTCATGCTCTGTCTTTGAAGGTTGGCTATGGTTATGTGTGTTTTGTTTCCAACGCTCTCATCACTATGTACATCAAATGTGGACGATGGGATGATGCCGTTTTGGTGCATAATGAGTCGACCGAGGCAAATACTGTCTCTTATAATGCTCTGATTTCTGGATTTGCGGAGAGCCAACAGCCGGAAAAAGGATTTGGGGCGTTTAAACTCATGAACATACAGGGTTTGTTACCTGACAAGTTTACTTTTGCAGGAGTGTTGGGAATTTGCACCCAATTGAATGATATAAAGAAAGGAGCAGCGTTGCATTGCCAAACAATCAAATTTAGGCTTGACGTGTCTGCTTTTGTTGGTAATGTCATAATAATGATGTATTCAAAGTTTCAGCTGATAGACGAGGCTGAGAAGATTTTTAGACGGATTGAAGAGATGGACCTGATTTCTTGGAACACCTTGATTGCCACTTGTTCTCATTGTAGTCATCATGAAAAAGCTTTGATTAATTTCAAAGAGATGACAAACGGACATGGGGTGAAGCCAGATGATTTTACTTTCACTAGCGCACTTGCTGCATCTGCTGCGTTAGCATCAATACGCCATGGAAAACAAATTCATTGTTTTTTAATTCGAACAAGGGTGATTCAAGATGTTGGTGTTAGTAACGCTCTAATTAACATGTATGCTAAGTGTGGTTGCATAAAAAATGCACATACTGTGTTCAGCAATATGCTCAATAGCAACCTTGTCTCTTGGAATACCATGATAGCTGGATTTGGAAACCATGGGCTTGGAAGGAGGGCCATTGACCTTTTTAAAAAGATGAAGAAATTGGGGGTAAAGCCAGATTGTATTACATTCATTGGCCTCTTAACGGCTTGCAATCATGCAGGGCTAGTAGATGAAGGTCAGTTTTATTTTGATTCGATGGAGGAGACCTATGGGGTTTCTCCTAACATGGAGCATTTTTCTTGTCTAATTGATTTGTTGGGACGAGCCGGGAGATTACACAAGGCTGTGGACTACATGAAGAATTTACCTTTTGGGCATGATCCTGTTGTTCTAGGAAGTTTGCTTTCTGCTAGTAGGCTGCATGGGGATGTTGTATTGGGGGAATATTTGGCTAAACTGCTTCTGAAGCTTCAGCCTTCAACCACTTCACCCTACGTTTTGTTGTCAAACCTTTATGCTTCAGATGAAATGTGGGATTATGTTGCAGAGGCGAGGAAGATGCTAAAGGGTAGTGGATTGAAGAAGGAGCCTGCCCATAGTCTGATTGAAGTGAGAGGAGCTTTTGAAAAGTTTACAATGGGTGATCTTTCACATTCAATGGTTGAAGAGATAAACGGAATGCTCAAGACATTAAGTTGGGAAACTGGTGAAGTTTCTCCCAGTCACTTAACTTAATTCTTTATGAAGGTATGATGCTCTCTGTTTAAGTTTTTATTTAAACACCTAGTACATGCATCAGAAAATTCCATTTGACCTTGTGTGACATGGCTGCTATTTTAAATCATTTGTTGAATGGCTTACAAATCCTGTTTACATCAACTTTCTTCCTTTTACTAAGCCGGTTTTTACTTATTTATCCATTTTGAAAATCTAGTTCTGCTTCAAAACTCAAAGCCTACCTGCAGCAAAAGAGCAAACAAAAGCTGAAGAAGGGGCAAAACTACCTCCATTACCTGGCCAAGTACAGAAGAATGAAAATCACGGATTCACAAATTGACAGTTGCCTGAATGTTAGCAAAGAAAGGTCTCATCTTCTGATCGGAGTAACAACCTGCACAATAGCATTTCAAGCGTTCCGACGTTCTATAGAGGCCTGGAGCTTGAATTGTTTAGATTCAGAATACCTTACTCATCCATAGGCAATGAATTGACTTACAAGTGGCTTACTCAAAATCAAATGTTGCCCGCATCGAGCTGCATAAGCCTTGGTAAATCTCGACCAAGAAGAGGGTTAACAAGTTCGGCCAATTGTGTGCGTATCTTGTAAGAAAGCTCTAACCCTCTTTTGTTGTTACATTCTTGGTTCTATAATGTAAAATACCATTTTTCTCTAGGGAATTGAAGTCAAGATGTAAATGGACCTCTCTAACAGATGTCGTGACCAAAACTCTGGATTACATGTATATTCTTATCGATGCTGTTCAAGATCCTGAGAAGAAACACAAGCCAGCCAAGTCCATAACATGTTCAGAAATTTAGAATCAATGATACTTCCCCACACATTTGATTACTATGAATAGAAGTATAACTGTTATATTATAGGAAAAGGTAACTGTTATGCTTTGAGAAAGTGCAACTGTTAATTTAATTTAGTTTGAACTCCTTTCGGAGAGTGAGTGGTCTAAGTGGTGAAATAAGCCGTTTAACGAGTCCTCTATTTCAAGAGTTTGAAGGCTTGAGTCACGGTGAGGGAATGATAATTACTAACCAGTAAAAAATAGAGACACATTAGACCTGCGACTATTACCTTACTTGAGATAATTAGCAAAGAATAGAGACACATTAGACCTGTAAAGACTACTTTAGTTGAGATCAAACTACAGACACATTAGACCTGCACATACTACTTGAGTTGAGTCCATGTAACTGATTTAGTACGAAGATTTGAGTGACGGTGATGAAAATGATAGAATAGAGATACTTTAGGCCTGCAAGAACATCTTTAGTTGAATCCCATGTAATTTATTTAGTGCTACTTTAAACACACATTCGAACTTGACTTGGAATGCTCTACTTATCCACTTTGACCAAATAAAGACAAATCTATTTTTTTGTCAAAGAAAAATACTTTATTGCATCTAATTGTAAAATTTCACTAAACATAAAAATCTTAAATACGTTGAAGGTTTTTAATGAAACCGAATCATCCTAAGGACAAAATTTACAAGAAATTGAAATCAGCACCACTTGAAACCAAATTATCCCTACAGCTAACGCGGAATTTACAATTAATTGCCAGAGTCCTGGTCGGTGGACGACGACCGATTGCTGAAATCACAGAGCATTAATTTGATAGTGAAAACCACAATGTGGTTAAAACGCATGCAAAACACCAATTGAGGGCGGCGTCTGGTGGAGCCCCCGCACAACATTCTATTGTCCACAACTAAGGAATTCGGTCCATTTCTTACGTGTTTTTCCTGTTTTCGCCTTTTTGCTTTATCTCTTTGTGGTTTTTATTAGTTGGTGCTTTCAAATAGAATGCGTCTATAGATAAGGAATGGGAGTGTTTGTCTCAGAAGATTTTCATAATAATTTTGATATAACTCTTACCTGACAAATCAACTTCGGGAAATACATTGAAACTAGAGGCCTATAGCTGAAGCCAACGTTGTACCTACAATATATTATATTCCCGCGACCAGTACCAGAACAGCTAGCTCTTTCTCCACTTTTATTGGTTGGCTGATGAGGACAGAAATGCGGCACGAAATCGTCTGTTTTATAATCCCTATTCTTTTCCATCCACATATTTTGCTCTCTCTTATTTATTTATTTATTGTTAAATGTGTGGATGCTGTGTAATGGCATAGGATGAGAACAGGAATTGTAGCACAGATAATTTTATCTCTAGAAATGCACTTATTCTCTACAAGAAATATGTTTCTCGTGTGTTTATATTCTCTTTTCCTTTGTTGAGAATGGGAGTGACTCGAGAATTGCACCTCAAAATTTGAAGTAATAAAACCTACTGAGAATTTAGGATACTTTGAATATGAAACATATGTTTTAAAATTACATATCTGGTGAAGCAACTCAAAATCTGAGAGTTGCTTTGGTAGGGACGGACTAAACTACCATAAAAACACTTAATTTTATAAATTATGTTAAACAAAAAATTCAACATTGGAGAGGAACAATTAGTAAAGGTTGCTCCTTCCGGTCACAGTTCGAATAACAGAAATAATCTTTTTATAAAAATGCAAAAGAAAGGTTGCTTATATCGATGACCCTCCTCAAACTCTCGCAGGACAGAAAGTCTTAGAAGAAATTGATAGAAATTGAAGAGTATATCCACTGAAGAATTGTTGTTTTATTGATATATGTTTTCCATACTTAACGCATATATATATATATATATATATATGAAAAAAAATCACGAAATAACCTTACAACCTAGTAAATGACCTAGGCTAGCTACTTCTTTGGCTTTAATAATAAAGCGTTTTTGTGGGATCATCTACAACTAGAACTGGACCGGGCTGACCTAGTTTCACTGGCAATGACACACCCTTCAAGTTATAGTGTATGTTCTTCATAGTCCTCAACCGTATCACTCCATTCTCCCTTATCACTCCGCTCAAGATATAAGCTTGCATTATTAGCCTCCTCAAACTACAACGAGGTTCAAGGCAAATTTTGGTGCGTTAAGAGAGGAGAGAAGCTAGAGATTAAGACTTGGTAAAAATGTCGGCAAACTGATACGATGAAGGAACATATCGAGTGATCGACAACCTAAGTGCAACATGTTCCCGTACATAGTGGTACTTAATTTCCATGTGCTTCGTGTTGGCATAGAAGATTGGATTTACTATCATGTACAATGCTTTGAGATTGTCGTAGAGAAGAAGAGGTAGTGCTGGTAAAGTAACAACACAATCTCGAAGCAAGTAGGTAAGCCAAGCGAGTTTAGCAGCAGTATGGGCCATGACCTTAAATTCAGCTTCTGTACCAGAGCAAGCAATAGTAGTTTGTTTCTTGGCACACCAAAACATAATATTTCAACCAAGGAATGCGAAGTAGCAAGATGTAGACAGTCGAGTTAGTGAACATCCCCCCAATCTGCGTTGGAAAGAGCACACAAATCAAGTGTAGTATAAATTACACAACATTTATTATGGAGGGTTTATAGCATATATTTAATTAAAGTAATGTTTTAAAAATCAGACTAGAAATTAAATTAGTAAGTCAAGAGGCTTAAGGTTTAAAAAGTTCAATCAATATCAAACTATCATACAATCAGTTAAATATTGAATAGAACTAAACATTTTCAAATATAATTAAAGGAAATTGTCTATATTCATTGAAGAATTTGAAGTTTAAAAAAGAAGACTATTAAATAAAATTAATTAATCAATTTTTATTTATAAAAATTGATTAATTTACAAAACTGAATAATTAATTAATAAATTGGTCGAGTTTTAAGAATAAAAGTTATTAATGTAAATTAAACTAGAAAATTAAAAATCAAACCAGAGAACCAATCAGGTCAAGATTTTTGCGGTTGAACCGATTGAATTTTTTAATTATGGGATTAAACAAACAAAAGAAAAAAAGTAGACAAAGAATCAAAGTCAGTTGTGAATATGAATTGACTATTAAGCAACAAACCAAGGACCTAATCCATTCCATGAAAACTCAACATCTCACGCCGTTCATTTACCTTTCACGAGTTCTCGATCTCACACTGAACTGAATACCTTTCTCATTATCCATTATGGGACTAGTAACTTTCAGGCAATTGTAAAATATATATAAATTAACAGCATTAGGATTGTATAAAATATATTAATCAATTGATTTATTACAATTTACTAACTTATAGAGTATGTTTAAAATTCAATAAATATATATTTAATAAAATAAAACATATTGAACTTAACAATGTTATCAATTGAATATGAATTTTGGTACCGTGAAAGTTTATTATGTAATAAAATTATTAATTTGTGGTGTATGAGTTTGTGAATACCTATTGCCATTAAACCTCCAATCTCTTATCTTGTAACTAATATTCTATTTTGAAATGTGAAATAATAGGTATTAATTATATAAATATGAAGTGTTTTGTTGATTTCTATTTTGGATAAAAAACATGAAAAGGATTCTTGAAACGGACACCTCGTGCTTTGGAAATTCCTAAAGCTATCATTTTGTGACAAAGCATTCTAATTAGGTCCAATGTTGTCATGACAAAACCAAACAATCTTATTATTGCAGATGTCAATGAAGTGATTTCAACCACTTGTGAGGCCAAGGCTTTATAATCAAAATTTAAACATATTTAACTTAATTTTTTCTTTTGCTTGGTTATTAAGAAATATTCTGTTTAATAATTAAGAATAAAGTAACATATTATCAGGCCTTTTAAATTTTGCATACAAACAAAATTTTTGCTAAATTAATGGTAGATAACATTATCATTTATTATGATAAATTGAAACTATATTATCTTTATTTGTAGCTCATATTATATGTAATGAAATATTTAAAATAGCATAAACAATTTTTTTTAACTTTCATCTAAAATTGAAATGAAAAGTAAGTTCAAAACGACCGTCACGTTTTGATTTTATTTTTGTTCTTTTGACTGGCTAAGATCCCTTCGAGTATGAAAGATAGGCAGCACTAAACACCAAATTCTTAAACGAGGTCTAATGGAGAAAGTGGCGTAGGCAAATGTGGATATCTACAATAGGTCCAGAATTACGTCCAAGTCAGGGTTTAGTTGGAATTTATGCCAATCTTATGAGTGAAATCACATAATATTATATGGGAAAGAAACTAATTTTCTGTATGATCAGCAACAACTATCCATTCCACCAGTAATGTAAGATAATTATCTTAATATTGCATTTAATCAAAACTCACCACATACTTTGTTGTCCAGTTGACAATTGTCTCAGAAAAGTTGAGAAACGTTCAAGAAAAGGAACAAGGAACTAATAAAAACAATTGAATAGCCTTTTACCAACGCCTCAGATATACATGCAAGCCTCCATAATACCATACTCGTTCTTTTCATTCCAGTCACAAACCCCCTTCTCTCTCCATAGATTTTGCTTCTTTCTCTATTCCGTTCCCGGATTTTCTCTCTTTTGTCTTATCTAGCAGAAGGATCACTATTTAGCACAAAAAGCTCTCATCTGTAGAACCCTATATAAAGTTCATTCCTTTCATGGGTTCATATCATGTTTTTTGTAATATTTTTGATGATTTGATGTGGGTTAGAGCTGCAATTCGTGGGTTTTGCGTGGTTTTTGTGTAATTTGGTTTGTTTGAGATAATCATGTCACCGGCCGCAATTGAAAAGGCCTCGCCGGAATTGGGGTGCTCGAAGCCCTCCAACGAGAATCAGTTAGGTTTTCCTAATTTGAGAGGTGTGCGGTGGCGCATAAATCTCGGGATTTTGCCTTCATCTTCGTCGGTTGATGATCTTCGCAGAGTCACGGCTGATTGTCGCAGAAGGTTTTAAACCTTTGTACCTCTCTTCTCCTAAACTTTCTGTTTGATGTGGGGTGGCTGATAAAGTTTTTAATATTTAGAAAAAATTATCATTCAGGTAATTATATGTTTGTAATGGCGGAGTATCTGTTCTTGTAGGTTCGTTCTTGGCAATTTTCAGTACTCTTTTTCTTTCTTGTTTCGAGACTATAAAAAACTCTTTTATCCATTTATTGAAAGATTTATTTTTTTTCCACTTATGCGGTTGCCTATGATCAGTATCCGTAAGGCATTGTTTGCCTTTCTAACTTATATGTTTTGTACGATTGGAATTATCATTAAAGATCACGACTTCCCAATATACTCCTGAGCTGTGGCATCTCTGTGGTAGATAAATATGTGTGGTTGCTGTCACTGAGCTCAAATATGAGGTCATTTCTTGTCTTCTCAGATATGCTGCTTTAAGAAGACGTCTCTTAGTTGATCCGCAAATTAAAAAGGACGAAAGTAATTCGCCTGATCTTGTTCTAGACAACCCACTTTCACAAAACCCGGGTAAGACTTCTTTTGTTATTTGGGTTTATCTGCTTAAGAAATAGCCCTGCACTGCCGACAGATCTCTCTCTCTCTCTCTCTCTTTGCTTTAGTTTGTGTCTGCCAGATTTATTTGCTTGATCCCATGATGTTGTTTTGGTGATTGATATTCAGCATCCATATATACAACGCCCCCCTTTTTTTAAATCTTCAACTTGGGCCCATATGTGTTCAAAACTATATCGATATCCTTGCAATTTGGGCTAAAGAACTTTTTCTATGACTATACCTCTTCTTCACAATGACCATGGGGTTAATCTTGAATTCAGACAGTACCTGGAGCCGTTTCTTTCGGAATGCTGAATTGGAAAAGACAGTTGACCAGGACTTGTCACGTTTGTATCCTGAACACGAGAGTTATTTCCAGACACCTGGATGTCAAGGAATGTTGAGAAGAATTTTGCTTTTATGGTGCCTCAGACACCCAAAATATAGTTATAAGCAAGGTAAAATGGAACTATCCATGGAATGTTGCAAGTCAATGCTTTTTTACGTTCTTTTTGTACCATAGATGAAAAGATGTTTACATGAAGATAAACAGTGATTATAGGATATCTTCCTCTGTTTTATGAACAAACTAAAATTCTTGAATCTTAAGTTTTACATTACATCAAATTAGCTAATATTGGATATAATTCTGCAATATTAGTTCAGCTGTAATCCTCAATGATATTTGTTTATGGGAAAATCTAATCTCCTTTTACTGATAATGGGGGTTCCTTTGCAGGAATGCATGAACTTTTGGCTCCTTTATTATATGTTCTTTATGTCGATATAGAGCATTTAACTGAAGTGAGGAAGCAGTATGAAGACCATTTCACTGACAAATTTGATGATTTATCAGTTCATGAAAATGATCTGACATATAATTTCGAATTCAAGAAACTTTTAGATCCCGAGGAAGATGAAATTGGCTCCAAGGGTAATGCTACAAAATTTAAAAGTCTCCTGGAGCTGGATCCTGAAATACAAACCATACTTATGCTGAGTGATGCCTATGGGGCTGAAGGTGAACTGGGAATTGTCTTATCTGAGAAATTCATGGAACATGATGCTTACTCTATGTTTGATGCTTTGATGAGTGGGGCTCATGGTTCAGTTGCCATGGCAGATTTTTTCTCTCCCTCGCCTGCAGTTGGTTCCCATTCTGGCTTACCTCCTGTAATTGAAGCTTCATCTGCACTGTACCACTTGCTGTCTATTGTTGATTCATCTTTGCACAGCCACCTTGTTGAGCTTGGTGTTGAACCCCAGTATTTTTCACTTCGCTGGTTGAGGGTTTTATTTGGCCGAGAGTTTTCACTCCTGGAGCTATTATTTGTTTGGGATGAAATATTTGCAGCAGATAACAGTACATTAGATAAAGTTTCTGCAGATGATACAGGTTCTAGTTTTGCAACCTTTAATTCACCTCGCGGAGCATTGATCTCAGCTATCGCAGTTTCTATGTTGCTTCACTTGAGATCTTCACTTCTTGCCACAGAGAACGCTACTACATGTCTCCAGAGAGTGTTGAACTTTCCTGATAATGTAGATCTGAAGAAACTAATAAATAAGGCAAAATCTGTACAGACTCTCGCATTAGAGACGAATTTATTATCCTCATCACCCTTATTTGGTGGGGAGATGTATATCCGTAATAAACCAAGAGTGATGAGAGGTCATACCCTTTCAGTTGATTCAATTCCTACAACAACTCTGTTACATGTGGTGCCTGACAGCTATTGGGAAGAAAAGTGGAGAGATCTGCACAAAGCTGAAGAACTCAGAAAAGAAAATTCAGTAAAGAGAACTCTGAACCGGAAAAAAGGGTGGTCAGAGAAAGTAAGACTGAGTTTATCCAGAACTGAATCCGAGCCGTCCCCAGCAAATGTTGGGAGCAGCAATAAGGACCACAAGTCATCTGTTAGACGCAGATTGCTGGAGGACTTACGTAATGAGCTTGGATTGGATGAAGATACTGAAAAGGCAAGCTGTCTTGAGGTTTCAAACAAGAAGGATGATCAACCTGCAGGATATGAAGGGGAAGGTCAAGATAATATTTGTAAGGACTTGACTTGCACAGATAATGAGAGACGTTTAAGTGGAAACTATGTCAGTGAGGAAAACTCGTCTGTATTTTCAGACCCATCTAGTCCTTCTTGTGGTGCTAATGATCATGAAATTGATTCGGAGAAGAGTAGTGTTGCCTCAAATTTGTATATCAATGAAAATGATGGTCATCCTGAGGCTGTCCAAGAGGATTCAGTTCAACCTGTTTCCCATGATCCTTATGATGCCTGTGTTAATTCAGAGAGTAGCAGAGAGCCTCTCAAGGGCTCTTCGACTGGTGCAAAAGATCGGAAGCTTCTTTCTGGTAAATTTCAATGGTTTTGGAAGTTTGGACGCAATAATGTTGTTGACGAGACCTCCGGAAGAGGAAACAGGACACCTGATTCCATGATATCTGCCAGTGATGCCTGTAAAAAGACGGCCGATGACGATTCTTCTGTGGATGGACCCTGTCTTTCAACTTCCAGTGAAAAAGAAGATGGTCTTGACCAGAATGTGATGGGTACTTTGAGGAATCTCGGCCAGTCAATGCTTGAACATATTCAGGTATAACCCTCTAGTCTTTTTTGTAGACATCTAGACGTGCTTAAATGCAGAGAATATTTCCAACTTGAAGATGAAGCTCGTCTTTATCGCATATTTTGGCAGGTGATTGAATCTGTTTTCCAGCAAGATCGGGGTCAGGCAGGATCATTGGAGAATTTCTCGAAAAACATTCTAGTTGGCAAAGGGCAAGTTACAGCTATGACAGCTATTAAGGAGCTTCGGAAAATTAGCAATCTTTTATTAGAGATGTAACTTTTGTAACATGTGAATATGTGATACGTTTGTAATTACTATTCTTTTGGCGCAAAATAAAGTGAGTTTATGCCAGCTTCCTTTCCTATATATTCCTGAGGAGTTGCAGGTTTATCAAAGTTTCATATTTTTTGTCTGCCTGAAAACACGAGTTACAATAAGTCTACTGGGGTCAGTTGCCTAAATAACTAGTTTAAGTTCATGTTGTGTTGATCTTTCCATGCCTATTGCCTAAGGAGCTCCTGCTTTAGTACTTCTCTCAGAATCCAGGTTCAGTTTTTTGATGATTTTGTTCTTGAATATCCATTTTTGTTCAATTCTCAAGGAAACGAACGAGAATGATAGAAGTTGCGTCATATTTTTATTTAGGTTTTGGTGAAGTCACAGAACCGTAAATATTTTGCGTGCAAGGCAAGGCAATGCAGAAAAGCGTGCACACTTCAGCTAAATGCCGAATGGTTATTGTTGCTGTAACGAAATTAATGATCAAATACACCAATCATGAGCCACTCATTGCCCTGTCAAATATCAGGATCAAACTATTGCAGATAAAATGGATGTTATTCTGGTTGCAATTAGATTTTATGAGATCTTCTCAACTGCTCGTCTATTTGACCCCGACATCCTTGTCCAAGGTTACACAGCCATTTAGAGTACACCAATATATGGCATTTTTTTAAGCTAGTGTTATCTTTTCACTTCCCAGTTCACGTCTCTCTGACTCATTTCACTCGTTCATCAAAGTTCAAATATTTGCAAACTTGAAGAAAGATTGGTCATTCGAGTCCACATAAGGGTCTCTCGGTTCCTGCATAGACATCCTATTCAATACCCCAAATTAGACCAAATCAAAGGGAGATTTTGCATTGGCTGTTAAAACTGAGAAATGAAAAATATTATAACTTAAATACAAATCAAAGCAGAGAATGTTTTGTTATAGCAAAGAATGCTAAAGCTCTTGTTTTACAGCGGTTTAAAAGGTTTTGCTTACAGATTATGGTTCTAACTGCTGCTGCTATTCTACATTGTGAAAGCCTGGGAGAAGAGAAGTGATAAAGCCAAAGATGATCATTTGAATCTCCTTGACAATTCCCAACCAGCGGTTAACGCCGTTAGCTCCACCGTGCTCAGCCACATTCTCATTTTCAGCCGCCAGGTTACCATGCTCTGGCAGCCGATCCTCATTCTCAGCTCCAGCTTGTTCCTCTGGATAAGTCAGTAGAGTAACAAGGATCAGTATAACAAGTTATCACCAGAACAACTAAAACAATCAAAGTCTTGAAATTTGAGCATATAAGGATGAAAGAAATCCAATGAAACACGTAACATCTTGACATAGTCTGAATCAAACTCCAAACACTAGGCTCAAGTATTATCAGAAATTTTTTAAGGTCACACAACTTAAAGGGATATAATTTGGGATAAATACAAATCCTATGCATCCATATCAATGTTATGAATGTTACACCAAACTTAGTATATAATATCGAATCCCCTTTCAAAAAACAGTTAAAAATTACAAAATAATTTAAATTTTTTATAAAATTACAAAATAATCCTTCGATATATTGTGCTATATAATTTTTAAATTTACTTCAAAACTATCTGAAAATCATGATAATATAAGTTTGATAAAATAAATATCTTTTTATTCTATTAATATTATTTTTCACATATTTTTTATATAAACAATAACCCAAACAATTAATATAAAAAAAGAATGTTTAATTCTCAAATACAAAACTAAGAATAATAAAAAATAAAAAATACATTTATAGTAAGTGAACTTAATTTTAAATGCTATCTTTACATATTCTAAAAGTTATTATAATAATTTTCATTTTCATTATAAAATTTAAAAATTTTAAAAATATTTATTAAATATATTTAAATTGTGTTAAACTAATATATTTAATTATATAATCTATAATCACTCTGTATAAGTTCAATTACATAAAAAGTTTTATTTAATACATTATTATTTATATCTTCATTATTATCAAATATATTGTAGACAATTTTATATAGTCATTTTTAATAAGTCTTAGAAATTTTTTAAATTAGAGTCAGTATTAGCCAATACCAACCGAAAGAGTCAATATCGGTCGATAATAAAGTCTGATATGAAACTCTCTCTTTTAATATCATTTTTGGGCCGGTAAAGCATAGTATTCTGTTCTTTGATCCATATACACCTTGTGACCTCACTTCATCCACAAATCATGAATAGGACTACCATTCAGAATATTGAACAAATACCTGCCAAAGGAACATTATCATTCTGCCTTGCAGCAGGAGGGGCGTTTTCAGCCCTCAGAGGAGGTGGCCTGGGTGGCCGTGGAGGAGCAGCTGCCCTTCGCATGCTTTGTGAGAGCCATCGCATCAATGGTGTAAGTGCTCCAGTTTGATACCTACAATAATCCACATAGAGTATAACAAAAATCCTTTACATAAACGGCATGAGGTTCCCAAAAAAAACATTAAGGCTGTTAAAAGCAAAAAAAACACGCCTATGAGCCTTTGGTTTGGGGCAGCATGTTTACTAGACGTCATTCTGCTTTCATTTAACTATACTTCTTTTGTTCTCCAACTCTAAGCTCATGTGCTTCAACATTTTCTAGGCATCCCTTTCTTAGGACTTGAAGCGTACATGCATAGCAGACTAATGCTATATGCATATTATTATCAAAAGATAAAGATAGAAAACGAAGAGAAGACAAAGTTTAGGAGTTGACACTTACAGATAGATGATAGAAGCAAAAAACACAAGTACTACGAGTCTTTGCCTTGATCCTTCTTGGTTGAACAAAAAGATCACAGCTGCCAGTTTAAGAATAAGTACCAAATCAAGATGAAAAGCAATTTGAAATCTCCTTATGACGGCTTGTCGCTGAGGTGCAGGTTGTTGTTGCTGTTGTTGTTGTTGCGATTGTCCTCCTTGCCCATGATCACTTGCTGGCCCAGGTTCAGGACTTGTTCCACTGCTTAAGCAGCCACAAAGAGAATGATGTTTTCTTACTCTATTTAGCAGTCCCAGGTACCATGTAATACAACAGAATTATTAATTATCATCCATCATCTCCACCCTCACAAACATCAACAAAGCAGTTTCTTCAGTTACTGAAATCTTTATTACATTAGTTTCTAAGCTAATCATGGGCTTATGACACAGTGGCAAAGGACAGGTAATTTCCAGCTAAAAGGATGAAGGGGTTGCTTGTTTTTGACTGTTATTCTGTTGCTGACCTCAAAACTGTCATTTGAGCTAAAAGCAATAATGGGTGAACATTAAGGATGTAACTGGACAAACCCAAAATAATTGTAGACATAGTTTTTAACAGCACAACCATTTGGTGCGGAAAAGCATACTGATACAAAATGAGTCAACCAAAACGTGTTTAACTTTCCTAGTGCAAAACTAATCTTTAAACTGAATCAAAATTAAACTCTAAAACTAACAATTAAGGTTTATGATCCGCTTACGTTGGGATACTGTAGGTAAGAGGAATAAGGGTGCTTGGTGGTAGTCCAGCAACTGGCCCCATATAAGATGGGACAGGTACAGCATATAGGCCAGCCCCACGATTTATCTGTTCCTGGTTCTGAAATTCCAATCCTGGAACTAGTGTAGGGTAAGTGATTGGTACCATCTGAAATTCAACATGTGGATAAGCTGGAAAATAGGAGGATGTTGGTATCTGAGATAATAAACACAAATGATCAACACGGGAAAAGAAGCAGAACGGGTATTTCTCACACAATGATAACTTTGATAAATAGACAACAGGTACTTCCAGTGCAAGAAATGGTTGAACATTTTAAAGCGTCCCACCGTTATTCCTTTCTGAATTTAAGTTAGAAATTTTACTTGGCACTGAACGTGCATTTTCTTACATCTAACAAGCATTGTAATCACGATCTTAAAAGCTCTTGAGACTCTAGTTTTGGTAATTAAATTAACGGGCACATCACTTTTCACTCCGATCTCTGCTGTCTCCGCCTCCATAAACGTAGCTTAGTGCTGAGTACTTATCTGAATTGCTTTTGAAACAGCCATTTCGAACAAAAGAGAGATTGATTCTCTCAAAGAAGAATCTCCACAAATTCCCGCCTCAAAATTCAATCCTACAAATTATAGATCCCCCAAAAGACCCAGAAGATACATTGCACCGAAACCATAAAAGAGGTTACGTTTTGGAGATATCGAAATTGGGCCAGACGCAGTTAATCAATCAACTATTAGAAACTAGAAATTCCGAGAGTAAGGAAAATTAAAAGAAAAAACAAAAAGAAGAACCTTAAATCCATGATCAACTGGGTTGGAGCGGGAAGCCTTCCTCTCTTCTAACGTGTCTGCCATGCTTTGCTTTGACTGACTGAATATAGGAACGGACAAGGGTATTCGATTACGCCCAACAAGTCCTCAGAATCGAAAGTGGAGAATTTAGGAGCAGCCCACAAACAGTGTAAAGAAAAATGGACGAGGAGATCGACATATTTACGTAACATTTACCATATATAGTTAATAATGACAAATTATATGTTGACACATAAGATCAATGATGAAAGATTACATGTGTCAGTGTGGCCTATGATGTTTTTTGTTAACAGAAAATATAACATCACTAGTGTTAGTGCAATAGCATCCCATGACAATATTGAGTTAGTATTAATTAATTTAATAAAGATTAATTAAATGAGGAAAAAACGTCAAATCTAAAATCCATAAATTTCATTTGAACATAACTAAAAAAGAATGGAAGGCTCAGCATTTACACAACAATAGGAATTTAACTCAAACTCCAACGGTACTGTACAAGAAGGAAAATCAAACATCGTCAAAACTATAGACACTTTTGCTTGCTCTGTTGCTTCACCAAAACAAGAAGAGCTTCTTTTTTAGTTTTGTTCTTTTATTTTTTATTTTTTGTTTTGTTTTTCCCTCTTTATACGAGTCATTTGAAAACAGTCTTTCTATTAATTAAGAATAAGGCTAGGTATTATTTAATCTTCCTAGATCTCGCATCAATGGAATTTTTATTCAGTGATGATGTCATATATAGATTTGGCGGGTTTTCCTCATTTAATTAATTAGTTGATACAAGTAATTAAGTTAGTTAAGCTGTATTAAATTAATAGTAACTTAATAATTTTAACAATTACTTTTAAGTAATTGGATCCCACAATGTCATATGACATTTAGGTGGCACGTTGGAACCCATAACAAAATTAAAATATTATAAAATTTTGTAACGTCACCATTATATTTTTGTCACTTTTTTTGTTAATATAAGGTTCGATTTCAACAATTGTAAAATGATAACGTTTAATTTCAACATTATGAAACGTTAAGATTTAATCTGTCATCAAAAGCAAATCTTTCTTAGGGTCATTTTTTGTCCTTTTTCCTTCGTGATATGATCTTCTTCATCTTTTATTTCTATCAATGCTCACCACTTTAAGTAACCTTGTCTACAATATTTAAATGAGGAAAGCTTTTTTGTACATCAAATAGGAACTCCTAACTCGACTTCTCCTCCAAACTGTTTAACCACTACTAGTACTTATATAGTTAGTTTGTTCTATCTTTTTCTACTTGTTAAGGATTGTTAAGGGGATGCAATCTTTAATAGCTAGAGTTATAGGTCAAGAGGAGGATGTTGGTGTGACTATAGGAAGTTGTTCGTTTAACTGGGAGATGTGAAAAATGTTATGAATGAGAGTGCCTTGAGGGAACTTTAGTTTATAAGTCATTGCTCCAATTTTTTCGATTACTTTGAAGGGGCCATGAAATAGGGAAGTTAGTTACTTTTTGCTATTTATAGATCCTTGTTTATATGGTTATAGCTCGACAAAGTCCCAATCTCCAATTTAAAATTCTTTCCTTTTATGTTAGCTTTTGTTACCTTGTTTGATGTTGAGCTTGATTTAGATGGAATCAAATGATTTCTCCAGCTGCCTCTCTTTCGTTCAAATGATATGCTACCAAACTTTTAGAATCACATGCAAAATATATTACATGAAAAGGTTGGAAATACCCATATAAGGCTTTAAAAGGTGAAGTGTTGATGGTTGAATGGTGAACGATGTTGCACCTCCATTTAGTTAGGAGTAGCTACCGATACCATTTGTTAGAGAATTTCCTAATCATGCACCTTAAATAGGTATCTAAAGTCCAATTAAGAATCGTAGCCTACTTATCAATTTACGGGTGATATAACAAAGACAAATGTAATCCAATCCTTTGCAATCTATATAATTCTTATTAAAAGTTGCTAAAAAATATAGGCTCTTATCACTAGTAATATATTCGGGGACTCTATATAACTTAAACACATTAACCAAGTAAGCATTAGATATCCCCTCAACCGAATATGGATGTCTAAGGGCTGCAAAATGACATATTTACTAAATCAATTAATGACCATCATGATTACTAAGAAGTGATTAGATAACAATAAACCTTCTATTATTAAGTCCTTGTTAACATCAATCCAACATTGCTTTGCTATGGTAGGATTGTAACAAACCTTCTAGTGAGTTGATTTCATATTTGTTTCTTTGGTAGACTTAAGAATGCTTGATATAGTTTCTTATATATTTGTAAAGGTCTTAAAGACTTTACAACTTCTTAAGAGTACCTCGAACTTTAAACTATAACTTTCACTGAACATTTATATATTAAGGTAATGATTGGAGTTGTATATCATACCCTACCATTAACCTTCCTTTCCACTTGAGTACACTATCCTTCCATTGATAGGAATTTGTATTGGGATTTCCCTTACTCAAGTTTGCTACTAAGTCTTGAATTGAGTTATTAATGAGCACCACGGAAGGGTTGAGTCGGATGGATGAGGTTTTTGGTAGTTTTCCTTGGAGGATTGAATTCAGCTCTGAAGGAATTAAGATGAACAGAATTTATCTTCAAAAAAAAAAAAAACCTAAGCTAATTGGATACACAAGGCTAATCTCTATAACACCTCTTAGAAACTTGTCCAAGCAATCCCGATGATCAAAATCAACTAGAGAATGGAACCAAATAACAAGCAACAATTGAACAATTGATAAGTGGAATTAGTTTTTGGTAAAAAACAAGAGGATAGTTCCTCACCAAAGCTGATGGCTACAATAATAAGAATGCCAAAATCCCCTGTTTCTAACCCTAATGAGCCTATTTATACCTAGGTCAATTAATAAAAGGTTGGACTAAAATATATGGAAGCTCTAAATAAAACAAAAATCCAAAAATAATAAGAAAGAAATTGCTCTTGGGCTCAAGTGAATTAAATAGCCTAAGTCTCATTTAATTAGCCTAAGTCTTCATGTCCTTAAACCTCAAGTGTGCTCGGTCCAAGGATTCAAGTTAAGTGAATTAATTTGGGACTGTAACCCACTAAACCATCCTCCACTAGGCTTGGAACTCTCCACCCTTTCCAAATAGAAGCCTACATATGTGTAAAGAACCTCCTTAAGTCTCTTGGCCTTAGCTTTGGTTATGGGCCCTTATGGCATGACAAGCTCGCTCCCTGGGTCTTTAACATCTATGCCTGGTCCATTTGATGTCACCCTAGTCCTACTCACATCAACCCCTCCCTCCTTAAGAAGATTCATCATCGAATCTGAATCCATATTAAAAGGAGAAAGATCAGTAACATTAAAAGTAGCAGATACATTATACTCTCTTGGAAGATCAATCTTGTAGGCATTGTCATTGATCCGCTCCAACACATAGAATAGATCATCACCCCTAAGATCGAGCTTGGATTTTCTCTGAATAGGAAACCTCTCCTTCCTCAGATGTGCCCAAACCCAATCGGCAGGTTCAACGGTCACCTTCTTGCTCCCCTTGTTGGCTGGCTTTGTATATACCTTGTCCCTTTGCTCAATGTGCTGTCTAGCCTTCTTATGTAACTCTCTGATCATTTTAGTTTTTCTTTTGCCATTTGTGCTAGACAACTCATGCTAGGCTAAAGGCACCAAATCCAAAACAGTCAAAGGATTAAAACCATAAACAAGCTCAAAAGGTTAAAAACTTGTGGTAAAATGCACACTCCTGTTATATGCAAACTCAATAAATGGTAAACACTTACCCTAAGTTTTCAAATTCTTACCCAGTATAGCACGCAACAAGGTACCCAAGGTACTATTAGTACCTCGATCTGCCCATCTGTCTGTGATGACAAGTAGTAGAATAAAGTAATTTTGTACCCAAATTGCCCCACAAAACACGCCAAAAATGGCTCAAAAACTTAGCATCTCTGTCAGAAACAATAGACCTAGGAATGCCATGCAATCTAACAACAACTCTAAAAAATAAATCAGCTACATACACAGTATCATCAGTCTTATGGCATGCAATGAAATGCGCCATCTTGCTAAACCTATCCACAATAACAAAGATGCTATCAAAACCCCTCTTTATCCTATGCAAACCCAAAACAAAGTCTATAAAAACATCAACCTACGGTTCAATAGGCACAAGTAAAGGAGTATACAATCTATGAAGTTTGACAGTGGATTTTACTTGTCTACATGTAATGCATTTGGCACATACACGTTCAACATCCTTACGCATATCAGGCCAACAAAAATGTTCATGCAAAATATCCAAAATCTTAGCAACCCCAAAATGACCCATCAAACCACCACTATGGGCCTCATACTCAAATAAAGCATGCATAGAATAATTAGGCACACACAATTGATTACCCCTAAACAGATAGCCATCATGCCTATAGAATTTCTGGAATGCAGCATATTCACAAGTAGAATATATAGTTGCAGATTCAACATGAGGCATACAAATCCTTAAGCTACTCAAAACCCAAAATTTTATAACCAAGGGTAGAAAGTAAAGTGTACCTCTTAGACAATGCATCAGCTACCACATTTTTCTTCTCTTGTTTATATTGAAGCACATAGGGAAAGTCTCCAGAAATTCCAAGTGGCATGTCTCATACTTAACTTGCCTTGTCCTTTCAAGCTATTTAAGGAAATCCATCTTAATGACAAATTCCCTGGGCTGAAGGTAATGTCTCCACACCTCCATTGCTCTCATAACAACATATAATTCCTTGTCATAGGTTGGATAATTGAGTAGTACACCACTAAGCTGCTCACTGAAGTATGCAACTGGCTTGTTTTTTGCAAAATCACAACACCTATACCAATCCCAGAAGCATCACATTCCACCTCAAAAACTTTATCAAAATTAGGTAAATAAAGAATAGGAACAGAACACAATTTATCTTTCAGCTTTAAAAATGCATGTTCCTGTTCCCTACCCTTTGTAAACACTTTATCCTTTTTGACTATTTCAGTCAGAAAAATAGCAATGATAGAGAAATCTTTCATAAACCTCCAGTAAAAGCTGGCTAGTTCATGAAAACTCCTCACCTCACCTACACTTTTAGGCGTTGGCCACTCTCGAATAGCCTTCACTACCTTACTATCAACCTCTACTCCCTGAGCACTGACTACAAATCCTAAGAAAACCAATTTATCGATGCAAAATATGCACTTATTAAGATTTGCATACAGTTTCTCCTTTCTCAACACATCCATTACACACCTCACATGCATGACATGCTCATCAAGATGGGAGATATAAACCAAAATGTCATCAAAATATACAACCACAAATTTACCGAGAAACTCACATAAAACATGATTCATTAACCTCATAAATGTACTAGGTGCATTAGTTAATCCAAAAGGTATAACTAACCATTTATACAGTCCATATTTGGTTTTAAATGCAATTTTCCACTCATCTCCTGTTTTCATGCAAATTTGATGGTATCCACTTTTCAAATCAATCTTAGTAAATAAACACGCTCCATGCAATTCATCCAACATGTAATCAAGTCTAGGGATAGGATGGCGATACTTTACAGTGATTTTATTCATAGCTCTGCAATCTACACACATCCTTCAAGTCCTATCTTTTTTTGGCACCAACAACATAGGTTCAGCATAAAGACTCAAACTCTCCCTCACATGCCCCTTCTCTAATAGCTCATCCACTTGCTTTTGAAGCTCTTTTGTCTCCTCAGGATTATTCCTGTAAGATGAGAGGTTAGGAATCTGAGCTCCGGGTATAAAATCTATCTGGTGGTCTATGTCTTTTAAGGGTGGTAGTCCCTTAGGCATCTTCTCAGGAAAGACATCTGAATAATCCTGCAAAATAGATGAAAACACACTAGTCAAAGAATCAAGAGGGTTGTGTCAAAAACTAAACACTCTCTATATCTCACTATCACTAGTGCTCTCTTCTCTCCAGTTGCTCTCCTCAAATATTTTCCCTTAGCAAACAAGCTCACTTTTCTCTCTTTCTTTTCACTCTTTTTTTCTCTCACTAAGCTCTTCTCTCCTGTAATCCCACTTTCCTTTCCTCACTCGTGCGGTCACTTCTCATTGGGCCAATTTCTCTTTTCTTTTAGGCCTCTTTTCTCTTATCATTTTTCTTGAACTCACTACTCAAACCCTCCTCTCTTTGCAAAGCTTTGATTTGGTTTAGGTAAATCGCATGAGGGGATAAAGGTACCAAAGTGAAGTTTCTGCCTTTGAACTTGAATGAGTACTTATTTGTGTAACCATTATGTGAAACCTACCTATCAAACTGCCAAGGCCTCCCAAGCAACAAATGTCCTGCTTCTATGGGTATTACATCACACAACACCTCATCCTTATATCTCCTTACTGAATATGGCACCAATACCTGTCTAGTCACTTTCACATCTACACTATCATTAAACCACTACAAATTATATAGCTCTGGATGTTTACTACAGGTTAAGCCCAATTTCTCCACCATAGCTCGACTAGCTCCATTGGTACAGTTACCCCCATATATGATCAGATTACAAACCTTACCTCCCACCAAACTTCTAGAATGAAATAAGTTCTCCATCTAATCAAGAATCTCATCTCTCACTCTAACGTTCAATACCCTTCTATCTACAATTGCTTCCCCTATGACCGCTCTCTCTACACATTCATCATCATCATCACAAAACATTATCACAAGTTAAATCATCAACATCACTATCCTCATAATCAACAACCCCATTATCCCTTATATACATTACTTTTCTATTAAGGCATTGAGAAGAAATATGATCAAAACCTAAGTATTTAAAACATTTGATAGTAGATTGCTTACTAGAGGTAGCTTGAGTTGAAAAGATACCTTTTTTATCAACCCCATTACTTGGCTTCTTTGGGATTTTCTTGAAGTCCACTCCCTTGTCCTTAGACTTCTCTTCCTTCTTGGGCCATTTTGAGTTCCATAGGTAGCTAGAACTCGCCCCACTCCTTGCTATCACTTTTGATCTCAATTGCCTCTCCACTTTCATGGCCATGTTAACCATATCCTCAATTTCCACATAATGATGAAGCTCCACCACATTTGCTATCTTCCTGTTCAATCCACTCAAGAACTTTGCTATGGTGGCTTCAGGCTCGTCCTTTATATTAGTATGGATCATAGCAACCTCCATCTCCTTGTGGTACTCCTCAAGTGGCTTAGACCCTTAGGTGAGTCTTTGGAGCTTTTGATGCATCTCCCGGTAATGGTATGAAGAGACAAATCTCTTCCTCATACACGCCTTTATTGCTGCTCAAGTAGTGATGGGTCTCTCTCCATTCCTCCTCTTAGAAGTTACAAGTTGATCCCACCATATTAGTGTATAGTCTGAAAATTCAATAGCAACAAGTTTTACCTTCTTCTCCTCTAAGAAATTATGACACTTGAAGATCAATCAACTTTCCTTTCCCACTCCAAATATGCCTTAACATCATTCCTACCCTTGAAGGATGGAATTTGCATCTTGATGGATTTGAGGTCTCCATCTCACCTATTAAATGGTTATCCTCTCTGAGCTCTCCTAGGCATACGCTCCTCATACTCCTCCTCCTCATCATCAAACTCCTCCTCCTCAGGTTCATACCATGGTGGTGGTGGTGGTCGACGAAAAGGTGGTACTTGTTATCGAAATGCAGCGTGCCTAGCTTGAGGTTCCTCACGTTTCCCATGCCTAAGCTCCTCAATTTGTTAAGCTTGCCTCTCCATGGTTTCCCTTATTTCTGTGAAGTGAACGTTGAAGTGCTCAAATTGTTATTAAATGGCTCTCAAAGTGAAATCATTCATCTCCCCCACTTGTCCTTCATCTTGATATCTACCTTCCTGTGACATTTTTTTGGAATGTTCTTTCCTGTAAAAAAAACAAAGGTTAGTAGAAAACACCCTCACAATCACTCGCTCACGTGTTTCACTCGAGGATCAATTTTTTTTTCCTTTATTTTACTCTCCCCTCGTGTTTTCACTCAATTTCTCAGCTTTTACACTCTTTTGTTATCACACTCTCTAGCCTTTTACCACTCAGTCTCCCCTTGGTTCAAGTCACACTTCAGAACCAATCTCCAATCGATCAAGAGATTCAATAAGGGGCCTGAAATCCAACAACTAATTCCTAATAAAGAGTTTGACACAATGTACCCGAAATCAAGCTAAAACAAGGACTTCCAAGAACGCACAATCCGAGAATGGAAGAACAATAATTTACGCAAACAGTTCTTTCTTTTCTCTTCGTTTCTTTCCCTTTTTTAATCTTTTTTGTTTTTTGTTTATTTTTGTTTTTTCTTTTTTGTTTCTTTTTTATATAGTTCGATTATTCAAAGAAAAAAAATCAAGAAAAATAGATAAAACCCTAGCCGAAATCACATATGAGTTTTGATGAGAATCTGACGAACTTGATGGGATGGTAGCTACCTTATATGTCTGTTAGAGTTGAATAGGAATTCACCTCCGAACTAGGATCTGATACCAAAATAATGCGACCATGGAAGGGTTGAGTTGGATGGATGAAGTTTTTGGTGGTTTTCTTTGGAGGATTGAATTTGGCTATGAAGGAATTAAGATGAATAGAATTTATCTTTAAAAAAAACCTAAGCTAATTGGATACGCATGGCTAATCTCTATGACACCTTTTGGAAACTTGTTCCAAGCAATCTCGATGATCAAAATCAACCTAAAGAATGGAACCAAATAACATGCCACAATTGAACAATTGATAAGTGGAATTAGGTTCTTGGTGAAACCAAAACAAGAGGATTGTTCCTCACCAAAGCCGAAGGCTACAATAATAAGAATGCCAAAATCCCTTATTTCTAACCCTAATGAGCCTATTTATACCTAGTTCAATTAATAAAAGGTTGAGCTAAAATACATGGAAGCCCTAAATAAAACAAAGGTCCAAAAATAATAAGAAAGAAATTGCTCTTGGGCTTAAGTGAATTAAATAGCCTAAGTCCCATTTAATTAGCCCAAGTCTTCATGTCTTCAAATATCAGGTGTGCGCCCGGTCCAAGGATTCGGATTAAGTGAATTAATTTGGGCTATAGCCCACTAAACTCTCCTCCAATACGCTTGGAACTCTCCACCCTCTCCAAATAGAAGCCCACATACATGTAAAGAGCCTCCTTAAGTCTCTTGGCCTTAGCTTTGGTCATGTGCCCTTCTGACAGGACAAGCTCGCTCCCTGGGCCTCTAACATCCATGCCTAATCTATTTGTGTCACCCTGGTCCTACTCACATCAATTATCATTACGCCAACTCACTTTAAACTTCTTCTGGCAATTGAGTTTAAGCTTAAGATAACATACTTATATAAAGCTCTACTTCAATGAGCTTAGATAGGGAATTGGCTACAATATTCTCCTTCCCCTTATTATAATTAATTTCAAAGTTATACCTTAGCAATTTAAGGAACCAAGCCTGTTGGAAGGCAGTGAGCATCCTTTGCTCCCATAAAAATTTAAGACTTTTATGGTCTTTTTTAATAATAAAAAGCTCCCACTAAAAAATGATGTCATTGTTTAATAATTATAATAGCAATCAATAATTACTTTTCATATGTTGGCAAGCCTTAATGTTAAATGTCAATGACTTGATGATAAAAGTCAATGGATGCACCTCTTATATAAGTACTGCTCCCAACCTTTTATCTAAAGCATCTGTCTTGATGGTTTGGAATAATTAGGAAAACCTAGGAAAGGATGAAAATTAATGTTGTCTTGATTTCTTCAAATACCATATCTACTTCTTTATTCTAACAAAAGGTATCTTTTTTTAACAAATCATTTAGGGGTCTAGTTATAGTGCCAAAGTGTTTGATGAATCTCATATGTAATAACTTGCCAAGCCCAAGAATTACATTAATAACTTGTCAATTCCAAGAAACCCATTAATTCCTGTAATAACCATTTAGAGACTGAGTATATTTGCTTTGGAACATTTTCCACTCCTTTACTTGATATGTTATGCCTTAAGCACTCATTCTAAATTACCCCAAAGATGCATTTATTCCCTTTACCTAAAAGCAAGTTCTGAGTTAATATGTCAAGAGTGACTTTAAGATGTTGGAAGTGGTCACTATAAACTAGAATATCATTAACAAAGACTAAAACAAACCTCCTCAAGTGAGCTCTAAACTTATCATTCATCAAGCTTTGGACTCTAAATAGGGAATTAGTAAGCCCAAATGGTTCCACTAAGAACTATAGTACCTATCATGAGTTCTAAAGTTATCTTAAGTATAATAAGTGGGAACATTTATATTTGATGGTACACTAACTTGAGATCTAACTTAAAGAACTATGCAGCTCTTTGGAGTTCATCCAATAGCTCCTCAATCATTATAATGGAAAATTTTTCTTTAATGGTATTCTTGTTCAGCTTCCTATAGTTGATGCATAGATATAAAAGGTATCTCTTACCTTGAGAATATCATTAGAGATGAAAAGGAGCTATTACTTTGTTGACTTACTCCTTATTTCAACAGATCTTAGACCAATTCCCAAATTATATCCTCTTATTTATTGTTATATATATAGGGGTCATATATAGGTTTAACTCCTTCCTTAAGAGGAATTTTGTGATCCTAGGATCTGTATGGTGGCAAGCCTTTAGGTTATAACAAAATGGAAATATACTTAGCCAATAGGCATTTGAACTCCAATTGTTGATGCTTCTCTAATTGACATTATTAATAGCTAATTCATGAAACTAATGCTCCATTGTATGTTAAAGCCTTAATATACACAATTGACTTATATCTTGGCTTTTAGCTAATAATCTTTAAGCCTCTTGATCACTCAATTTTGGGTGACCTGGTAAGCCTCCCTTTACGAACACTTGCTTCTTTGCCAACTAAATAGCATGGTATGTTTACCAAGTTATACAAGACCTAATTTAAAATGGATAGCTATTGAACCTTTAGAACCGCATCACAAACCCCTAATGACAATATCAAGGAATTGATGATAAACCAAATGCCTTGTCATTTGCATTCAAGCCCTCATTTATATGTTCATATGGTGGTTGAGCACCACCTCCCATTATCACTTTAACATTTCTCAATGGTGAAATCTTATAAACCCCCTTTTATACCAAGCAACATCCATAAAATTGTGAATACTATTATTGTCTATTAGAGTTTTAATATCTTTGCCTCTACATGATCCTCATTACTTAAGTAATCCAATAGGCATTCTTGACTGGCTTATAGAGAGATTGTTGGGAATTTCTCTGTAGTTTCCTCCACTTTATTATCTAACTCTTCAATTATGTCCTCCTCATCATCATCCTTTGCAATGAATAGATTATTTTGCTTTTTCTTGCACTTATCCTTATAACATATCTATCATCGCACCAAAAACATATACTCTTAGCTCTTTTCTCCTCAAATTCCTTGCTATTTAGCTACCTTGTTATCTATGTAGAGGTCTGTTAAGGGTATTCTTTTGAGTATGGTTTGACAATGATAATAGACCCATCTGTGTTGGGACTTTAGTAGTAGATGATACAGATAGGGCCAGAGGTAAATTTGGTGGTTAAGTTATTTATTTTTGTCGATTTATTTGAGTTGGGTAGTAAACAAAAGTGATTACTTTTTATTTCTTAGCCATCACACATGCTTGTTGGAGGGCTTTTAGGTTTAACATTTTGATAGGTAATTCAAGCTCTTACCTTAACCCTTTAAAAAAGAACCTGTTTAAGTAGGCTTTTGGGATTTGAAGGAAAAAGAGAGTACCTTTTAAATAATACACAATATTCCCTCACACTAATAGTTTATTAGAACACTTTGAAGTCTTTTATAGGGTCCTCAAATGCTTCTTTCCCAAAACTCTGATTCATAGCCACTATGTAATCATTCCATAAAGGTTCTTCGAGCTTTAGCTAATGCCTTATGAACAACTGATGCCATTCAACTGCCATGCCTTTCATGTGAACTCCAATGATTTTAACTTTCATTTTTAGAGGTGTACAATCAAGTATAAAGAATTGCTCATCTCTAAAAATGTAAACGTGCAAATTAAAGCCATCAAAGGTGGGAAATTCCATATTGCTATACCTATCAGGTATTGCTAGAACATTTCTCTGAGCTTTACAATCTTATATCCCTATTTTACTTAAGTATCATAAAGTTGAGTTTGTGTTTTCAACATCTTCTTTTGTATATCCTTAATTTAATTACATAACGATTCTTGCATTTTCACACCTCTTAGGCTTTAGTTTCCTTTGTCATAGTTAAATCATTGAGTTATGCAAACAACAAGATTGTTAGTTCAAGCAATATAACATTGCTCTGATACTAATTGCTACGTGACAAAGTAACAAAAACAGAAGAAGATAGGAGTTTTGAGAAGAAAATAGAGAGAAGGATGAGTATAGAATATTTCGTGAGGAAAAAGATTCCTTTTATTATAATATACTTCTACAACAATGCCAGAAGGTATATTTAGCCACTATACATAATAGTAATAATGACAATTATTATAGACAAGTTGTCTCTCACACGACTATACATATCTATCTTAATAACTAGAACATCATTTTCTTTTTTTTCTAGTAGTGAATAAAAGATAAATAATACAAAACACATTGTCTAGCCCAAGTATATAGTCTTCTTCATTTTTATTTCTAGCTCCCAAAATTATATCACTCTTTTGTGTGAGCTTTTCAAGATCCACAATCTCTTATTATGAGAACTCAATCCATTCACTTTATTGCTTTAAGATTCAAAACTTTTAAAGGTATAAAGGATTAGAAAGAAGACGACAAAGAAAATGACATTAATTAACTTAATACATCAAAATTTTCTGAAAATAAAATTAATTTCCTCACTAAATTTATAGACCCAATTTTATTGTCTCTCCTTCTTGCCATAATTTTTTTAAATTCCTTAACTTTTTTTAGTGAAAATGAAAACAGATTTGCAATTTTGTTTTAGGAAATTAATCATTATTTTCCTAAACATAAATATTCAGTAAAAAAACAAAGTTTATAAGTTACTCTATCCTAAATAACAAAGGGTCATAAATAAATAAAAAAGTCTAGTTAGATAAAATTGATGAAACTTTAATAGAGAGTTAGAGTTTCGCTAAAGTAGGGTCTACAGTAAATGTTTTTGTAATATTTAATTTTTTAAAAGGCAAAAAGGTCAAATTAGATCATGATGTTTTCATCATAATTCAATTTAAACTTCAACATTGCAATGCGTTTAAAAAGAACACTAACGTTTTAAAAACTATTAATTTGAACTCTAACTTAACTTTTCCATCCATTCTCAGTTATAAAAAGCATATTTGACATTTATATGAGTCCTTTGCCATATGTATTATCTTATGTGACATGAAAAAATTAAAGGCAATAAAGTTTATTTCTCTCCTTTCTCTTGCCTCTCTTTATTTCTTACATGTGTCATGTTTTGATGAATCATTATTGTAAATTTTGATGTAAATCAGCTATGATTAATTAAAACTTTTGGTAGTTCTCCAAAACAAAGCTAATAAGTTTAGGTCTTGCTCATTTCAAACAATAACTTGAACACTTTTTGTGTGATCTTATAATCACCAGTAATACAAATCAAAGTTGAAAGTGTAGATGTGACAATTACATCTATTACATACGGAGTTTCAGTTTCTTTTCAATAATTTCATTACTCCTAAAAATGTTTTACAAGAAACGATCTGAGTTATTTTATACAAAAATGGTTTATTATATTAGGGGTACAACTGAATGTAAACCTACCATCTTTAATGTAAAGACTAAATTTTTAGAACTCTAATATGTACAGTAGACCTCATAGAAGTTTGCTATTATAAACAAATAAGAAACTCTAGTAATTTGGGCAAATTTTAGGTTCAATAATAAGTTTCTCTCTTAAGGTGATTCATAGGGACATGACAATGCTATAAAATTTGGAATCTAGTCACCTAACATCAAAATTAGCAATCTTTGACTTTGATTTTATTTCATATTCTAGAAAAAAGAAAAGAAAAAAACCCAAAAAGGTTAAGTGTCAGATACCAAATTATGAAAACACATGTTACTTGTTTTAGGAAAATAATGAACATAGTATTATGTTTGTTTTAGGGCAGGCTAGCATAATAAGAGGTTGGGAAAATTTTCACGTGGGTAGGCTTAGACTTAGAAGGTGAAGCTTCAATGTCATCCTTAGGATGATGTTCACCAGAGAAAGATCGACATAGTGATTTGAGCTTGTCCTAGAAGTAGCAATAAGAATAAATACGACTTAAGCTAAAAACAATGAGCAAGAGTAAAGCAATGCTAAGAGGGAAGATAAGGGATGACCTAAATGCATCCATGCAGGGAGGAGAAAGATTTGGAGTAGCATTCATAAATGACAAGTAAAGAAGTTGAGAAAGAAAAAGAGAGACATGAGAGAGTTGAGAGAGAGAGAGAGAAAGAGAGAGAGAGAGAAGAGAAAGATAAAACTTTATTGGCTTTAATTTTTTAGTTTTGGACTCCTAATTACCAATAAGATACATATCTAATAAGAAACACACACAAAATACTAAATATTTTTTATAATAAAAGATTGATGGAGAAGTTAAGTTGATATTCAAATTGAATATTTATGAAATGTAAAGATTCTTTATGAATGTGTCAAAATGTTTGAATTTAAATTGAATTTGACAAAACTTTTAGAATAGAAAGACTTGATAAAGCAGACATCTTTTAGGCGTAATAGATTCTGACAATTTTTCTCTCTATGTTGCTTCTAAAATTTACAAAAGGATAGATATGATTACCGTTTAAGTTAGGTAGTTGGATAATTGTTGCTAGAGATATGGAAGTATGTTTGGATCATACTTACTAGAGACATGGAAGGTTGTACCAATGAATGCCCAATATATCTCTCTTGATTTATACATGACTATGGTATATAAATTAACTACTTACTACTTCATTTTGACTCTCTATCTGTGAAAAACTGTTTATCCATGAATCCCACCAAGCAAACGATCATTTGTTTTCCAGCAAAATCTATGATGAAGAAAATGTTAGTTTATACCTTACAACCAATCAATTAGTTGTAGTTTAGTGACAAAATAATTTAAAGGCATTCTTTATCTGGTACATGTTTAGATGTATATCATAAAATCTTTGACATAATTATACATTGTAAATAAAATTATAATAAGATCACAATTATGAAATATCTATTGTATTTATGTATTATTCCTAAATTGTTCTTAGTGATGTTATATTAAAACTAGATATTAATAAAATATAAAAGCTAGCACACGTTATGTTTTTCTTTATGAAGAAGGACGATCATATAAAGTAAGTATAGAGATAGTTAAATAAATGTGTGAGTGCTTTTTAAAATATATATTTTTCGCTAATTAAATTTATTAAATTTTAATAAAAACATTAAATTTTATAGTGACCTTTTTGTTCTCTTTAAACGATTTAAAATATTTGAGTTTAAAATAAATTTCGATACAAAAATTAAGGTTCAATATTTTCTTTTACCTTCTTTTTTTTAATTGACAATCGAGAAGAAAAAAGAAGTTGAGTGTTTAAAAACGTATGTAATTGTATTTGAAACCTTTTTATTCAAAAAAAAGATTGGAATATACAAACAACTTTGAGATAGAACCATCTTTGCAATTCTCATATGAAAACTCCCTTATGGTAGTATGTAACCATAAGAAAAAGAGGGAACATAAATCTCAACCAAGTCATCCACAGTACATTCCAGTGACATGCAACATAATTAACAGAGCTACATTGGATCAAAGCTATTGTTATATGCCTAGAAATACAAATCATTCATTCAATCATACTATTTTATTTGCAATATGTCGACTTGCCTCAAACATACATCTCAAGATACAAATGATCCTGTAGGCCGCAGCAAGCAGTTACAATGTAGCAGAAAGCCAAAATATACTCTTCATAAGTTTCTTTTCTCAATTTATAATGTCTTCAGTTTATGTGAATGTAAGCTTTATTCAATGTTGTACACATCACAATCTTAAAATGATACTTAAAATATATACATTAGAGATGGGTAGAAATGTATTTATCCTGTATTGTATAGCCTGTATAACTTCTGCTGTTGTATAGTTTTTTATTTCTGTTAAGTGTGGGTTGCATTTTATATAGTGGTTGTCACCATTTTGTTGTTTTGTATAGTGATGGTATATATATACCAGCTTGGTTTATGAATAAAGTTAACCGATTCTTTTATATCGTTCCTATCTACAAACTGAAATCGCTATCTTACATTCATGGTATCAGAGCTTTAGGGTCGATCCTTGTTTCTCCACAGTTGAATCATGGTGGATGATATGAGTGATTCAAGATCATCGTTTGAAAGTGACGAGAATCTGATGCTTTTGTGGAACTCAGATCATCCTAGGATGATTCCTGTCACGACTCCGTTAAGCCACAACATCTACTTGTCTTGGAGTCGTGTGATGCGAATTGCTTTAGGTGCAAAGCTAAAGCTTGATTTCATCAAAGATAAGTGTAAAACATTAGTAGAAGATTCACCAGACTATGATCGATGGTGTCGGGTCAACTTTATGGTCATCTCGTGGATTCTTAATGCCATCTTCAAAGACATCGTAGAGTCTTTTTTGTACACAAGTTCAGTTAGAGACCTTTGGAAAGGACTAGAGTGGCAGTATGGAGAGAGTAATAAGCCATTGTTGTATCAGATTAAGAGAGAAATCAGTTCAATTTCTCAAGTTTAACTGTCTATTTCAACTTTTGTGGGATGAACTGAACTGTTTAGTTCCCATCCCACAATGTTCATGCAGAGCCCTAGGATAATGTTCATATGGATCCCTAAAGCAGTTAGTTGATTTTAAGGATAATGATTGTTTAGTACAATTTTTTATAGGATTGAATGATGAATATGATGTTATTCAGAGTCAGATATTGTGATGGAACCTTTGCCTCATGTAGATAGGGCTTATGTGATGGTGGTTAGGGTTGAAAAACAAAGGGAGGTTAATGTTGTTTTTGCTGAGAGTACAACTAGTGCTATGATGGTGTGTAATTCTGGCGACAGTAGTGTAAAAGGGGCTAGCGAAGGTGTTTTTAGAAAACAGTTGAATAAGGAGGATATGTTCTGTGATTTTTGCGAGATGAAACGACATACAAGAGATACCTGCTTTAAGATCCATGGGTATCCAGATTGCTATAAAAGTTATAAAGACAAAAGAGGAGGAAATACAAATAAAGAATTTGAGAATATGATTAACTCACCTTTGGACTATTCAATAGAGAGGGGTATAAAAGAACTAGTTTGGAAGTAGGATACGGCTGCAATGATTCAGCAAAGTATCGAGAGTTTTTTAAAAAACAAAGGTAAGCGGATCCAAATGACAGACAAAGGAGGAGGTGTCATCAATTTCGCACATTATAGTGACTTTGCAGGTAGCATTCTCAACCATTGTTCTAGTTTAACTAGTTTAATTGAATGTGGTTCCTGGATACTAGACACATGTGCTTCAAACCATATGTGCTATGATATAAGTTTGTTTGATAAGCCTACACTAGTTGCTAAATTCACTCCTGTTCACCTACCGGATGGCACAGATAAGACCATAGATTTCACAGGGATATTATCCTTTGTGATAATCTTAGTCTATCATCCTCTTTGCATGCACCTTCCTTCAAATATAACCTACTTTTTGTGAATAAACTAGCTTGTAAATCTCCTACCAAATTTACCTTTTATCCAACCTTTTGTGTTCTGTAGGACCTTGTGACTGATGAGGTCTTGGCAGTTGGAAAGGTAATTGTAGGACTATATGTTTTTGACAAATATTCATTTAACAAAACCACTATTTTGTCTTACACCACACTTTTAGATAATCATTCAAATAAACCAGTACATTGCCATAGTGCTATTCTTGATGGTTTTTGGCACCAAAGATTGGTTCATCCATCTCTTACTATAATGAAACAATTGCAATGTTCTTTCCATTAAATGAAATTTTCTAAAAAACCTTGTGATGTGTGACATCTTCTAAACAAACCTGAATTCCTCTTCCTAAGAGCAACATTAGTACATTTGCATGTTTTGAACTTTTGTATATGGATCTCTGGGGACCTTATAAGCAGGGGTCAATCATTGGAGCTCACTAAATTTTTACTATAGTAGATGACTTTTCTAGGACAACCTGGACCTATTTACTCAAATACAAAAGTCAAACATCTTCTTTCTTAGATAAATTCCTTAAACTTGTTAAAATCAGTTTCATGCTGCAATCAAAATCATTAGGACAGACAATGTAACAGAATTTCTGAGTTATAGTTGTTAAGAAATTCTTGTCAACTACGGCATTATACACCAGAAAATCGCTCCTTACACTCCGCAACAAAATTGAGATGTTGAACGAAAACATCGACATTTGTTACAAACTGCTAGAGCCCTTATGTTTCAGTCCCATTTACCAAAGCAGTTATAGGGAGATTCCATTTTAACAGCCACATACATCGACTTCCAACTCCTGTTCTTAATTGGAAATCTCCTTATTCTGTTCTATTCCATAAAGAACTCGATTACAATTTTCTAAGAAGCTTTGGTTACTTATGTTATGCTTCTAACATATCTACTCATAAAGATAAGATTGTTCCTAGGGATTTCAAATTTGTTTTCCTTGGTTAGTCTTCAGGTCAAAAGGCTTACAAACTTTATGATATGCAACATCATCATATTTTCATTTCTAGAGAAGTTGTTTTCTATGAGAACATGTTCCCATTTCAATTTACGTCTTCAGATTTAGATTTAGTTCCTTTGCCTGATTCAGATTTCCTAAAAATTGTTGCATTTCAAGAATCATCATCTCCTGAAATTCTTACTGTTGGTCCATCCAATTCAAAAGTTCCACCTTGACCTGATACATCTTGTTCCACTGCTATTACACAAAGTCCAGCTCCTATTCGGAGGAGTACTCGTATAACCCAACGACCAAATTGGTTGAATGATTTTGTTTCATATGCATATATTACTAATATTGCTCACCATATTTCCCCTAATATACAAGATTCCTCTTCTCATACACCTCCCACCCTTTCTAATCTCTTCACATCTTACTTCAACCTATCAGTCTTTTCTAGCAAATGTGTCTAATATTGAGGAACCTAATTCTTTTGAGCAAGCTCAAACCAATCCAAATTGGTTGGCTGCTATGAAGGCTGAGTTGGCAACTCTTGATGGCAGTCCTACTTGGGATCTTACTACTTTACCAAAGGGTAAAAAGGCTATAGGTTCTAAATCGGTTTATAAGGTTAAACTTAAACCTAATAGGACTATTGATAGATATAAGGCTAGGTTGGTAGCAAAAGGCTATAATCAAATTAAAGGAGTTAATTACACTGACTATTTTTTTGCAGTTGCCAAAATAGTTACTATGAGACTTTTTATAGCTATTGCTGCTGCAAAAGGGTTGCCTTTACATCAATTAGACATAAATAATGATTTTTTACATGTTTATATTAATGAGGAGTTGTACATGTTACCTTCTTAAGGATATACCAAGGTTGATCCCAATCAAGTATGTCGTTTGCTGAGGAATTTGTATGGTCTTAAGCAAGCTTCATGCCAATGGAATCATAAGTTTACTATTTCTCTTTGCAAGCAAAATTTTGTAAGATCTGTTCATGATCTGTGTCTGTTTATTAAATCAGAAGGGGCTGATTATATTGATATCATTGTATATGTTGATGACTTGTTAATCATGGGTCCAACAAAGACTTGTATTCAACAAGTAAAGTAGATTTTACATGATCAATTTATTGTTAAAAACATGGGGTCTGCAAAATATTTTCTTGGCTTGAAACTTGCTAGATCTGATAATGGTTTATATGTGAATCAGAGAAAATATGTGTCGGATATCCTCAAGGATACAGGTTTGACAAGTTCAAAAAGGGCAACCACTCCTTTACCTCCTTATTGTCATTTTGATGATGCTAGTTCTTTGTTATTGGTGCATCCAGATAGATATCGAAGGCTGTTTGGGCATCTCCTTTATCTTGGATTCACCCAGCCAGATATTACTCATGCAACTCAACAGTTGAGTCAGTTTGTTCAAGCCCCTATTGAACAGCAATGGATAGCTGCCCTTCATGTGCTCAAATATCTGAACCAGTCTCCATCTACAGGTTTATTTTTTTCTTACAATAATTCTTGTTCACTGCAAGCATTTTGTGATGTAGATTAGGCAGCATGTCTTTTAAGTAGGAGATCCTTAACAGGTTTCTGTATATTTTTGGGTGATGTCATAATTTTTTGGAAGACTAAGAAACATTCTACTGTTTCTCGGTCCTCCGCGAAGGCTAAATATCGCAGCCTCTTTACTACAGTCTGTGAGTTACAATAAATTTCCTATTTGTTAGCTAATTTTTGACTGTCAATTTCATTTTCTATTCCTATATGGTTTGATAATTTGGCTGCTGTCCATATTATTGTTAATCCTATTTTTCATAAAAGGACCAAGCATTTAGAAATTAATTGCCATTTGGTTCGAGATAAATACAAGCAAGGTTTTGTTCTTCCTCAGCACATTCCATCCAAGTTTCAGTTAGCAGATATGTTCACTAAGGCTTTGCCAACTCCGGTTTTTCTTTTTTGCTGTCCAAGTTAGGCTTGTGTGATTGACATCAAGCACCACCTTGAGGGGGGCTGTAGAAATGTATTTACCCTGTATTGTATAGCTTGTGTAACTTATGCTGCTTTATAGTTTTTTTTTTAACTTCTGTTAAGTGTGGGTTGTGTTTTATATAGTGGTAGTCACCATTTTGTTGTTTTGTATAGTGATAGTATATATATACCAGCTTGGTTTATGAATAAAGTTAACCCATTCTTTTATATCGTTCCTATCAAATGTTCTAAATAGTTTTATATAGTAAAACACAAAACGAAGTTTAGCCAACATCGACAATCTCCATAATATGGAAAAGAAACCTACAATATTCCTAAAACACTCATGCATACATTTACTTCCAACTTTATGACAACAGTAACATAAGAAAACAGTTCCATCACCATATAAATCTCATTCTTCTTCATCCTTTGAGTCTGAATCAGCCAAAACTGCAGCTTCCATCTCCCCTTCGGACTCCCCCTCCCCTGGAACCTTCGCCTTCTCGAATTGGAAAAACTTTAAGGTACCATTGACCTTTATATATGCACCATCTGCTGTCAAGAAAATATTATGATCATTAAGCCATGCATGCACACAGAAATTCTAGTCAGCAATTATGACCCCTGCCCAGGACTTTTTCACACAAACCTGATGACTTTTGCTAAAAAGATTGAAGTACAAAAAAATTTATAAACGAAGTAGCAAGGAGGACCGTGCTGTATACCATCAACATTGCAGCCTTAACCACATTCAATTCTTAATCTTCCCCTCACATCAATCTTAGCCCCCTCAAGCACAAAAAAACCAATGATACTAAAGCTAAATCTTAATAGGATAGAGTGGGGACTTTGGAATGTATGTTGATTCAAATTGAGGAAACAAAATGAAACTCAAGTAAGAGATTTAGATGTAAAACAAAAATTGAATATTATCCAGTTGTAGCTCAATAGTCTTGTTAATAATGATAATTGTATGTGACGACTAGGTTATCATTGTTCAGGCACTCATCAAGGATATTTGAGAAAAAAGACGACCAATTTTCTGTTCATTTATACTAATTACATCATGATTATCAAAATTGCTTAAATAAGTCTTTTGGCCAGAACCATCGTCATTGCTAACTTAATTTCCACATCTGGGTAAGGTCCAAGTTCAGTATCACCTCGACCAAGAGCAATGATTAAGCTTTAATGTTAAACGTAAGACTAAAGGAACCTATAAGCATCTGCACTAACATTTTGCCAATATAAACAAATTTTCTTCCGTCCATATCAGATGACTGATTATCGTGTCAATCTCATGTATTTACTTTAGGGAGACAAAAGTTCACTCATAAGATAAGACTCATAATTATGCATGGAGCATCTCTTTGTCAAGCACTGCTGGAAATTCAGATTTAAGGTCTGAAGTACCAACTCTGAATTTTTTGGATTACTGAAAACTTAGTTTGAAAATTTGCTAAAATTTTAATATACACTGCTAAAAAATTCAAATTAATGTGACAAACTTTTGGTTAGAATTTCTGGAATTTTAGGAAAGAAAACAAAGAATAAGAAACTAGGAATTATTCTAAGGTCTTAAAATCACGAGAAGAAAAAAAACATTACACTTTTTAGTTAAAAACTCAAAATTTACAAAGAAAACTCAAGATTTTTTCCTTATTAAAAGATTGATTACATGTAATATAAAAGATATTTGGAACCTTAATAATAGAATAGAAAACACTTACTAAACTTTTCAAATAGGAACAAAATTCTATTTAAAAAAGAATATAATAAAATTAATCCTAACATGATAAAGACAAAATATAATTAAAAAAAAGAAAACTAAGCTAATAACTCTTTTTTTTTTTTAATTCTGCTTCATTATCAGGAGCACTTTTGTAAAAAATCAAACTGGTTTGATTGGTTCAACCGTGAAACTTTGAACTGATCAACTTTTCGATTCAGTTTTCAACTTTCTGGTTCGATTTACTTTAATAATTCTTGTTCTTAAAAATTGACCAATTTATTGACTAATCGGTTAGTTTTCGTAAACTAATTAATTTTATAAACCAAAATAAACTAAGTAATTTTTATTTAACAGTCTTTCTTTTCAATTAAACTTTAAATTAAAGACAACCCCGTTTAATCATATTTTAAAATTTTCAAATTTATTCAAACTTTAAATAATTTTATCATGGCCTAATATTGGTTGAATTTTTTAAATATTAAATCTCTTGTCTTACTGATTTAACTTTTGGTCTGATTTTCAAAAAATTGCTCAAAAGTCTACTAAGGTTTTCAAACAGGAATAAGATCCTATTTAATAAGGAATATAATAAACTTAATCCTAAACTAATAAATATAAAATATAATAAAAAATAAAGCAAACTAAACTAATAACTCTTTTTCCTTATTTTGCATCATTATCAAGAGTACTTTTATGTTTTTAGTAGTACTTAAACCTTTTAGTCTCCGAAGGTGTGGTTGTATTATGAAGTACAACGTTTACAACCATTAACATTATCTGCTCATATGATAAAAATACGAAGATGTAACTCATTTCCTTTACAACATGCTGTGATATGAGATGGATAGCAGATTCTTTTGGGGACATCATCACTTTAACCATAGATGGAAAAGAGTACAAATCTGTAGAGTAGGCTTGAAAACTCAAATTGTTTTCCCACGGGAAGATGAAACATCAACCAGGAACTTTTGAAGTTTTAAGTGAAACAAAGTTCTTATCTAGACCGACTAGGAAGAAGCATGACAAACATGACTTATCATTTGCAGTTATATCTGTGGAATTCCATAATAATGATGTTCCATTCCCATAAAAAATTCAACATTTCAATGCACAGCAAAGTACTAGAATAGTCAAATCAACCTAATATACTGAGATGGCATCAAGAAATGAACTTTTAATACTCGCTGAACTACGTCTAAACAGTTAGCTAGCAGCTGCCCATTGATAGAAAAATATATCTCTTGAGTCCATGAACAATGTTGGAAAATAAAAACCCAAATAAGGCAAAGAAACTGATACGCTTAACTCTTGGATCCACATCGAAAGACTGAACCTTTTTTAGCATTGAATTCAATTGGAAGTAGCCAACATCACAAATGCAGTTCCATAGGACCAACATAAAGAAGGGAAAGAAAGTACCAGGCAAGTAAAAGGAAGAGCAAGGCCAGCCACGAGAAGTAGCGAAAGAGAGCGACTCTTCCGAAGTTAGCCCATTCCTATTGGCCATTCCGTTAAATACTTGAACTAAACTAGACTTTGGGCGCATATTGGGTGCCATCCAGAAGGAAGAACCTGGTAGAAAAGGGAGCCAATCAGGGGTTGATTTCATGAGCATCACGCGTTGGAAAGCATTCTCTAGATTCTCTACCACCGAGTCCCTATTGGAAGATGAAGAAGCCAAGTCGATTTCGATGAGTTCAGGTTTGACGTCGTGGCGACGGCGGAAGGATAAGATGACGAATGGCGGGGGTTTCACGACGGAGCACGGTTGTCGCTGGTGAGTGCAGTGACGGAGGAAGTTTTGACAGAGGAATCTTGCCATTGGATATGACTGTTCAGTTCTAGACCCAAGTCCCAACAAGTAATTATATAAATTATAAAACAATTTAAAATTCTTTAATTCTAACATTTTTTAATTTAAAATTTATATAACAAATAAATAAAACTACATCGCAAATAATAAAAATGTAAGGTTTGAAATCAAATATAATTATCATTATAATTAAATTACAAATTAAAAAATTAAAAATATTTAGTGGTCCATTAAATATAAAACGAAAATGATAACTTATATTAACTTAATGAAAATTATAAAATAACTTATAAATAAAATCTCGTTCTAACTTCTAAGCCTTAAACAGGGTTATTGCGCTTGTTTCAAGCATTTCAACCATTATTCCGTAATGTTAAGCGAGGTAGCAGTGGTAGCTGAATTCTTCATCATCGTCGTAATCATCACCCAGTCCGAAATCTCGCAATAAAGCAGGATTTAGAGAGGTCTGATAGTACGCAGCCTTACCCCTACAGAATAGAAAGACTGTTTTCGGTAGACCCACATGTGATTATGACATGAAGAGAAAAAAAGTAGTATAGTAATAATACAAAAAAATACAAATAAGTAATACAGGTTAAAAGAGTAAATAAATAAATATATAAAAATAAATTCATAAATGCGAAAAAACAAATAAATAATAATACGAATGATACTAATAATAAATAATTAATAATAATAAACTAAGGAAATAAAAAAAATAAAATAGAACCAAAGAAAATATAAAACAAGAACTAAAAAGAACAATAAAAGGTAAGAAGAAACTTCTCTGTTTGGTTGTTCAATAGATGGAGAAAAGATTGGTCTTGTTGAGGATGATGCTGAGCAAACCATAGTAATGCACAGAATTGCCAAAATCCAAGACAAAAACACAAAGAAACAACAGGTCTAATACCAACATCTCATTTTGTTTACTAATAAGGAGCACAGTGATGACATCAAATGACACAAAGTCATAGCAAACTAAAGACAAAAAACAAATCTGCTATTATAGCATAGCCCATCCATCCTACACTTTACTTATCTCTAATGGCACAAATTAATGGTATCAAAACAAGACCAGTAAGCAGTACAATAGCACTTCCAAAATGAGCAGCACAATCACAATCCACAACTTATAATTCTAATACTAGAAGGGCTATGAGGTCCCATAACACATCGAAACACGGAATGATAAAAGTCGTTCAACCCTTATGATCAAAATCACACGTAATTGATGCAACTAGCCCGAAAACCTAGCTGAATTCTTCAATGAATTACAAAATCATTTAATGGCCGTTTGAGAGTGTCTAGTACGGTACAAAACAAACGGTCATTAAATAGCTTTTCGAAAAGTATTATACTGGTCCAAAAATAGTACAGAAATAACATCTTTGGTATTAGCTGTTGATACGGTCAAATTTTTTATCAGTCGTTACCATAAGTTTTACAAATTTTATGTACTAAATTGAAAAAAAATCAAACAAAACATCTCACACCCACCGATCCATGTAGAGTCTCACTCACATCTGTCATTTTCAATTTTTCATCTCTCTCTCTCGTCTCTACCATTTTCAATTTCATCGATCTCCTCTTGCTCCCTCTAACATCGCTAGCCACCTACCACCACCCACAGCCACTGCTACCCTCCATCTCTGCCCACCGTGCCTGCTGCTCTCCACTTCTGCTCAACACTGGTCACACCATTGCTTTCCACCTCCGCCCACCGCAACTGTTGCCCAACGCCACACAGCTGCTTTAATCCACTATCGTTGCTCGCCTGAAAACACAAAAATCACCATTTTCATTTTTAAAATCTAGACCGGACTTGACCCAACCCAACAAAACGTGCCCTAACCAAGCCAAATTACAGATTTTATTTTTTGGGTGTATTCTGAATCGCTTGTTTTTGTTCGAAATTGCAATTGCATTGTGTTTTGGTTGTGTTATATGTATTTTGTGAATTGTTTGAAAGTTCAAATTATTTGTTGAGTTGAGAAATTTGAGTTTGAAAGTTGGAATTGTTTATATAAGTTGGTTCAGTATCAACTCAATTTATGGAGAAAATTAATACATTAGAAAATTTGGGTTTGAAGGATATAATTGTTTGTGTAAATTGGTTCGATTTCAATGTAATTTAAGCATTGTCAATTTCAAAATTAATGTATTAAGTTATTAATTTGTTAATTAATTTATATGAAACATACAATTTACTAATTATTATTTGTATATAAAAAGTATTTAACATATGGTTAATCATTTAAAAATAAGATTTAATATATAATTAAATCATTTAATTAAAAAATAAATGTTTGCATTTTTATATTGTTTATTGGTAAATTGTATTGGATGAAATTGAATTATGTAGTGTATGTTAACTATTCATTATGGAGTTAACTTGAGTAAGAATCTAAGAATGTTGATTAAAATTGGTAAATGAAAGATTGTTAAATTAAAGTTGTGATTTAGGATTTTAGTAACAAGGTTGATTAAAATTAGTTAAAAAACAAAATAATTATAAGCATTACAAATTGAATTGTACAAGTGAACAAATTATATTAATTGATAGTTGAATTATGAGATTATATAAAGAAAGTTGTAAACTTATAGTTGCGAGTTATGGTTAAAGTTGAATATGTTATAGTTGTGAGTGTATGTCTTTAGTTTATAGTTGAATAACGTAATCATATAAGATGAGTTATATTCTATAAGATGTATATGTGTATTGTGTTATTGTGTATGTTGAAAACTTGAGTTGTTGGTCTTTGACTTATGGTGAATTGTGATGAATGAGATTGAATTGTGTATGATGTATTCATACAAAATATATAATATAAGATGTACATGTGTATTATGTGTGTTGAATACTTAAGTTGTTGGATTTTGATTTATTGGTGAATTGTATTTTATGAAATTAAATTGTGCATGATGTATTCATACAAAATATATAATATAAGATGTATATGTGTATTATGTGTGTTGAATACTTAAGTTGTTGGATTTTAATTTATTGGTGAATTGTATTTTATGAAATTGAATTGTGTATGATGTCATCATCATCATCATCATCACTCAGTCCGAAATCCCGCAACAAAGCAGGATCTAGGAAGGTCTGATGATACGCATCTTTACCCCTACGTAGTAGAGAGGCTGTTTCCGGTAAACCCACATGTAAATGTGATAATGAAAAATGATGCATGTTAAAAGAGTAAAAGTACAACTGAATATGTTAAAAGATGAAGTAAATGAAAAGAAAATGAAGACTTTATGACAAGAAAGATGAATACGTATATAAATAAATAAATATAGGAAATAGAGCCGAAGAATATACCTAATATGGAGGCCCAATTTGCTAATACTTGATAAGCTGCAAAGAACTACTGTGTTTGTCTCTTATTAGGCTAGGAGTTTTTGCGCTACAATCCTATGTGTATGATAATCCTACAGTTTCTGACATCCTTACTAGGCCTTTCCTTTACACCTGTGCTTAAAAGACAGGTACTATAATAGAACGACTTGTTCACGACTGTTTTGGTGTACTTTAAAAGGATTCCCTTACCCTTTGTCATATCTTTTTTCACCACTTCCCTCCAGTTCTTGTATGGTCTCCCTTTTCTTCGCTTATAGCCACTAAGAGTTATTTGCTCACATCTCCGTACCGGAGCATCAGAGTACCTCTTGCTCATATGCCTAAACCACCTAAGCTTGGTCTCTCTCATTTTGTCGGCAATACTGATCACCTATAGTCCGTCTCTCATCACACGATTCCGGACCTTATCCCTTCTGGTAATGTCACACATCTAACAAAGCATATGCATCTCTACTACTAACAACTGTCTTGTATTTCGACATTTGGTTGATGTAATCATACAAAATGAGTTATATTATATAATATGTATGTAACATCCCCTCACTTATGGAAAAGGGTAAATTGGTCTTTTTGAATGGGTTAGTATAATTGGAAGTGTTTCTGACATATACATGCATTCATATATGCATATGAATAATAAATAGTGAAATTTTTGCACATGAAATGAATGTACA
>JANZXR010000171.1:15631046-15654268 GCA_027575705.1 Erythroxylum echinodendron | reverse complement strand
TAATTAGGACATTTATATGAAAAGTTATAAGCATATTATCATATATTCATGTTTCATAAAATTAATAAAATTTTTACATTTTTTCTTTTTAATATATATATTATCTGATAACTTTAAATTATAACAACATATAATGAATTAAATATGATATAATAAAGTTATTGAAATATATGTAATGGTATGATTAATTAGGACATTTAATTCAATTAATTAGAATTTTATATGAAAGGTTAATGAGTTATTGTTAAAATTATGAATTACTTTAATTACAAATTTTTAATTTACTTAAATTATTTATTAATTATTTTAATAAATAATTAAAATTAAAATTAAAAAATTTTGGGCTGCGGGCCGGGCCCAAATTGCCATTTCTAATCTATGTCAATAGTAACTTTTCTTTTTCCTTTATCTAATACTTGTAGTGTTTCATCATTTCCAAAAGATATATTCTTTATTTTCCTTTTTCTTTTTTACTTGTTGCTGCAAATATTTTCCAATCATATCACGAACATCAAATGGTACATTTTTGCAAGAAGCAATATTACCCTTAACACCAGCAAGATGTTCTTTCATTCTAAAAATTCCTCCCCTTTAAATATTCTGTCGCTAAACATAAAATTATATTGGATATTCCCATCAGATGTTTAAGAAGAAGAAAAATAATTCCATGCTAGATCGGACTTACCACAAGTAGAAGATGATTCCATATTCTCCATTACGATTTAACCTAAAAAGTATTAAAAATAATTGGGTGTACTATTGTCAAGGAAAAAGCATAAAACAAATAATTCTCATTATCAATTGTAATAAAGAAGACCAACAGCAGCAGAATGGATACTTAAAAAACCAACAAATGTTACTCACTTATTAAACTTTACTCCAGCAATTGCTCTACTTCAAATAGCCTAACCGAAATATTGTTAGTTTTCAATTTTGGTGCTTTAGATCAACAAATTGAATAGTTGAAAGAGTATGTATAACCTAATTATCAAAACCAGAAATTGATAAGAAATAGAGTTCTAAATATTACAAAAATTGATATGAAATAGATTTCTAAATATTACATAAATTTGTAAAGAAAAAAGTTGGGAGTTCATACTTTTTTTAAAATAAAATTTTTAGATATTCATTCTTTTCCATCAAATAAAATTATTTAAATTAAAAATGCCACTATTAAAATTATTCTCCAGAACGTTTACAAGATTGTAAGTTGGATCTTTTAACAATACCCTTTGGAATGCAAATGCAATTGAAAACTAGAATCCCATTATATATTTTTAACTGTCTTCTCTAATACAAACCAAAAGGGGAATACAGAAATTGATATGAAATAGAGTTCTAAATATTACCTTTTCATTAGCTTCAAGTTCTACTCCAACAAACTTAAGTAATCCACTCCATTAGCTACATCATATACCATTAATCCAATTCGACCTCCAATCCAACTACCCAGTTGACTTCCTACAAGATAACCTAGGCATCCAAGGCTTTGCTCACCATAAAAACCACCAGCGTAGGCACCATCCAAGGTTCCACTACTCCTTAGGAATCCTTCGGTCATGGTACCACCATAGTAAATAGCTTAAAATAAGTCCCACCCAGAAGAAATGATGGGACCAATTATACGCTTAGCCTGCCTTTTTGCAAGTTTTGCTGCCTTTACCTCTTCTTTTTGTGCTAGTTTTGCTGCATCTTTTCCAGGGATTCCTTGTCCCAATGAATCAATTATTGCATGCTTAATTGCAAGATTCCTAGCTTTCTAAACATAAGCGGATCTCATGTTATAAACATAGAGCTTTACACCCTCCTTTACTGTGCACACTAAGGTTCCAGTGCTCAAATCAAAGCAATCAAAGATTGTAAATTTCCCACTCTAGGATAAAGAAGCTTCTCCAACCAGTAGCCATTTTTCAGCTATAAAAAGAGTAAAAAGTCACAGAAATAAGCATTCAATATAATGATCAACAATCTTGAAGGCACAGACATTCATAAAACATGCATAAGGCTAGAGTGAGATCTTTCTTCTCTATTTAAAAATACAACTATTAACAATGGACTAGATATTGTCACTTTCCTGATATGTTACAGATATTCTCTTCATTTAATTGTATAGGAAAGAGTTACAGACACATCATTAACACTGAAACAAAGAACAATTGTGAAGCATTAAAAACTGGAGGAACAAATATGATAAAGCAGATTCTCTACAGACATATGGTAATACAACTGGATTACATGTATTCAATCATGTTATACATATAGTACTTTTATGCTAAAATAATAACTAATTTATACAGCTCAATTTTTTAAGTATCAAGTGTATGAAGGTATCATACATTTCTATTACAAGGATAAAAAGATTTAAGGATTTTATTAGCCTTGACAGGATCTGTCCTAGTTTAGAACTTCAATATTCATTTCTGGAGTCCTATTAAATTTTGTTCTTTGCAAGTTGGGAGGAATAAAATCCCATCCCCTACAGAGCCCTCTATATTACGCACAACATGACATTTAGTGTGTTAATGAAAAATGATAGAATATTAATGTTGCCCTCTAAAAGAAAGATAACTTTAAAAGGAGTTATCTTGAGTTAACATCTTTTTTTGGGCTTACCCACTTAAACTATATATTTTGACTACCAATTAATCAAATAAATTTTTTATTCCATCAATAAATCTATTTTCTTGCAGAAAATTGACAAATTCTTTACAATTAAGTTGAAAACTAATTCCTTTTACTTTTTTAATGAAAAATCAATTCTAGTAGATGAAAGACCCAACTATACCTTAAGCCAGTACCAATTTCAACAAAACAGAAGGCACCCCAAATAGACCATGACTACTGTTAACATTCGAGATCAAGAATTGGTTGCTTATACAATGTAAAAGACAACAAATTCAGCACAAACACATCCAAAGAAGACACTTGTTGCACCATAATAAACAACAAGGATTCAAACCCTTTCTGTCATTCTGTTTATACATAAGTATATACATGCATGTATACGTATTCTCTCTCTGTGTATATAACTGGTTGTGTCAAAACAATCAAATTCCACTATTGATGCAAATCAATAAGTGATCAAATCAAATTAAATAAATTAACAACTTCCATAAGAATGAGAACCAACAAGAGCTTCATGCTTCGCATTGAAATAGTAAAATAACATAACAGAGCACTATAATTATACATAAGTGCCAAGGCCAAGCTTTTGTTAGCCAAATGAATTCATAATTCACCAAAAGGCAACGTTCATAAATTCCAAATGCAATTATTTTAACATAAAAGCAAAACAACTTCTCCAGTAAAAAAGACTAAAACATTGCAAGTGATATGATTTGATCAGTAATAACAAAGAAATCCTAAAACATTACAATAGGCTAAGTAAGGTAGAGCATCAACTCAAAGAATCAAAGCCAAAGAATTAAGAATGCTATGTCACCACGTTAAGAAGGTGAGAAATTTGCAGAGAAAAGTCTCAATTTGAACATATCCTTACACATTAACTCCACATATTTTCATATTTACCAAACCACCCTCTCACAAACCTCTAATTAACGTGCAATGAAGTTACAATTACCTATTAGTCTTTAACAACCAAGCTTATGTGCTTTGAAGTAGGTTTGGGCTTAGTATATATATCTACTAAAATATAAATACAAAAGGAAATAATCGTAGACTCATTATTACCTTCATTTTTCCTAGGTAAATGCTTTGAAACAACTTTCAAGGAGTAAATTTCAATTCTGAAAAGAAAAAGGCTAATCTAGTAAGGTGTAGTATAATCGACCAAGAAGCAAACTAAGTTGTAAATGTATTATACACATACACATCTTCCGAAATTTCAAGGTAATAAAAATTTGTAGCATCAAGAATGCTGAGAGCATCCCGCCCTGAATAATTTTAAAATGAAGCAAAAGCAAAGAAGAGAAACCAAAATGTCAAAAAAGATGGAAAAACCTGTTTGTAGGATAGGGCTCGATGTGGAGAGATGATAGAACAGTCTTGTCTAGAGAGCTTTGTCTTTTAGAAGACCAACACCACCATAGTAACTGTCAATGTCCTCACATGGAAGTGAAATTGTAGATTGTGCAGGAGCCACTACAAAACCACTGATCAGAAATAATAAGTAAACAGTAACAATCCTCCAAGAGAAGCTTCAATGTATGGAGGATCATCAGGTTTCAAGAGAAGCTTCAATGGTGGTAGCTGTTGTACTCAAACCTTGCATTTTTAGCTTTCTTTCTTAGTTTATTTAGATCCAACGAGTTAAGAAGTCTGCAACGAAATGGAGGTGGTGAGAGATGGTGAAGAGAAGGCAGTGAAATGGGGAGGAGAGGGTTCGAGGAAATGAAATATGAAGTTTGAAGAGAAGAGCTTGATTTCTACATCTTTGGAGGTAGTGAGAGATGGTGAAGAGAAGATCAGAACATGGTGAAGAGAAGATTAGAACATGGTGAAGAGGAGAGGAAAGGCCCGAGCCTTCAATGAAATGAAACATGGAAGTAGCTTTTGGTATATCTGGAGTTTTGTATAGTGATAAATCAGTTGGACCGGTTCCGAAAAAAATTAGTCGATTCGCTAATAAACCTGTCAGTTTTAATACATAGAGGTTATTAGGTGAAACCAAACTGGACCACTGACCGGTTCAAACTTTTTTCAGACAGACTGGTAAGTCCATCCTATTTTTAAAACCTTACGATTTTAACCGTCAAAATATTTTTGGCTTGTGCCGAAATTGTTTAGATAGATTTGAGATGACCTAGGGATATTATAAATGACTAATTAATGTACGGGAATTTTGGAAACCCTAGGGATTAATTTAGAATTAATCCAAGTAGAGCATACTTATAAACTAGGATTAAAGTGTTTAATCTGGACATCAAAATGATTAAATTTTAGGCCTCCTAATCGAATCACATTCATAGTTTGGATTAACTAAGGCTAACACTAATACCCGATTAGGTTCAAGAGTTGAATCGAATCACGAACTTTAGATGCATAGTCAAGTCACAACCTAAATTAAATCTCCTTTATATCATACATGCATTAGATGCATTTAAGGGTAGTTATGGACATAGGTTCAATTAAATTAAGTTGTCCATAATCTGAATGTATATATGTGATATACATATTCAAGATCATCCAAGTAGTGATGAGACCAAAGGACAAATCCCTCAACCAAATATTAGGACTTAAGCCTTCCATTGATATGGCAAGAATCAGAGTTCTTTTAGAGTTGGGTTGTTGGGCAAACCAAAGCCCCCTCTACACGAATATGTTCAAACCATAGAAATTAGATTTCTGGATTAATGGGTTGGTCCTAACTAGAAGCGTTGCTTTATTGGGCAAACCTAAGGTCAATGTGGATAGAGGCGAAGTTGGGTAATATACATGGGATGTATAAAAATCAAGAGTTGATAACCCAATGAATGTGCTAAATCAACAGTTGATGGCATAAGCATAATTGAATGCATTTGGTATGAATGATACCTATCGATTGACCTAAGGTGGCTTATTGGGCAAACCCAGGTCATTCTTGGTGATATTAGATATCAACCCCTTAAGAAAACTATAAGTTTTCTCGAATTCATAATAAGAGCTATGGATTTGAATTAGAATAATAGGACCTAGAATACATGTGATTAAAGTCTTTATCTATATGTATTAATGTGCATTCTAACACTTTCTCTCGTTCTTCTAGGTTATTAAATCATCACGATTCTTTTAGTGTGAACTTACGGTCCCTATTAGATTCCAACAAACTCACGGGACCTAACTTTTTGGATTAGCTACGAAATTTGAGAATTGTTCTCAAATATTTAAAAAACTAGGATATATCCTAGATGAACCACTTCCCTATCCCCCCGTTGTCGATGCATCTAATGAAAATCAGAAAGCTTATAAGAAGCTACAGGATGATAATGAGTTAGCTAGTTATATAATGCTAGCCTCTGTGTCACCAAAACTGCAAAAGCAGCATGACACTATAGATGCTCATACCATAGTCTACCATTTGAGGGAACTGTTTGATGAGCAAGCTCTGTCTGAAAGGTTCGAGACCTAGAGATTACTTTTTCATTATAAGATGGATGAGAGATCATCTCCAGTTCAGTATGCGCTGAAGATGAATGGATATATTGAGAGATTGGCCAGTTTAGGCTTCATGATGGGAATTAAGTATAGATTTAATTCTGACTGGTTTGAGTGATAGATATTCACAGTTTGTGCTTAACTATTAGATGAACCAAATATCCACAACAATACCTAATCTGATTAATCTACTCAAAATAGCTAAGCAGACTGTCTAGAAAGACAGTAAGGCTGTGATGCTAGTGGACTTTGCTTCTGCTTCTTGAAAGAAGAACCAAAAGAAGAAGAAGAAGTCCAAGAAGCTAGTGGGAGGTGTAGCTAAGAAGAAGGAAAAGGAGACAACACCAAAGGGGATATGCTTCCATTGTAACAAGGAGGGACATTGGAAGAGGAATTGCAAAGCTTATCTGGAGTCACTAAAGTAGAAGAAGGAATTAGATGCCTCACCGTTTACTTCAGGTATGTTATTTGTCATTAAGGTTAATACTATTTCTCATCATAACATTTGGGTACTAGATACCGAATGTGGCTCATATATATGTGTTAATATGTAGGGTCTCAGGGATAGTAGACTGCTCAAGAAGGGAAAATGGACCTACATGTGAGAAATGGAGCAAAAGTTGCTGTATTAGTCGTACAGACATATGTTTTGTATCTTCTTAGTGGGTTGAGTTAGTTTTGGAAAATTGCCATTATATGCCCGCTGTGACTAAAAACATTGTATCTGTTTCATGTCTTAATAAAGCAGGATTTCATTTAACTTTTTCAAGCAATGGTTGTTCAGTTAAGTTAAATAAAATGTTGTATGGTACTACTACATTGTGCAATGGAATTTACATATTAGATATGTCCAATTCAATTTTAAATATCAATGACAATAAAAGACAAAAACGAGATAACTTAAAATCATCTTACTTATGACATTGTTGACTTAGCCATATAAGTGAGAAACGCATGATTAAGCTACACGAGAATGGTATCCTAGGGTCATTTGATTATGAATCATATGACACCTGTGAATCTTGCTTGTTAGGAAAGATGAATAAATTACCTTTTAAAGGAAAAGGTGAACGAATGAATAGGTTATTAGACCTAATACATTCTGATGTACGTGGTCTGATGTACATTTAAACCAGAAGTAGTTTTGTTTACATCATTACTTTTATCAATGATTATTCACAATATGGGTATGTGTATCTAATGAGATAAAAGTCTGAAGCATTTGAAATGTTCAAACAATTTAGATATGAAGTAGAGAAACAACTCAATAGAAGTATTAAGACACTTCGATTAGATAGAGGTGGTGACTACTTAAACGAGGAATTTCTAACTTATCTCAGAGATAATGGGTTAGTATCCCAGTGGCCTCCACCTTATAGACCACGACATAATGGTGTGGCTGAAAGGAGAAATTGAACCTTTTTAGACATGGTAAGGTCGATGATAGACTTAGTAGATCTACCAAAATCCTTTTGGGGATATGCACTTGAGACTGTTATTTATGTGACAAATAGAGTCCCTTCAAAGGTAGTTGAAGTTACTTCATATGAGATATGGACTAACAAAAGGCCCTATTTTTCTCATATAAAAGTTTGGGGTTGTTTGACTTATGTGACGCGGATTTAATCAAACAAGCTTGAAGCGAAATATAATAAATGTTTGTTTATAGGATATCCTAAGGAAACAATTGGATATCAGTTATAAAATGCTTTAGAGCGAAAGTTGCTTATCTCAAAGCATGTTGTATTTTTAGAGAAAGAGTTTCTTCTAAGAGAAGACCATGGGAGCAAAGTTGAACTTGATGAAGTTCATGATGCTCAAACAGACGCAGATCAATTACCTGAACCCAAAATTGTTGTTTATAAAGATGAGACAACAGTTGAACCTCCTGACGCATAAAATGTTCTTAGGTTAAGTAGGATACGCAATGTTCCAAAGAGATATGGATTTCTTGTAATCAAACACAATGACGTATTGCTCATAGAGGATGATGAGCCTACAACTTATGAAAAGGCTCTGAAGAGTTCAGAATCTGAAAATGGCTTCAAGCCATGAAGTCTGAAATAGATTCCATGTATGAAAACCAAGTATGGACTTTGGTTGACCCACCCGAAGGGTTAAAACCCATAGGGTGCAAGTGGATTTTCAAGAAGAAAATTGACATGGAAGGTAATATGATTACCTATAAAGCGAGGCTAGTTGCTAAAGGTTATCGTGAAAGATAAGGAGTTGACTAGGATGAGACATTTAGCCGTGTAGCTATGCTTAAATCCATTAGAATACTCCTAGCCATTACTGCTCATTATGATTATGAAATATGTCAGATGGATATGAAAACAAGTTTCCTAAATGAAAACCTAGTTGAGGATGTATATATGATATAACCTGAGGGTTTCATATCCAGAGATGACAGAAAGGTATGCAAGCTTCAGAAATCCATTTATGGATTAAAGCAAGCATCTAGGAGTTGGAACATTCGATTTGATTAGACAATCAAAGAGTTTGATTTCTCACAAAATACTGATGAACCCTGTGTGTACAAGAAGGCTAGTGGGAGTGTTATCGTATTCCTTGTGTTATATATGGATGACATATTACTAATGGGAAATGATGTATCAAGTTTACAATCAGTTAAAATTTGGTTGTCCCAGAATTTTTTCATGAAAGACCTTCGAGAAGCAACTTATATATTAGGAATAAAGATCTATAGAGATAGATCAAGGAGGTTGCTAGGTCTTTCACAATCAATATATATAGATAAAGTACAAAATAGGTTTAACATAGAGCATTCTAAGAGAGGGTTTCTTCCTATGACTCATGGGATAAAACTCTCGAAATCTATGTGTCCTAAGATAGAAGATGAGAGGACTCTCATAAGTATGATCCCGTATGCTTCGGCAGTAGGATCAATTATACATTATATGTTATATATAAAATCTGATATATCATATGTTATAAGTGTTACGAGCAGATATCAATCAAATCCTGGTGAGGGTTATTGGGTGGATGTCAAGAATATTCTAAAGTACTTGAAAAGGATTAAGGATGTATTCTTAATATATGAAAATGGAGATCTTGTAGTGAGTGGGCATACAAATGCCAATTTTCAATCTGACCAAGATGACTATAAATCTTAGTCAGGTTATGGTTTCATAATAAATGGTGGAGCAGCCAGTTAGAAGAGTTCCAAACAAGAGACGACTGCAGATTCGACGACTAAGTCAAAGTACATTGTAGCTGCGGAAGTGGCAAAAGAAGTTGTTTGGATCAAGAAGTTCGTTATGGAACTTGGAGTGGTTCCTAGTATAGTAGACCCAATATTGTTGTACTGTGACAACAATGAAGCTATTGCTCAAGTCAAGGAATCGAGGTCCAAGCATGTACTCAGGAGATATCACCTGATTAGGGAGATAATTGGTAGAGGTGATGTGAAGATAGAGAGAGTGACCACAAATCAAAACATCATTGATCCTTTGACTAAGCCACTTCTTCAGATAAAATTTGATCCTTGTGTACTCTCCTGTGGTATTAGATACAAAGGCGATTGGTTTTAGTGTAAATGAGAGATTGTTAGAGTAGTGCTCTAAAGGCAATCATCTTTAGCACTTTTTTACAAACTTTATTTTGATTAATAAAGCAAAAGGCATTTTTCATTAATTTTACATTCATTAATATAAGAATTGATATTAATCTTAAATCGAATTAATGAAGTCCATGATACAAAACATAGCAGGAAAGAAATCATGATGAGATCATGATAATGAGATTCCTACCATGTACAATTATGTTAGTATATAAATAATCCCTAGTCATATGACTAATAAGACAGGACATTATTAATCCAGACAGACTAGCACATGTTATACTCCTTGATTTGATCAAGTAGTGGATCTCACAAACTGTAGGCATGAGTTGTTTAGAGTTAACATGTGGATGCTTACTAAGAGTAGTAAGTACATTGGATGACCCCATTATGAAATTATCATGTGGATGATCTATTGAATGTCAATGATTAATCTCATCATAGCAATGGTGCAAATATCCTTAGACTGGAGGTACTCAAAGATATCTTGGATACTAATCCTATGCTTTGACTTCATTCCTTATTACCTCAAGACGAGGTTGCTCTTATGGTGGTAATTGGGTACAGCTATTGGTATTCAAAGATAATTGGATAGTCAATAAAGGATTCACCACTCCTAATAGAAGGAGATGATACCCATGACCTCTTGTCGAGGTCATTACTCAGGAGTCTCTGGCTAGAGCAGTTATGTGTCATAAAGAGAGTCTTCAATGACACATAAGAGTAATGAGATCTTAGAACAAGAACTAACATCACTTGGACTAGATGTGATGTAGTCAGTCTAGTGGGAATTGACACATAGCCCATTTTTCAAACTAAGTGGGTTTTAGTATGGTAAAAGGGCGAATTGCATGGTAATTGTCTATGGAAAGGTTCATAAGTTAGGCAATTAACTATCAAAGAGTTTGTGTGTTAATCCATTTATATTTCTTCAAATTGGCATCATGAAACCCTTCATAATTTTATTGAATTAAGAGTTAATTCAATTGCCTAAAATAACCGGAAACTTAAGGGTCACATGCATAAAAGATCAGATGAAAAATATAATGTGTATGGCCAAATTTAAGCAGGCAGGCCACGATCGTGACTCATAGGCCACGATCGTGGCCGAAGGTAAGCTAAGCCACGATCATGACAGAGGGCATGAATGGGTACATAAGTGAGTTCTTCATTTATATACACAAGGTTCTAACACTTCTTACACACTCAAGTAAGAGCATAAGGGCTCTAGAAGACTTCTAGAGTGAGAGAGAGGTGTCTTGAGTCTTGTTCTTGCAATTTATGCAATTGTTGCATGAATCACAGTGCATGCAACAAGATTCTTGACCTATCTTCTATCATCTTGAGCATCTGCTAGAACTCATCTACTTTGGTACTCAAATCACCCTTATATATTGTTTTTTCATCTTCTTGCATGTTCTTGGGTGATCAAGGAAGGGTTTGGTGTTTGTAACAACCCAAACAAAGAGAAGAAACAAGAAAGGAGGAGAAACATAAGGTAAAAAATTTTTATATTTCATATTCTTTATATATTCATGCATGCATGTTAGATTATGTAGTTTTCGAGTTGTCATAATGTCGGAATCTTGATTCCAACACTTCTACTACATACACATGCATGTGATGCAAGCATTCATGGCAAACCCAACAACTTGATCATTGATTATGCCATGAATTTTATACTTTATTTTAGAAGTACTTGTTTCCTTCTTTCTTCTTTTATACTGAATTTCATAGTACGTCTTGGATGAATCAGAATCCTTTGAAATGATATTAAAAAGATATGTAATTATGCTTTTTTCATTCATTTCCTTTACCAAAAAGTTGTCTTTATAGTTATCACATTTATTCTGTCTTACAAATTGTTGGCTGCAAGCTTTAATATCATCCCATATCTATTTTCTTTTTCTTGCTTGATTGTTTGGCTTCTAAGGAAAAAGGAAGATGAAACATCACATTTTGGTTGTTTAATACATATGACAGAGTTTGGGGGATAAACATATATATTTTCCCTTCAATAAATTTCAAATAAGATTTTAACGTACTAATTAAAATTAATGCTTGTTGATTGCTTTCAATATCAGGTAGTTCAGTAATGATTTTTTAAAATTAATTTCGTGAAAAATGAAGTTCAAGGAGTTGAGTGTTCCAAACACAAATGTTTATGAGCCTTAAAAAGGCTTTTTCCTTAGATTTTGTGACTAATGAAAATGAAACAAATCCATAAAATGTATACTGTAGAAAGGGGATTTTGGCTAATATATAGACTATTAATTGTCTATTTTATATATTTTGAGACAATACAATTGTGTGAAAGTAACATTATAAGTAAATATACTTTCATTTAATTGGAATGAATTGACTTTAAGTTTATCATTCAAATCACGTAACTTAAGACATACAAATACATGCAAAAAAAGGTATTTAGACAATTAGCTAATTTTATAAATGTTTTAGGTGAAGATTTTGAAGACAATCTACGATTCTAGTGAATTGATTTTCCGGCTTCAAATCTCCTATTCCGAAAATCTCTGTGCCCTCTGTTCCCACTAACATCTAACCCATCTATTTTTTTCTCTCTCGCAAGTATTGAATGGTTGCATGCCATGGCGAACAACGCACGTAGGAATTTTCAGAACAGGTGAATTGATTTTCCTACAAATGGCACGATGAAGATTGTCGGATATGAAGGGGAAAACAAAAAGACCACCAAAGATGGAGGGGATAGCACGGTGACTTTAAAGAGCGATGAGAACATCACAGTGATTTAAGAATCAAAATCTAATAAAAACAAACATAATATATTATGTCCATACTACCAACTGAGATGCTTAATTAGTAATAATATGAGACTTGCTTTTCAACAAGGGAGTTTGACTTTATTTAATCTATCTAAATTTTCATAAGAATATTCAAAAAAAACTGTAATATAATACTCGTATTTTTATAATTTTTTTAAAAAAACTATAACCTTATAAGTTATTTTACATATAAAAAGTTAATACTAAACAGTTAATTTTATCAAATATTTTTAAATAAACAGTTTATATTATCCGTTATATTAATCCGCTATCAGTAGTAATTTTATCAAATATTTTTAAATAAACAACTTATATTATCCGCTGATCAAATTAACTATATTAATCCACTATCAGCTAACCGTTGATAAAATCAATTAACAACTAATGCAATTCGTTAATTGTCAAATAAGGTCTTCAAGTGTATTTTTTTAGATAGAAGTTAGATGAACATTTAAAGCCTTTTTAACTAGAGGTTAAAATATATATTTTTTAATATTATTTTTGTTTTTAATCGATATAAAAAATTAGAGTTTAATTTTCATGTCGAAAACGCCCCCATACCAAATGTGTAGTATCTGTTACATATTAGAAGATTACACCAGGAGGTGAACGATGAAGGATCGATCATCATCCAATATGGAAAAAAAAAAAAAAAAAAAGGAACCCCTTCATTACACTCCAAAGAATCATAGAATGTGCCGAAATGAGGTTAAGAGAAGAAAAAAAAAAGGAGATTTGACCACTACCGTAGCATACGGTTGCCCTGTTGTGACATTGAACTTTGCGGGGGACTGAAAAATGGATCAACAAATGGATTGGAAGAAGACATCATTGGCTGCATTTGTTGAGGATATTGAGGTTGATATTGGTAAGGCACCATCATCATTGCCCGTTGTTGTTGTTGCATCATTTGCTGCCGCTGGAACTGTTGCTGCAGCTGAGCCATCATTGCCATTTGCACGTTTGTTGGGGGAGCTATGCCGTAGGACATCATTAATAGATCTTGTTGCTGTTCAAATGGATTCTGAGCAACCATTCCACCATATCCATAGCCTGCATTCTGGAACTGCAATTGTCTTCTTGCTCCTTCATCTTCATACAAGCTATCAAGTAGCAGCCGATCGAAACCCCCACCCTGAAACAAGCACCAAGAGGAAAAAAACTCAAATTCAATACCAATGCATATGCAGCTCTTTCGATACTTGTCATACTCCAGTTTTCTCCAAAATGCAGAAAATAAAGAAATGGAAAAGCAAGTGGAAAAAGCAAACTGACCAATTTGGTTTCTGCTGGTTTGCTTGTATTGGTGCTTGGCGTGGTCACGAGTGCCAACTCCCACCCTGTTGCATTTGGCTTGCCAAGTTCAGTCAAAGCTAGAGATGATGACGCATTTTCGCTACCTATTGACACCAAAAGGTAAAAAGATTGTCACTTCACTTGTCATGCATTCAACCTACAAGCCATCATCCAATTTAGGCCACTTTCGAGCAAATTTTGTCTGTGATGTTAAACTCAGGTGGACTGTAAGTTATGCCCTGTGACTTACCAGGTGGAATAATTGCGAGAGCCAGAGCATTGCTTTGCTCTAGTTCTGCAGCTTTTGGATTAATCTCGTTCAAGCCCTGCATCAAAAAGGGAAGAAACTCATGTAAACAAATTTTCTATTCCGTGATGAGACGAGTCATTTGAAGCCTCGTTGCAGAAACTGGACTCATAGTTGCGTGATCTGAAGGGATTTACTACCTTTTCAAGGAATATCAATTTAACATCACAGGGAGTTTTATCTTTACAAGCGATAGCAAACTGAGGTAGAAAGCAAAATAATAGAGAAGAAAAAGGCTTAAATGGAGAGTTACAAATCTAGAGAACCTTAAAAGATGAATACAAAACGGAAATTAATTTTACCAGCAGATCGATATCATCAGTAGATATCAACGGCGGAGGTTCAACAATCTCTTCTTTTGGTGGAGCTTCTTCCTTAACTTTTTCTTGTTCATTCTCTTCAACTTTTTCAGCTTCTTCTACAGGCTGTTGAGACTCTTCATGCTTATGTGGCCGTTCTGGTGTCCCTTCATTCTCCTGTTGTTGAAATAGGGCATTAGTTAACAAAACTGAAAATTGTACAGCCTAGCCATGTATCAAGAAATTTCAAAGGAATGAAGGCCTGAGTGACTTATAAACACAGAGCTTCTTTTCCTTGCAAAACACGAAACTTAAGCTAAGAAAACAAAACAAATGAATACCAATATAAGTATATTAAAAGCCTTCAATCACGTTAACAGGTCTCACCAATCTCTTGTGATTAGAACCTGCTCGAGGTGCTTCCTTAATGTATTCCTCCATTGTTTCAAGAAAAGATGCTGGAGGCTGTATGAACAAAGTTAGTAAGATCCATTTGCGGGATAAACAGTGAATAGCATGTAGCAGTTTAATGCAAAAAATAACCTGTCTGAGTATCGGAAACTGGAAGCTCCTAGCAAGGTCCAAACTTTTGCAGTATTCATAAAATTCAGCAAGATTTTCGGCCTTAATTGAAAAAAAAAAAGGTCAATAAGGAGAGCGTCAAGAAATGTGGCCGTCCTTACTAATTAGCAAATAAGATAATTGGTTGGGGACAGTAAATGAGAATAGGAAAGCTGTTGTGTAGCTCTAAAACCTGTTGCCCAGCCCTCTTATAAATATTAAGAGCTTTTACTGCATCATGTCTCGACATATCGAAGAACTGCAAAAGGAAACAAAAACGTTTGAGATTTGCATCATTTAGTCGTTTTAAAGAAACACATTAGTTGGAAGTAGGAGTGTTACCATGTCAACAAGATTGATAATTCCATCATTGATGGAACAATATATTTTAAAGCTTTCTTTCAACACCTAACCATCATAAGAACAAGAATGGTAAGTTGTTAATGTAGAAGTAACATAAGAAGTGGTAATATGAGTCAGCAAAGCCTAAAACAATAAGATGGACAAGCAGTTCAGCGTGGTGGCGGTGCATACCAGGGCCAGGCCGTACTGTATGAGATAATTGCAATAAGCTGCTCCTTCAGGCTGAAAAACAAATAGGAGAGTAATACATGAAAGTAATACATGAAATGAGATCTTCAGTCTGTCGTACAAATAGTAGCTTACCTGACAATCAATTAGGCGATAAAGAAGCTTCTGCAATGCAGGGAGCTGATCCAGGAGCTCTTCCCTACCCAAAACTCGAGTCCTAATATGCCCCTGTTACAGCTAAGGAATATGTAATGTCTACCTATTTCATATATATATATATAAATAAACTTAATAAATACACTAAAGTAAACCTTGTATGATGCAGACAATGCTCTAGTCATGCGCTCAGCCTCAATGTCGTATCTCAATGACCTATAACACTCGAGTCTTTCTTCCAGGAAAAGAGCATACGCTCGAACCCATGCAGAGCAATCCCAGGCTGTGTATGGAAAAACCCGTCTAAAACACTCCAGATCCAAAGCATATTGACATCAACTCGGGATAAAAGTTCTGTCAAGAAAGCTACACACCCATAGGGCCTGAATCATCTTTGAAATTTGACATTTGAAGAATATTTCCTCTGTGTGAATAATTCGTCAGTTCCGACCGAAAGCTAGGATCTCCCTCTCTCAAGGTCCTGTGAATGACTATCAATATCTTCACCGCAACCTGTAAGATTTTGCAATCCAACTGCCATTCAATTATCTGAGATGGCAAAAATCACATGGTAACACGCTTTCCACAAAAGCAAGGCAGATTTGTTATCCTAGCAACACTAGTCTGGCATCATGTCTTACAAATTCATTCATACAACGTGTAACCAACTGATCATCACCCATCTTCTGTCTGAGAAGGAAAATGATTTAACGGGTGCTATTTTCCTACCTTTTAGAGTTCATTACCCTTCCTTTGTTTAGTTTTGCTCCATTTGTACAGTTCGGCACAAAAATGTATTGCCCACTTGAGAAGTAATATGTTCTTAATATGTTCTTGAAATAACCATACATGTGTGATTCAGCTTTTGGAAATGAATAAACACAGTTTGAAAAGAGGAAACAAAATGACAGATAGACGTTGAAGATTTTTGGAGCAAAGAAAATTACAATCCAACTTCTTGTCTTAGCTAATCTCTTGGCAAGTGCGTGAATGCAGTAAGCCACATCTGCCCGTGGACGAATTACTGAAGTTGCAGAAAGGATTCCTATGAATCAAACCATAAGAGAGAAACCAAAGCATGAGACAGCTAGACAAATGATGCATAACACAACTAGGATTACACAATAAGAAACACATATCTATGTTCTAATTCCTCCCCTACTGCACCTCGTATGGCTCCACCAAAATTTTCAGACAACCTAGGCATTGAAACAATATTGTTTCCACGCGGATCAACCTCCTCAATCAATCCAATATCACGTATTACAGCTAACACCAACCACACACACACGCACATACATATATTTAGTGTATATCGAATAAGATATCTAAATGTAGAGAACGATGATGTAAACTCACTTCGAACATAGCGTTCTTTTGGAGGAGATTCGACGTGATTTGTGGCCTTAACAATGGCTATATCCAATTCCTGTGCAGTCAAAAAACCGCAAAAAAGAAAATAAACTAACAACACAATCAGGTGCATTAGATGCACAGAAATCAAAATGCAAAATAAGAGAAAGACATCACCTTGAATTCACTGTTGACCTTAGCGAGGCCAACTTTTGTAGAATCCTTGAGCGCATCATAAGCTTTCCTGAAGCTGCTAAACGTTCCCATTGCAATCAATATTGCAATGGTTTCTTTTGTATACCACCACAAATTATATCCAAGAAAAACCAGAAAACCAAATGTGTTACACCAACAGGTACGAATAGATTCAAGCAAAGAGAGATGCGTATTTGGTGTTTGGTTTTTGTCTTTTTTTCTCTGGAAACGTATTCCCAACGAGAAAAGGGAAAAAAACCAAACACGCACACAGACTCCTTTCTCTCGTTCCCTCCCAAATGTTCGCAACAGCCAGTCTACTAATAGGGCTATTAAGATTCTCTGAAACGCTGAACATAAAAATGATGCCTTGCCCTTTGATGTTCAATCTCTGCACTCGAATTCTATGCAAATCCAGCGGTCTCATATTACGTAGATTGTAACGTTTCATTTTATTGTACAATAACGTTGGTTAAGTTACTTGCCATTTGGAGGGAGTTGCTTCTTTTCCTAAGTAAAGTTATGCACATTCATTCTCCATATTCAGTCATGATCCACTCCTGGCAAGCTGAAAATTGGTAACATTGGGTTCAAAGAAATTGGCAGGACGATAAGCTACAAATTTAGGATTAAGTGTAGGGGATGCTTGAGCTGTCTTAGTGGGCGCTGGTCAAAGCTCGTCCATGACGAATTTTGGTCAACAACGGTTGCAACAAATTTCATTATATTTTGGAACAACAACAAGAAGTAATACATATAAATAATACAATAAGTAATAAAATAAATAATACAATAAAAATATAGCGCGACAATGAGTAAAAATAAAAATAAAAAAGTAAATAAATACACAAAAAAATAAGTAAATAAATAAATCAAACAAGTTATTTCAAGAACATATTTAGAATACTTGAGAAAATGTATAATTTATAATTTAAAATGTGAAAAACAGACAACTTTATAAACACCAAAAATAGTTGCGCTTTTTAAGCTAAACTACACTCTCACTTATGCACGTACATTAAGCACAATGTTCTCTTGGCTTGCTAACACCCACGCTCGTAAACACTGCTTCACTTATCGCTTTGGACACTGTTGGACACTCTACTCACCGGACTCAAGTTTCTAACACACAAATACTGTCGTGATTCATATATTTATAAATTTCATTATTTACCGATTAGTAAAAGGTACATTTTTAATGCTAAACCTCTTATTAAAATGTAAATTATATGCTAATCTTTTAAAATATTCAAAATAAATTGCAATATTTGTAGTCATACATCACGATTAAGAATCATATAAAATTTTTGTAAGTCAAGAAAAGCAGAAAATATCAATAAGGTAAAGGTGAAGTGACAAAAAGTCTATTATGTTTAAAGAAGAGAGAGCTTTGGGCATCAATTCCATCAAACCCACTAATAAAATGTTAATGACAAAAAGAATATGAAAGCTTTTCAATGACAAAGAATCATTTTAGGTTCGTTGGACACAATCCTATATAATTAAGGATTAAAACTTGTGGAATATAAAGAGTAAAGCAAGTAATGTGTGACCACTTAATCAAATTATGAAGTTTTTAAGAGATATCATGGCTCTAGAAATAGAAATAAGGAATGACAATGGCAAAAGCTCCTAGTTTTAGTGTAAAAATTACAAGTTTGTTGGACGACTCTTTAAACTACAAGGATAGGAAAGTTTAAAAAGAATGATTCCTCTCACAACCAAGATGGAAGAAGTAATTGTAGAAGGGAATGACACTGAAGACATTGTGGCTTTGAAAACATAATGAAGAATGTTTTGCAAGCCAAGAATAGAACAGGAGGATAGGATTGTTTGGAAGAAGCGTAGTTTAAACTAGTTCAACAATAAATTATGTCTTGAAATGCTAAGGGAACATGTAGATAAAGTCTCTTAGTGGAAGCTTTAGAGTTACGATTTTCCTAGAGTTAGTAGTTGCCATTAATCTTAAAGTTCAAGCACTTTTGGAGTTAGTTTTTGTTTTTCAGTTTTGTTCTTTGTTTTATGGAAGCTTTTCAGCTTTGTTCTTTTGCTTGTAACTTGAACCCCTTAGAGAATATTGAATCTTAGATGGCGATAATGCAATTCTTTATTTAACTTTATAAAAACTTTAAATCTCAAGTGAGCGAAAATTTAGACATAGTTAAGTCTTTATCTTTATATGTCATGTAAGCACTAACGTAAAACAAATTTGTTATTTTTTACTATTAATATGGGTCTTTATTGATAATTCGAGTTCCATAAATTAATTTAAATACTTTTCCTTGATTCTAATAATATTTACTAAATTCTAATTAAAATTGATAAATATAGATTAATCTAAATAATTTTACTCATTGATAATTAACTTACATTTAATTAAAAACCCTAATGACATCCCTTAACTAACCCTATTTCAATAACCTTAATCTTATAATCAACGCCCATATGAAAACAAAGAACCCTTACTTTTGTCTTCTCCCTCACATAACTTCTCTTCATCCATTTAAATTGATTAGCTATCTGAAATTCGTTTATCAAACATCTACCTCACGTGACTTTATTCCCCTTATCATACAACGTCTCTCCTTTTATCATGCAACTTTTCATTCTCCATGTCACATGACTTTGAAGACATAAGTTAGTAAAAAGGAAACAATATATCATAGTTGTGAACTTCTTTTATTTTATCTTTGTTTGTGTGTCTCAAAGGTTGGTTAATTATTTATATGATTGGTTTCTTAGGTGCTTGTCAAGTAAAGAAACTTTTTGTTAAAATTTTGTACTTAAAGTTAAGCATCACCTTGGTATATCATCTTTTCTATTCGATTTTAATTTTTTATTGCTTTATTCATGTATGTAAATTATGAAACTTGTCTTTACTATGGACTTTATAGTTCTATGTTAACCATCTAAACTCTTTAATCAAAAGAAATGTATGTTTGATTTTTATGTTCTTGCAAGAAATTTTTGTCACAGCTGTAGTAGGTTTGTCTTAATAGTTATATTCTACTTACTATTGAATTGACAAATCTAGCAACTAGTCAGCTCATCATTATGTCAACTTGATGTGAAATGACAATTACTTTAAAAAATATTTCTATCCTCTAAAAACTAATTATTATGGATAATGTCTCAGGTTTAAACTTAGGAAAGAAGAACTTATTTAGAGATTTGATCCATCATCTTCCTTTGACACAATAGGTTTTTTCATAACCAAGTTTAATGTTGGCTTGAAGACAGATTGATTTTTATATAAACTACACTTTCTAAAGTTAAAGTAATAAGGCATCTAAAGCTAAATCTAAAATGCAATGCATCTTGAATTGGCTTCCTTTTCTTGCATGGATACAATGAATTTACATTTTCATATAAGAATCTTAAAATTTGATGAATTTATAAAAAAGATAACCAAATTTCCCTTTTATCTTAATAATCTATGGCATATCACAAAATCAAGTATACAAAATTAAATTCATTTTGCTTGTTTATGTAATATATGATGAAAGTTTCTGCATTTTCTTTAAATGATGCCCTTCTACATCAACACATCCATCATTTAGGTTTTTATAGAGTGATCCTAATGTAACACTCCATTTCCATCCGACACGTACACATACACGTACATCCTTCGGATATTCGTGCACATGCTCAACAAAAATGGCATGCTAACCTATTCACTTTCGATAAATCACATGACATTATAAATAAATTCACAATTAACACAATGTCTAAATACAAAATCTCTGCATTTAATTTCACAAACCATAATTTACAATGTAGCATGATATCCATCATTCATGTTTATACAATATCAGTCTATCAGAGTCACAGCTCTGTCTACAAAATATGTTACATACATAAGGATTTAACAAAAACTAAGATTAATCCTTCAGTCCCAGCTGACCGACCTTTGAGCCATGTTCTTCTATCCTAAAGTTGTACCAAAAACTCTTCTAAGCAGTCTTAAGAGCTAAGTCATCACTCTCGAGGCTGAAAATGTAACATTACAATTTGGTTTATTTTTGCGAACTCAATTGAGTAACCATCCTCGATGGTTCACTCTTGTCATGCAGCATACAAATTATGTCATCATATAATTCACATTATCTCAATTTTCATCATGTAATATCACAAAAAACTTTGTACATAATTATCCCATTTAAAAAATCCTGAATATAGATTATATGATGACATAATTTGAATGTTGCATGACAAGAGTGAACCATCGAGGATGATTACTCAATTGAGTTCGCAAAACTCAACCAGGCACCTTGTCAACTGTCATCTGCACCAATTCTGGCCCTATCAGTTTCCTTTCTCCCTCTTCATCCCAGCATATCAGAGTTCTACATCTCCTTTCATACAGTGCTTCATAAGGGGCCATCTGAATGCTCGAATGGTACGAATTATTGTAAGCAAATTTGATCAATGGAAAATGCTCATCCCAAGCTCCCTTGAAGTCTATCACACATACCCTGAGCATCCCCTCAAGTGTCTAAATGGTCCTCTCTGATTGACCATCTGTCTGAGGATGAAAAGTCGTACTGAAATTCAACTTAGTTCCCATAGCCTCTTGTAAACTTCCCCGAAATCTCGAAGTAAATTGAGGATCCCTGTCAGAAATTATGGAATCTGGAATCCCATGTAATCTTACTATCTCATCAATATACTTCTTTGCTAGCATAAGCAAAGAATCAGTCTGTTTAATTGCCAAAAAATAAGTTGACTTCGTCAATCGATCAACAATGACCCATATGGCATCATGCTTCCTACTAGTCTTAGGCAAACCCATCAAAAAGTCCATAGTCACCCTTTGCCACTTCCACTCTCGAATAGATAATGGTCTTAACTTGCCTGAAGGTTCCTGGTGTTCAGCCTTGACTTGTTGACACACTAGACACTTACTCACATATTCTGCTACATCTTTCTGCATGCCTTTCCACCAGAAATGTTCCTTCAGATCTCTGTACATCCTGATGCTACCTGGGTGCATAGCATAAGGCAGATTATGTGCCTCATCTAATATCTCATCCTTCACTTCCTTGACATTTGGAATACAAAGTTTGTTTCCTACAACCATGAGTCCATCCTCCCTCAATACTACCTCAGATTTCTTGCCATTCTTAATTTCTTCCCAAAGCTTGCTTAATTCTGCATCATGCACATGTAACTCCCTAACATTTTCCCTGAGTATCGGCCTTACTCTGAAATTAGCAACAATATAATTTGGTTCTTCCTGTTTCAGGCTTATCTTAAGCTTAGCCATTTCTTCCAATAGGGGCAGATAAACTGTCTGAACATGAGCCATTGAGGACTTCCTACTCAAAGCATCTGCCACTACATTTGCTTTTCCTGGATGATACTCAATCATCAAATCATAATCCTTAAGCAGCTCAATCCACCTTCTCTGTCTCAAATTCAGTTCCTTTTGACTCAACAAATACTTGAGACTTTTGTGATCTGTAAAGATCCTCGTCTAAACCCCATACAAATAATGTCTCCAAATCTTCAAGGAAAAAATCACTGCTGCCAATTCCAAATTATGTGTCGGATAGTTCAATTCATAAGGCTTCAGTTGTCTTGAAGCATAAGCTATCATCCTATCTCCCTGCATCAACACACAACCTAAATCCTTTTTCGAGGCATCACTGTATAGTGTATAGCTCTCATCTCCAGTAGGCAACATCAAAACTGGAGCACTTGTTAACCTTCTCTTAAGCTCCTCAAAGTTTTTCTGACATTCCTCACTCCAGACGAATTTCTAATTCTTCCTCAATAACTTAGTCATCGGAGCAGAAATTATAGAAAATCCTTCCACAAACCTTCTATAATAACCTGCCAAACCTAGAAAACTCCGCACCTCTGTCACCGACTTAGGTGCCTGCCAATTCACTACTGCTTTAACCTTCCTTGGATCCACATGAACCCCATTTTTCGAAATTACATGTCCAAGGAATATCACCTCATGATGCCAAAACTCACACTTGCTAAACTTAGCATAAAGCTCCTTCTCTCTCAGTGTCTGTAACACTCTCCTGAGATACTCC
>JANZXR010000171.1:15542881-15630946 GCA_027575705.1 Erythroxylum echinodendron | reverse complement strand
TAAGATTAATCAAATTAATTATACAAATACTTATTATTCATAATTAAGACTTACTAATAATAATACTAATTATATTAATACTTATTAATAATAATAATAATTAATATTTATTAATAATTAAAGGCAATATTAATATATACAATAAATTTACAATTAAATGCTAAATTTGATAAATTAAAACTTCACATTAAACATTTTATCAAACTTACATATTCAAATTCCCAAATTATTACAAAAATTACAAAAACCATTTTAAATATCATAAAAGGCATTTTATCGAACACTTCATACGCAATATGTATAATCTCAATATAATCAAACATTCACGTTTAACACTAATAGCATGCTTTTCTGTAGAAATAATACACTTATAAGAGAGTTTACCTTAAACAACGCACGATGAGTAAGACACTAATCCAAAAATGCGAGAGAAGGGATCGAAAAACTCGTCACCGAATGGTTTGTGAGGAGAGGAGAAATGAAGGCGTGAGGAGAAGGAAAGGAGTCGGCGCCCGACTTATAGGCGCTAGATTACTGACGGAATATAACATTCCGTCGGCAATCTAGGTTTTCAGACGACGCAACCGCCGATAGTTACCGACGGACAAGCCCATTTTGTTGGTAAAAGAGCGACAATTTAATACGGTAGAAACTCAAATATCTAGGTTTCCCTGCCGACAGTTACCGACGGACACATAACATTCCATCAGTAAAACATCGATATCTTAACCCGGCGAAAACTCAAATATTGATGGAACAATAATTCCGTCGGGACTCTAAGTTTCCATGCCAACATTTTCCGATGGACGCAACTTTCCGTCGGTAAAACATCGATAACTTAACCTGGTGGAAACTCAAATACCGACGGAATAACAATTCCGTCAGCAAACTAGGTTTCTTGGAAACAGTTTCCTACAGACACAATACATTCCGTCGGTGATTAACGCTTATCGTCCGTCTTCATCCAAATGACGACGTTTGTTGACAATTTACCAATGGAAGGATCGTTCCGTTGGTAAATAAGCTAGTAGATATTGCGACGGAACAAGTTTCTGTCAGTAAATGATAGCTTTGTTCCGACAGTAAGTTAACCGTCGGTAAAACAGCGTAGCAATTAAATTGCGGGAACAGTTCCTGCATTTTTTTCGGATACTGTGAGTTTTGGCGTCTCTATATGCCGTCGGAGATTATGCGCGAAAGTTTCCCTACAGTATTGCCAACAGATGTATTTTCCATCGCTAAATCACTGTATTTTTTAACGAAATTTTTACCTTCCGTGGGTAAGTAGCGACAGAAATCATTCCGTCGGTAATATTCTGACGCTATTACGTGATTTTCTTGTAGTGTAAAATGCCTCTCACTACAGAAAGTAGAAACCACTCGTCCCTTCCCTCTTAGGCGATAGCAGTGGCGATTGTAATGTCACCTGTCTCACCATTATACCAACGATAACACCTATCTATTTTATTAGTTGTTTTCTTTTGGGTTAATTACAAAAAAAATCTAAAACTGTGCTCAATTTTGTAATTATAGCTCAAACTTTAAAAAGTAGCAATAAAATGCTCAAACTTTCAATTTTTTTCAATTCTAGCTTGAGCTTTAAAAAGTAGCAATAAAATGCTCAAACTTTCAATTTTTTCAATTATAACCCGACGTTAGTGTCTCATTTCAGTTTACTGACCTAAATCAAATTACACAGCCCTGATGACCTCATACTTTAATGTTAGTTTTTCCCTTTGCTTTCAATTTGTTCTCTTGATGTCGTCACCCTTCAATTTTCAGATTACGTAACCTTGACGCTCTCACATTAAGGGCAATGAGAGAACGAATTGAAAACGAAGAGCTTGCTAATGTAATACGCTGCAATATGAGATTAGTTTGGGGCATCAAAAAAATAAACAGAAAACAAAGGGCTTAGGGCTTCAGGACAACAAATAGATAATGAAGGGTTAAGGCTGCGTAAATTGATTTAAGGATTCCATTTTTAACAACGACCTCATTTCTTAATATTTATTTGTTGTGTTAATTTTGGCTAGCGTGTATTAATAGTTAGGGTTTCTAACGTCAGGCTAGCATTGAAAAAATTAAAAGTTTGAGTATTTTATTGCCACTTTTTGAAGTTCGAGCTAGAATTAAAAAAATGAAAGCTTGAGCATTCTATTGCCACTTTTTGAAGTTCGGGATACAATTGCAAAATTGAGTAAAGTTTGGGATTTTTGTAATTAACCATTTTCTTTTCTATAGCTTCCAATTTTCTAGAAGTGCTGATTTAAAAAGGTTGAAATGTTTGTAGATTTCTTGCTCTGATATATGTGTTCGGTTTTTTGGGCATATGTAGTTCAGGTTTCAACCCATTTGTAGTTCTTGTTGCATTTTGGCTTTATGATTTTTTCAGATGTAATTCTGTAATGCTCTAGAATTTCAATCATGTTTAAGACATAAAACAAAAACATATCCTAAAATGTTGTAGACATATACTAAAAATATTTTTGATATGTTTAAGACATTAAACAAAACTTAATAAAAAAAATACAAATAATCTAGTTAACTAATATCTATTTGATTACAAGTAAGTGTAGCCAGCCTCATCGGATGTAATTTAAATTATTGAAGAAAATAAACTAATATTTACGTTATTTAAATTGCATAATTTCAAATTATTAATAAGATTTATATACTAACGTTAGAAGATAATCACAAATATATAAGATAATCACATAGATTAAAAGAATAATCACATAATGTATATACATAATCATATATAATATCACTTAATTGGATGTTATGTTTAATTCAACGATTAAAAGAGTTTGAAAATTTTTTGCTGGTATAAAAATTGACATAATGTTTAAATTTCAAAGATTATTTTTATATTGAAATTTAAACATTCAACCGTTTCTTTAATAATTATTAATAGAAAATACTAAATTCATTCAAGGTTGTTTTAATGATTCTCAAATAAGTAAAACCAATACTTCCATAATTAGAAGTAAAGTAGAACACATTATTGTCTCTTTTAAATGCAGAGCAATGTAGGTTTTTTCTCTCTGTTGTGTTCGACGCATTCCATTGGGTTCCTCTCTTTCTGGAATACAATTAAGTTATTATCAAACCTAAGCTCAAGATTCTAGGATGAGATTTGTTGTGCCCATTTCCCAATTCCTACTCTATGCCAACAGAACTCATGCGTTCACTTCTATCAACCAATGGATGAGATCTACAGGCACAGAGTTGGAATTGGATAATGAGCACAGCAGATCTCATCCCCAAAAGTCCCAACACTGGTAACTACTTCCTAATTGATTGAACACCTCATCATAATCGAGACCTTTCGAACTATCTTTTGATCCCAATTATAGGCTACTGTAATTGGATCCAAGTATGTTGTAATCTCTTTCAAATTGTTTTCCAATTTTGATTTACAATGTTGTGCTAATTTTGTAATTTTAAGATTTGTAGAATTTTAAACATTTTTCAATTTTTCAATGATATATTTAATTTGGGTGTGTTTTACATGATAAATAATGTATTTTAAATATAAATAAATTTATTTACATGATTTATCATATCAATATCATTAATAAATTAAAATTTTAATTAAAAATTGCTTTTATAAAAATTAAAATATTTTAAAGCTATTTTTTAAAATTCAAATTATTATGAATTTTAATAAAATTTGAAGTTTTTTATAACTTACCTTAATTAAAATGTCTTAGATATGATTGTGGAGAATTCCAAAATGCTTTTCTATACTACATATACTGTTAGTTCATACCCTATAGCCAATCGATTGGTTGTAGTTTAGTAACAAAATAATTTAAAGACATTCTTTATCTTGTATATATTTAAATGTATATAATAAAGTTCATAAGATAATTATACAATGCAAATAAAATTATAATGAGATTATAATTATGAGATCCATATTGCATTTATATGCTATCCTTTAATTGTTCCTAGTCATTATTTTATTAAGACTAAACATTAATAGAATATAAAAAAGTTAGCAAACATTATGTTTTTCCTTATAAAGAAAGTAGTCATAGGCTAACGCATGGAAATACTTAAACAAACATATGGGTGCTTATTAGAGGACAAGTTCACTGAACTAACTCGATATAAAAAATTCATTTCAAGCATTATTTATATGTCTATGAAAATTCTCATTGTGATGATTGTATAAGTGATCATTTGACTTGAGGTCTTCAAAATTATCTTGTATAAGAGTTATTATGTTTTTGATACTGCTTATGACATATTCTAATCATAGACGATTCAATCGATAATCATTAAATATAGCATGAACTAATAGTGGTAATTGTGTAATCAGATATGATTTATCACCTTAAAATAATTAGGGAGAATGTTTTATTGTTCTCAATTATTGTTGATTTAGGAAATCCTTGGCCAAGCCAGAATGACACTTTGTAAATAGTTTACAAATGCCATTAATTGAATCAATAGCTAATCACAAAGAACTAATATGATTGGACTAAAAAAGAGTAGACGTTAATTCCATGTTTTGTCTAGATGAAAATTGTATGATGAAATGATTGAATTATACGGAAAAATCTTATACAGAAAAGTTAGTCAAAACTACTTTGACATTCCTAAATATTTGGATAATCATGATGTGTTGCTAGACGTCAATCTTGATCTATGGTTATAAATTGTTTAATTAGAGAATTATAGATAAATTAAAAAGAACTTTAATTTATTTAATTTTAATTATAAATTAAAATTAAAATTTATAATCATTGCTAACATATTTGAGAATGTAATGAGTCACACATTAAAAATAAGTTGAAGGAGCAAAGATATTTTTAATCAAGTTGGACTTGAATGTAAAATTTGAGAAATTTTATGATTAAATATGAAATATTTAATAAATAAGAATCAATATGAGATATTGAATCTTATTTGGGCATAATTGATATTTAATTAGAATTATTTGTAATCCTAATTAAATTTTAATTGAAATTAGAATTTAATTTCAATTTAATTACTAAAATGTCCAAAATTTATTATAAATAGACTTAATTTTAATAGAGTTAGCACTTCTTGCTTAACCCTCTCTGTAAAAATTATAGAATTCTCTAAGCCTATTTTATAGATACTGTTAGAAATCGAACGCTTGTGCGACTATAATGGTTGAGATAGACTGATTTCGAAAACGATGTGAGGGATACAATAAGAAAAGACCAAGCTTTAGAATAAGGTATAAATTAAGATTTATGTTTTCTTATGATTTATGTGTTAATCATTTTATAGAATTAAAGTGATCTTGGTTTTCGAGAAGTCAAAATATGAAACGTTTTGTAATTATTCCACTGCAGTTAGGATCTGATTTCGTCCCAATTTCCTAACATATAGATCAGAAAGGTTTCGCTAAGAACAAATATATAATTTGTTGGATTGATATGCCAAATTGTGTTGGTTTAATTAACTCTTAATTCTTGTTAACTTAGCTGATTAATTAATTATTGCAGCTGCTCGTTGCTCACCTTGGGATTGACCTTTTTTGTTAACCTTGATGTGAGCTTAAAGCTTGGGTAATTAATATATTCATTCCTTTTTTTTTAGAGAAAAAAAACAGCTTAACCTTGAATCTTTGAAGTGTTATCAGCCCACGACGTCATCACAACAATCCAAAATACCAATTTACACCCCAGCCTGCCACGCAAATAACGTCACTATCATAAGAAACTCAGATCCCCCTGTCAAAATTGGGAGCTAGGGTTTGCACTTTGCACACAAAAACAGTCGAATCAAATCCATTCCAATCAGAGCAAGTGAAAATGGCGATGAGGAAATTCTACAACGAGATTAAGGGTTTGAAGGTGAAGGAAGTACCCGAACACGTCAAGCCGATGCTCTCTCTTAACTACATCAAGAACTCTTTTAAGAGGGGATTGGACAACTATCATGCTAAATACATCGAAACAGACTCTCCTGATCCTATCTTCCATGTCTGCTTTGGTGGCATGATCTTCTCCTACCTCGTCGCTCTTCCCGAGGAACGACGCCATCTCGAGCACCAACAGCACGCTAAAGAGCATGGCCACTGATTCTTGTCAATCACTCTATTTGGTTCAATTGATAAGGGTAAATTCGTGTTCTATAGACTTTTTCTATGTTTTATTTATTGTTTGCCATTGGGTATTTCTTGTTTTGATAAATGGTCTCGGTTTTGATTGATGGGTGAATTTCTGGATGTTATCGACGCCAAATGTCATCCATTTCTATTTTTTGTTTGATCACTGATTTTGATATGCGAGATTTATTCGATCTATCGTAGTTTCTGTTTTATTGATTGTACTATTGGAAGGTATTTTGCGAGCGGAGTTTCCAGTTTTTCCTTTCTTTTGTTGATTCGTTTGTGCATTGTTGAGTATACTGGTGGATGATGATTGGATGAACATGAAATGTTTGTGGCATTAATGGCAATTTGGCATTTTTTTTTTTCGAGGAATTCCTGTTTGTCTTATTTTAATTAGTCCATTGCGTTTTGTTTGGATGACAAGTATTTCTCTGGAGAATTCGGAAATTTTTTATTTTTCTTCGTTTGCTTACAGTATTACCATTTTGTCTAATATAGTGACTTTATGATATTAATAGACGTTCTCTGTCTTGTCATATTTCTTGTTTATTTTCTGAGCTTGGGTGACATATGGTGTGGGTAGGAGTGCGTGATCAGCTAAAAGAATGCTATTATATGGATGGAATGTATCAACATCGGAGGAAGAGGTTCCTTATTGTTAGGCTATATGATTTTGTGAACAATTCTTGCCTATTTGCATTCGAAATATGTCAATTGTATACTGTTTCCAATACCTCTTGCTGAGGAGCCACATACCAAGAAGGCATTCTGCTGTCTCTGAAATTTTCAGTAGACACTTCCTCCAATGGCTTGTAAGCGGCAATTGCCGTGGAAGTTGTAAGAACTGGTACCTTCTGAAGTCTAACCTCTGTACAGATGCCTTAGAAATATATAATGCTAACAGATCTTTGTTTTCAACAATCTCAACAATCACCATGCGGTGACTTCTTTCAACGTTAACAGAAACAATCCACTTCCTATTGTTGAAGTCCTCTTCTGGTACTTCTTGGAAGTATACTGTCCATGATATTAGCCTGCCATTCAACTAGGTTTTTAGGACAGAAGTCCCATCTGCAACTACGGAAAAAGGGGGAACCAGATTGGAGTTCCTAGGGAGAATATCAAATAAATGGTAGGATCTCTGTAAGAAAAGAAAAAATTCTCTATATCATGATGATTCCTTGCCTAGAATCCCTTCTATATATGCATTTGATGATATTTTATGGGTTCTTTTTTATCTGCTTTGAGGAGATTCAGGTCCCACAATTTGATTGGATGGGGACATATGCTATTGATTGATAAGGCTCTGTTGGCAATGATATAGGTCTTATGGATTTGTTATAGACCGGAAGTGATTCACTATTTTTTTATTGGCTTCACCTTTCCTCTAAGCAGTAGCTTCCGTTGTTTACATTTGATTTTGAATTGTGTTAGTAAGTGAAGGATAGCTGTCAGACTGACTCCATTGCATTCATTTGCAGGATCTGGTGAATCTTGTGGTATTGATCCGATGGCTTTGATTTGTGCTATGTTTTCTTTTGGTATTTCTGAATTTCATAGGCAGCGGTATACTGTCTGAGATGATAAAATAAAGTACAATTTGACATTTCTATTGAACTTGAATTCCTGTGCAATCTGCTGTTAAGAGATATTCATGGTGGTGGTAAAATTTTCGTCTTGGTATACTTGTCAGCTTAGTTCGTTGAGACTTGGATTTCCATTTTATTCGTCACTTTCTACGTGTGTTTGTATCGTTCTGGGTTGGATTTAGCGAATGGAATGACTAGTACACGTGGATAGACAAGCTACATATGACATTGTAAAGATTATGTAGACCTTTTTCCCCAGACGAAGTTTTTGATCAAAATTTACATCAAGTACAACTTCGACGTGATTCTTGACGCCACGATGATTTTAGCTTTCTCACTCCGCGGTCATTTCCACTAGGATTAAGCCCAGGATCCTTATTTGATCGACACTAGCACAAGCTTATATAATGTAAAGGAAATTATGGACTTCTTTTCCTTTTTCTGTACAAGCTAATATCAATCTGGGAAAGCTTTACAGAGTTACCATACTGATTAGGTAATATAGAAACAAATGTTCTTACTTCATATAAATCTGAAATGTTTACGCTTGCTGACTTAAACTTGAAATACATGAATACCTAGTCCAATAGCGTAACATTTAAGTGATTGGTTCCCCACGGTATCCTAAAAGGCTAAAACAGTAAGAAATTCGTTTAGAAATAATGCAAAGCGGTCAAGTAAAGAAAAATGCTACTCGTCTCTCAAGTGTACCAATCCTTCACAATTACAAACATGATTGTGCTAGATTCAAGAACTTATGTTGTATTACACTTATGCTAATCGAAACTCAATAAATATGAATAAGATATTTGTATATACGAATATTACTATAATTCATTCACATTCATATAATTAGGCTCTTAAATAAGCTTGCAAGTCCTTAATAAACCATTAATCTGTTTAGATTTCCAAGAGCCTTTTCATTTATGTTCGTAATAATGAATTAAGTCCCTTCCACGGTGGTGAATTTCCTGCTTGGTATGTAAGGAACTTATAGTAATGTTTTTGGGTTGCTAATGTTATCTAAAAAGTAACATCATCTTAATAATTATCGAACAGTATCAATGCTTAACTATGCTAAATACCTAGAATATAAGCAACTCTATGATTTGCATAAATTATTGGTCATTAGTTGCACCATTAACGCGTGTGAAAATCTCTCTCTTTTTTAAATAGTTTAAGTAGTGCATCCTAATCAGTTTGTTTTTTTCAGATCAAAGGAAAGTTAATAATTACTTTCACAATTCGAACGTTCTATTTTAAATATTTAATCTACTTTTATATTAACATAAAGAGAATTATGAAATTATGATAATCGATTTAGTAATTTGTTCTTTTTCTTAATTAGAATTGAGAAGTTGTGATTATGTAACTCCAACTTTCTAAGAGCTTAGACTTAGAATCTTTGACAAATAGGAAAAAGGGCAATAAAAATTAAGATTTGATTGCAACTTTATGAAGAGCAACAGATGGCATTGCTTATAGGAGTGACATTGGAATCCCAAGTAGAGAAGGAAAAGTTAAAAATTGGAGAAATTAAAAGTGAAGTGGGGTTGGAGCTATGATCGTTATAAAATAATCACCAAAGTTTTACTCTATGAACATAGAAAGAGATGGAGAAAAAGAGTTCCTAAGAGACCGAAGTAAGTACAAGTTAGAGCCTGGAGGAGGCAAAGCCGTGGGTTGACGCTTCTCGACAATACCTCAGTTTTGTCAAATCATTCAATCTACCTTCTTTAGTCCTTTAATAAACACTTACAGTGTTGAATCGCAATTCCCACATTTCAGAATTTGGAATAGGTGGCCATTTTTAGCTTTATTTGCAGGTATAAATCCAATCAGACAAGGTCTGCGGCTTCTCAAAGTCTCCAACTTCACATGATCTTCCGTTTCATTCTGTAGTCCATCCGGTACCCTTTACTTTTTGTGCTTCGATAATGGCAAAGTCGTGGTCTTTTGGGTTTTCTGTTTGCCATTCTTTATTAGTGTCATTGCCACAAGTTGGTTTAGATGTGAAGTATTGCTTCATTTATCTTCTGGGTGCTTCAGAAGTGGTCTTGTTTCGGTTGGTCTCAATGAGAAAAAGGAATAGACAGGCTTCTCATTGTTTTTGTTTTTCTGTAGTTTCCTCGCAGTTAGATGGGGTGATCATGGTTAATTCCTGTGATTAATACTTCTTGATCCTTTACCAAAATTTTGCAGCTTTGACAGATGAGAGATCAATATGCGAGGACTGGAAAGCAAGCAAAAAATCAAGAATCAAGCAAATCTTCTTTCTCTAGGAGAGATAGTGGGTCTCTTCTGCTTGCGTCGCTAATTAAAGATAAGGGTAACAAAAAGCACAAACGAAAATCAAATCCTCATCCCAAGGTAACTACTTCAAACCTGTCGAGGAAGAAAGCCGCTGTTCCTTCAAGCAATGCGATTAGAAATGACTCTAAGAGAAGAAAAATTGGCGGTGGACACATCCTGCTTGAAGCAGTTGAAAATAAGTCTTCAAGGAAATTGGTTTTCCCGGAGCTACAAGGCAAAGAGTCTTATAGAAACAATGCGAATGAGGAAGGATCGATTAGAAAACTGAAAACGAGAAGAAATAAGAGAAAGAAAAAGAATAAGGCAGAGCAGGATGAACCGTCCCGCTTGCAGAGGAGAACAAGGTATCTGATGATAAGAATGAAGCTGGAACAGAACCTTATAGATGCTTACTCGGGGGAAGGGTGGAAAGGTCAAAGGTGAGAAAACTTCCATTCACGAGGAATCTACCTTTTGTTTCTCGCAACTTTCCTTAAGCTTCCTTGACTTCCCTCGCCATCTGCTTTGGTACTTCTCATTTTTCTTGCCACTTGATGTTACAGAATGAAATTTGGTTAGTTGAGAAGAAGTTGGTTTGTCGCATTAAGCTTTTCCTTTAAACGTTCTTTTGTTCATTTAATCTGTTATTTATTAAGTAATCATTTCGAGGAACTGTAACAATCTGAGGTATCTAGTGTATCTTATGGAGTTCGATGTTGCTATCTTATTTACTTACTTTAAGAATCACAACTCTTTTTCTTTGATTTTTGTTGATATGGTTATTGTGGCTGATTCAATCTTCAGTTCACATGGAAATTAGGAATGCTTTAAACATCATTTGGATTTATGTTCTTCTGATTTTAATACCATTGTTTGTGGCAAAAAAATATTAGTAGAGTGTGAGCGAATATATTTTGATCTTCTAAGGATGTCGACTATATTGTTTCCTAGTATTAATACAATCATCTAAGGGTTGAAAGCTTTTTCTTTATCTTGTTCTTTGGAATCTGCCACAGTCGAGAGAAGATCAGACCAGAAAAGGAACTCTTAAGGGCTAAGAAGCAAATTTTGAAGTGTAAACTTGGATTACGTGAAGCAATTCATCAGCTGGATTCTCTGAGCACGGTGGGATGTATTGAAGATTCAGTTATTGCTCCAGATGGATCTGTTTCCCATGAACATGTAAGCACTGGAAAAATTTTACGAGTTCTGCAGTTGTTTGCTAGCAAAATATAACATTAATGAATAAACTTTTTGATAAGTTCTTCAGATAAATGGTGGAAACTGGAGATTCCTTTAGTCTGTGCCTGGAAGAACTTTCTTTCACTCAAATCTTTTGCAATGAAATAGTGCTAATACGCGGTGCAAAATGTATTTTCCTTTCAGCCTGCAATATTTATCTTTATTGGTTGTTGACGTTTTGGGTTTATCAAAAGCACTAAAATTAGCACCACAAGCATAGTCTACGGGGTTGTACCCAGGAATATCATGACTAACTATATGCCATTATTTACTTAAGCTATTATTTTCTTTTATAGATATTCTGTGCGAAGTGCAAATCAAATGAAGTCTTCCTAGATAACGATATCATTCTTTGTGATGGAACATGCAATTGTGCATTCCACCAAAAATGCCTTGATCCTCCATTGGATACTGAAAGTAGTGAGTTCTACTCAGGGTTCTTAAGTGATCTATCTTGATGTGAAGAAAATGCTTTCGTTAATTTGGTATTGGATGTTTTGTAGTACCTCCTGGTGATCAAGGATGGTTTTGCAAGTTTTGTGAATCTAGAATGGAAATTATAGAAGCGATGAATGCACATCTGGGGACGCACTTCTCAGTGAACAGCAACTGGAAGGTCCATTTCTCTGTTAGATTCTTGTAAACAAGATACGTCTTTTGCTGCTCAGTTCTCATAACTGCTACTCATCCTTTCTTTGAATAGGATATTTTTAAAGATGAAGCATCTTGTCCTGATGGTGGAACCATAAACCCAGAAGAAGAATGGCCTTCAGATGATTCTGAAGATGATGATTATGATCCAGAGAGGAAAGAGAACAGCATGAGTGGTGCTGGCACGGATGATGATGCATCTGACAACTCTGGCAGTTCAACCAGCTTGGGCTGGTCTTCAGATGGGGAAGTCTCTTCAAGTTCCAGGAGGCAGGAGATGGAAAGCCTGGACTATGGAAATCCCTCTATTTATAGCAGTTTGGATTCTGATGAAACCAGTGATGGGGAAATCATATGTGGTCGTAGAAGGCGAAGAGTAGTTGACTACAAGAAGTTATATGACGTGAGTACACAAAACCCCTTCATATTATGGGGTCAATTCTATGACCCAAAGAATTATATTCGACATTAAGATCAAGCCTGTTATGTAGAATGAAGTATTGAGCAATTATGAACATTTTCCAGTACACTACTTGTCGTTAAAATCTATGTTTTAGATGGGACGCCATCATAAGTGTTTTTGAGCATTCTTTTGCAACAAGTTTTAGGCCTCTGCTTGCTTAAATGATTGACTGGATTAGGCAATTTGCAGATGCCTAATCATTATCAAAGCCAGTGGGTGCCTATAACTAAGCACTAGTGGTTTAACTCTTCGGATCTCCACAAATTAGTGAGTAGACAAGTTGAAATTCATTTTCTAATGGCATCATGTTTTCTTCTCGTTAGGAGATGTTTGGAAAGGAGGCTCTTGTGCATGAGCAAGCTAGTGAAGATGAAGACTGGGGTCCTGGAAAAAGAAAGCGAAGAGAAAAAGAGTCAGATGCTGCCAGCACACTTATGACTTTGTATGAAAGTGAGAAAGCTTGTAAGGAAGTTGAAAGCACGGAAGTTGAAAAGAATCTTCCTCTAGATTTGCAAACTAGAAGGCCAAGTTTCAGAATCCCTCCCAAAGCAGTTGAGGTTATGAGCTTTCCTTGACAATCATTTATATGCAAGGAATATCTTTGTTCATATTTTGATCTCATAACGTAAAGCATCAATTTCTTATGGGTTACAGAAACTTCGCCAAGCCTTTGCTGAAAATGAACTTCCCTCTAGGTCTGTCAAGGAGAGTCTTTCAAAAGAATTGGGTCTTGAACCTGGGAAGGTAAGTTACTATTTCAAATTCATGTGAACATTTCAGTGACGTGACAAGTGCATCATCATTAATGTATTAATCATACAATCCAAATCTATGTGATAATCGGACAATCTGATAAAAAAAAATCGCCTAAAAGTGATGACACGACATGCGTAATAAGTCAACTTGAAATAATATTAACTTTTCATCCCTCCTTATCCAAATTTTCACCTTAATTCAGGTTAGCAAATGGTTCAAGAATGCTCGTTACTTAGCTCTAAAATCCAGAAAGGTGAGCTTATAATCATGTACATTACGTACGTATTTTTTCTTATTTCTCTCTACTGTCTCTTGTCCTTTAGAGTTCATTTGGCTGCAATCTCCTGCACAACAGGTGGATGAATCAAGGGAAGTTCATTTTAGTTCTAAATTATCAGCGAAGTCAAGATTTGACACTCTTAAGAACAAAAATCTCTTAAAGGATTCCTCAGCAGAAGCTAAATTTTGTCACCCAAATAATGTGGAAAAGGTCTTCCAAAGGAAGAAGCCAAAGTCAATAACCAGCAGTGTGAAGATATATGAGGAGGAAAGGGCTTCCCATGAAACAACTGACAGACATAATGAGGTGCTCAAAGTCGCCCCATGCCTCTTCCTTTTCCACACCCTTTTGCTATATTCTTTTGTATCATAATTTCAAACTTATTGCAATAGCCATGATGAACCGTTTTGGAAAATCTGGTGTTAATTGCGGAACAAATATCATGATTTAAACTCTGCAGTCATGGAGAAGTTTTCACGTGCTAGGATTTTATCACATGCAGATGAGTGTCGATTATAGCGACGATGTGAGCTTGAAGAAGCTGTTTAAAGCTAAAGCAAAAAGGCTGAGGAACAAGTTTGACTCTAATTCGTCAGAGACAATTCAAGTGGCTGAGGCTGTGTTGGAGAGACTTTGTAGAGCCAAGATTAGACTAGAGAGTATGCAGCAGGCATTGATGACAATAAAAAATGGCAAGGGAAGGAAGCCTAACAGAACCCACATCCTTGAAGAATCGGTTATTTATGTTCCAATTGCTGAGCTACGAGAAAAAGTTTTATAACAGTGCCAACTATTTTAACACATGCACAGAATTTTTCCTTCATATTTGCAGGTGTTGCGTATGTGCAAAATTCATATCTTCCTGATATATGTTAAAGAATAACAATCATCGATATCTAGAATATCTTGGCAGTGAAAATGCCTCATCTATGTGTAGTGAATATTGGTTTGATCCAGAATACAGGATAGAGTTACGTAGAGGTAACCAAGATGGTGAGCCTAAGCGTGTTGCCTGCTTAAGATGGAAAGCTTTCAAATAAAGCTTACAGGACCTAACGGCTTGGTCAGTTCCAGGATTTGTAGCTCTGACTTGATTTGAGCATAGGTCATGTGGTGTAGTTGTGACAACGAGAATCTGTTATGTTGCAGCCTCAAATATGTAGCCGAAAGTTCTTAATTTCAATTTCTAGCTACTCAAATCTCAATCCGCCAAATATTATACTGTAAGCGGAAACGTAGAATATTGAGAAAATGAAAATCTTTTATGTTTTAGTTCATCAAACCAGAATGAACGTTTGCAAATCACTCATTTCACAAGCATTGAAGTCCCTCACATAGCACACCTAAACTCTCCGTTTGCAGCGACCCATTAAAGATCTGATCTTGATTGAGCTAACCGAACCAAGAAACGAATGAACAAACCTCAGAGCCTCTCTGTAACCAAGTTGGAGATACTCTAAGCAGAGAAGGGGTAGACAAGCGAAGTGGAAACGAGTTATTCACTTTATTCTGATGTCTTGCAAATTAGATAGAATCCAGAATTAGGAAGCCGGATTTCTCTTATTTTTAAGCAATCTTTTCGAACATTAACAAGGGAGAAGTGTGAAGAAAACAAGTGGAGAAACATGCACTGAATAAGTAGCTCAAATTTACTGTACTCGAAAACTTTTTTCTCTAACAGCAAATAACATCAAAACTCTGTACCGCATTATCTAATTCCAAAATTCGGGCTATGAATTTCTATGATGACAGTTGTACAAAGGAGCTTTACAAAATTATATTTGCCGAATCATTCAACTTTATTCAGTCTTTTGTTCATAAACTGCTGACATCCTCTGTCTTCTCCAAATGAATGGCCTTCCCTGGGTGGTTTGGTTTTCCCCCTCTTTAGCTTCCAGCCGTGGTCGTAGCTGCACAACAAATGACAAGTTTACGAGCCTAAAATCATAAACCTATGCTAAAAAATTGCATATACACACACAAAACAGAGCTTTAGGCTTGACATTGAACAAAATCTAGGATAAACCATGTAATAATATGAACCCAGAGACCATGATGGAATGCTTGTAGAGAAGTTTGCTATGTGCTTCTATGTAAGACAATTACTAACAAGTGGCATATTCGGTAAGATAATATCATCTAAGGCTTACAGAGAAACCCACTGAGAGAAGATATCAATTGGTTTCTTCTTCAGTGCTCTAAGTTGCCAACATGTCAATCGGCACAAACCTTCCCTTAGCCGCAATTGCTAAACAAGACTCTCCAGAAAAATTGCATACCCAGCACTTCTAGACCATGAAAGTCCACTCATACTCATTAATAGAAGGAAACGACTACTCTTGCCCATTGAGGTGTTGGAAATATTTAAGTACGTTAAACCACACAAGGGAGGCTTAAATCAAAGAGAATTCCTAGACACCCATGCACACAAACATAGAAACATGACAACTAGACAACTAGACAACTGGTACAGGTGCGCATAGCCACATGAAAAGACAGGCATTGCAATAACAACACTGAAGTGAGTGCAAAACTGTTCTTGTAAACGTACCATGCGAATGTACTTAAGTTGCTTCATTACTTCATCAGTTTCAAGCTCCTAAGCAGATGCAGGGAAAAAGATGCTGTTAGGATGACGTTGCATTAATTCTTGTTTTGTACTTGTACCCAAATATCACTACAAAGCCATATTAGAAGTAAACAACAGAAAATTAAAGCAGTAATCCGACAATGAACTGGTGGTGGTTCCTAAATGTAGCAACTTCTACAAGAAAATAACCCAATCAAGGCTGTGTTTTGAGAATTAAAGATAAGCAAAACAATATGTTATCATGTTGTGACTAGTGTTTGGGCCTAACCAATTAAAGCAGAACAGCCAATGGAAGAATCCTTTACCATTCAACTTATGTCACATAAACCTAACGGGTTGAAGAAATAGAAAATGAGTTGGCATACATAAAGGAACTGGTCCAAATCTTACATCAGAACAATATCACCAACTATCTAACAAGTAAAGAGCTACAACAGTGTCTGTCGGAGATGAAACTAACAACTTTTCCACTTCAGAATTTCCAGAAAGGAAAAAGAAAGTTGATCAACCTTGTGCAAGCTCACAATACTGTATTTCCAAAATGGTTACCATTTTGTTATGAAAAAATGATTTTGATGCAATTAAATGAGTGGAAGCTCCATTTCAGTCATCCCAGTTTCGAGGCTTTGCACACTTCAGATTATAATTAACATCAGAGTTTAAGAAGATCACTAAAAATTTGTGTCACTACATAGACAATCCCAAGAAAAGAGGTTAGAGGTATCAAGGCCTGGATATTTGTTTCACCTGAGGTACAGCACAATCAGCATGAGTTGGATCCCAGAGCAAGGAGCAGAAGCACTCCCAGTCATCAGTTTGGACTTCAAAAAGTGGAGCCCTGTTGCAGCAACAACTTAATAAGTTCAGCTCTTTTCCACAGACACCAATGACACTTTCTAAAAATACGTGCGAAACTTATAAGTGCTCTTGCTCACTGATACATAAAGTTCCATAAAAAAACAAGAATAAAGGAGAAAGAGAGAAAATTAACCAAACAAAGTTTAGGGAGCTGCTTGGTTGGGAAAAGTTTATCTACTTCACTCTTTATTCTCTTTGGTAAGTAGATACAAGCAAGATGATCATGCTTGGAGGTATGGCATTCTTGGAAAAGCCTGATAATTGAGGCATTTGCATTGAAAACCTTTTCTCATGTCAAGAATGACATTTGCACAGAAAACCGTTTCTTGTTTCAGGAATAATTGGACCAAGTATCAGCAGGCATTTGAGCAAAAATAAGAAGAAGGTTTTTGCTTGCAGGTCTCTTATATCAATTCCACGAAATAACAAAATATGACCGATAAGCAAAAGCAGCTAGAGAGAACAACACTAGGCTACCTGCGCCACTTTCCACATATAGTTCCACCTTCTTCCCCACCATCTAGAACCTCTCTACATTGAAGCCAATTGCCTACCAAGGTAACATTTGGGGGTTTGTCTGTCGCCAGCTCCTACATAACTAGATGTTAGTTCTCTCCAAAACCCTTGACTAGTGTATGGCTTGAATTGAGTGCTTCTTTGAATTGAACTTGTGCACGAATTGATCCTTACATGTGAACTACATGGATCACTTGATGAGGGCATTTCCAAAGGTTCAGCAATACCATTGACATCACTGTGAGGAGATCAAAATAACAAAAACAATTAGAAGCAAGGTTCCTAAAGACAAGATGCAAAGTTAATAACTTCAATCACGCTATCTGCATGTGTCAAGCTGAACGAAGAGTAGTTTAAACAAAAAAGGGAAAGATAAAGTAAAATGCTATATATGAAGTTGGAAATTCTTACATCAAGCAATAAAGAAAAAGAATTCGTGTACATAAAATCAGGAGAAATAGAAGAACATAACACATAACCCTATTACTCTTTAAAGCAGTGTTTAAAAGAACAAATCCTTTACTTTCAGAAGCTTAGCTAAGTTTCCATTTAAAAGTTATTATACTATGGTAACAACTTATTTTTCTCAACGCCTTTATTTTTCTCAATGCCTCTCTGTATTCAGGCATTGCTAATAAGCCAAATGGATGGTAATTTTCTATCAAAAGCTTAGTTCCAGTGAGAAGATGCAAGAAAATTATACTTAGAAATTGTAAGAGCAAAACATGAGGAAGCACTGAGAAGAACCGGGGGAAGGTAATCAATAATGATATGGCTCTGCTAAAAGGCTCTGCTAGAACTTACCAAAGACATAGCCCTCAATAGAAAACTTTGACGTACTAGGATACAAATAAAAAATTTCGCCTAAAGAGGTTCTTCTCTTTCTAATAGGTCCTTTAAATATTTTTTCTTCAAATCTTATTATGTTTTATATTTAGCCTAAACTTTAAATATGTAGTACTTCTCTCTTAGTTATTTAGCCTAAATATTTTCTCGTAATGGCTTGTTTGATTTATTTATTTATTTGTCTTCCTTCATGCTTGTGTAGTTATTTACTCTTTTTATTTTTTATTTTTTATTTTAATAATTATTTATTCTTAGTTTTACCTTATTCTATATTTATTTTATTACTTATTTTTATATTTTTACTTATAAATATGTATTTATTTTTTATTATTACTATTTTATCTATTTTATTTTTTATTTTTATTATTTTATTATTTTAATATATATGTACATATTTATATATTTTAATGTAAGTCTATCAAAAACAGTCTCTCTACCAATTAAGGGTAAGATTGTGTACTGCTAAATCTCCCCAAATTCTATGTATCAGAGAAGCTTTCACGAGGTTGTTGTTGTTGTTATTTTTGTAAGGTGCAAAGTTAATAACATGAATCAAGCTATCTGCATGTATCAAGCTAAAAGAAGACTAGTTTAAAAAAAAAAGGGAAAGATAAAACAAAATGTTATTTATGTAATTGGAACTTCTTATACCAAGCAATAAATTAAAAAAAACGTGTACGTAAAATTAGGAGAAATAGAAGAATATAACACATCAAGGCAATGTTTAAAAGAACATATCTTGACTTTCAAAAGCTTAGCTAAGTTTACATATGAAAGTTATTATGCTGGGGTAAGAGGTCCTTTTCTCAAATGCCTCTCTATCCAGGCCAAGTTACTAATAAACCAAATGGATAGCCACTTTCTATCAAGACAATATATTCAAATTATAACAAATACAAATACCCTCCAATTAAAACTTGTGTCCAATTAAGCCATGGTTCGACAAGGATAAAGAGGGGAACATATAATTCTTAAAATCCTTAAGCGAAGGATGTAGAAGTGCTAGAAGCCATTTTTATAATACCGCGACAACCTCTCATGCAATAGGTTCAGAGACATCATTTAGAATTATAACTCTTTGGTTGTGAGGAAACAAGGTCTACCATAGGCTTCCAGAAGAAACAAATCAAATACAGCACAATGGTTTACCAACATTCACAATTCAACCGAGCACCATTTTAAAGTAATGTACAGCAAATGAATAATGGAGGTTTAGAAATGAACATACTCATTAAGTAGAGGCGACCAATCAGGAATTTCTGCTTGGAAACCTTTGCCAACCCGAACACTACTCACATATGGTTCATTATCTCTCAACATTAATGCTGCAGGATGTGATTTTCGGGCAGATGACGAATTTCTAGATCTTCTCCTTGCACCCATGATATTAGGAGATCTTCGAGAAGTTTTCCTGAGAATTTTACCCTTCTTCTTGAGACATGAATAACAAAGCCACTCATCTGTTGGCAATCCTTTCATACGCAGACTGCAGCAAGATACATGAAATGCCTCTTCACAATCATCACAAATTAGCATTTTCAAGACCAATTCCATACGCCTACATATCTTGCATGAGCGAGAAGGGATTATAGCACTGCAATCTTCAGCAGCAACATCAGGCTTGCAAGGCCAGACTCCGTCGAGCAACCCCTCGCTCTTAAGTATAGAAATGCAAAGATCCTTTGATGATAAATCTTCATGCATGACATCGATATCCATTCCACTGGTTGAGGAACACTCACCATTATCAATTTCAGTCCTCATAGAATCTGAAACATGTTCTATATTTGACTTTGATGATGAACAACTATCATTAATACTATCAACTTCAGCAATTATATGCTTGCTGTTTTTGCAAAAATCACCAGGAAGCAGTTCATATCCATTAATTGAATCAGATTTGAAAACATCAGGCTCTTCAATGGATACTTGAAAAACACTTCCAGGATCCCCAACACCCTGCTTTCCCTCTGCAAGTTGAGAAGTTACATGTTGCTCAACAACAGCTACCGAATGAGAATTAGAACTGATAACAGAAAGACAATCTTCTCCATTTCTCTTTGTACTCGTCGCAACTTCTCCTGAGGAACAGGCAAAAGAAATTCTTCGTATCTTCCTTCGCTGATATACATACTTTGGTGCTGAGTACCCAGACTCTGTACTAGCAGTAGATAGCTGAGAACTTCTTTGGAAATCAGAGGGGCATAAGATATCAGCATTATTTTTCTCATTTGAAACTAACATAGCTTCTCCAGGGTTACTGGAATGATCATGGAAGTTTGGATACATCTGCCAAATTTCAGTGCCACGAACCCAGTCACATGCAAAATCCTGTTTCTCATCGTCAGATTCATAATATGTAACAGCTTCAATTGAACCATGTATGTAATTTATATCAGCATTATCACCTGGAAGCACACTCAACTATGAGTGGAATATGTGCTGTTTGACCTCCATGAGAAGTTGGCTTTCACTCCCACAAGATTCATCTATGCAAAAGTACTCCCTTCCATTTACTGCATGATTGATCGGAGAAAACAAACATTGGAATGGATAGGCATTTATACTCTTCAGCATGTTCTTTGTTTGAAAGGAAGTTAATTTTTTCTTTGGTTGACATGACTACTTACTGCAGGTATCAGTGGAGTGGGAATTCCCTTTTTTATTTGGTTAAAATGAATAGTCTTCTATACTTGTGTTTGGATGCATAATTTGCTACCTACTTACCTGTTAGGCTCTAGACAAACTAATGTTCCAAAATGTATGGAATCACTATAAAAGAGGACATATCATCCATACTGAGGGGGAAGTCACTAATGGTTGATGTACATATTTTCAGAGATTTAACTACAACATCTGTAGAATTCAGGACAGAATGGAATGACTAACGTTTACCAAAATGTTCCTGTTTATCGTAACAAATATGTTTTTCCGTAGACAAAAGCAAGGACTTCATCCAGCAGGAAAAGAAAAACACATAATCAACAAATTTACGCACTTTTGCATTAACCTTAGATCAAATATCATATCTCCCTCTTAATAGAAATCTAAATAAATAAACAAGGAAGGAATTTAAAGAAAAAACCTAACTTGAACATGTTAATTAACAAACATGAAAAGGTTAGGGCGGTGCTGGTAGAGTCGTTCAAGGGAAATCAAGGGGGATGCAATATAGTTCTTGGGTTTTATGATAACACCATTCGCAAAATCTCGAGCACAGATATTTGTTTATCAATACAGGAATGGGTTTGAATGCTGATATCAATATCAATTCTCAAGCAAAACAAAAATGAAAAAACAAATATATTCCAGCGAAGAACAATCACATATGATAAATAAAACCAAGAAGCCAAAGAAAAAGAAAAAATATAAAAGAAACTCACCTGATCCCTCTCCTATATGAACAAGGAAATAGTTTCCTCACAATGGAACCTCCCTAAAGTCCATAATAGCTCTCTCCCCCCTTTCTGTTTTCCTGTTTCTCTCTTTTAACTCTTTTCTTCTCTCTTTCCTTTATGTTTTCCGTCCTTTTATAGCAATTAAAGCTCTTTACAAATCACTTCTGTAAAAGTTATTTTAACGCTTCAAATGAAATATAAATGAATGTAATATTATAAATTTTTTGGTCGAGCAAGATAGAAAGATTTATAATATAATATAGTAAAATATTATTTAAAAATAATTTATAATATAATATAGTGAAAAACTTTTCAAATTAGAGATTTCTTATTTTTACTGTTTATGATAAGATGAGATATAATATAAAACTCTCCTTTTTTATTTCATTCTATTCTATTTTATTATAATCTCTGCTCCTAAACAATAGAATAATATTACATTCTATTTCATTCTATTATTAAACCGTCGACCAAATAAAGCCTAAAGTTAATGATTGTTTTACTTAAAATTTTAAAAAAGAAAGCATCAGTAAAAATTTTAAATCAGTTAATTTTTAACTTTTTAGATTTAATTTAATAATCTTTGTTATTAAAAATCGATTATTCTATTAATTAATCGATTATTTTTCATAAACTAATCAGTTTTTATAAAATAAAATAAATTGATTAATTTTCATTTAACACTGTTTTTTAATTAAACTACAAAATTTTCGATAAATAAGAACAATGTTCTTCAATTGTTTTTTAAATTCTTTAATTTTATTCGATCTTTAATACACCGGTTGAACCTTTTAAAGCCTTAAACTTCTTGCCTTATCGATATAATTTCCAGCTCGGTTTTGAAAACAATAAAAAATATATAAAGTCCTAATAACTAGTTTAGCATATCTTAAAATTGATCTAAAATAGGATCTCTTATGAGAGGAATTATGATCATATTTGTTGCATATTGTCTAATCCATACCAACTCATAATAACACTAAATGAATGTACAAGTAAACTACAATGTCTGCTTCTTTCAGTTTAAAGTATCATTATCACAATTTTAATACATTATAGATTCAAAAATAAACTCTGGAAAAGTACACAATTGTAAGCTAAAACCATGTTCATTTCTCGTTGCAAAATATTGCCTTAGCTATTGATTCTCTTTTCTAATTTTTATTTGAATAGTTCCATTTAGGTTGTAAAGTAAAAATAAAACTTTGAATTGCTTGATTACATTATGGAACAAGACAATTCATTATTAAGCAACAAGCCCTAATAATCATCATTAGTTTTATAAAACTACCGAATGATACCTATTTTACATTGTATCGGATAGACTTGAAGTTGTTAACCATGTGTGTTTATTAATAACAAACATATTAATGGAAAGTTTTCTTTTAATTTAAGGAGATGAATTTGAAATTGATATTTAAAATAAGAAATAAATTTCATTCAAATTATGATTAGAATAGAATCAGAATTGATTTTATCAAGTTTTCTAAGTCTGGCTTTTGTAATTGACCTCCCTCTCTACCTGACCTAACCTAGTCTCTTCACCTGAACTTTTCAGCCATCTCTTCACCTTCGAAGCTTGCCTTTTTCACCACACACTATCCTTACCCTCATCTGACATTTCAGCCAACCTCTCCACTACTCTTTGCAGGGACGACTGCACCACTAATCAAAGCTTTTATCTTGGCTACAGTAGTCGCAACCCTAATTATTTCAAAAGGGGTGGGGGTCTCAGATTGTCGTGAGGTGGTCGATCCTCCTTTCCCTCCTCCAACCGACCCACATGTCAAGTATGCTCTAAACCCGAGCATATGACACTAGTCTGCTACCATCGATTCAACCATGCCTATCAAGCCCCCTCCCCGTCTTCTCTTCTTCCCCAAGCCCATGTAACCTCAATCTCGTCCACCTCTGATCCTCTCTGGTATCCTGACACTGGGGCTACACATCATATGACTAACGATTTCAACAATCTCAATCTCTCTTCGGCACCTTATATTGGACAAGATGTTGTTCGTATCGGTGATGACACCATTTTATCCATTCAAGACACTAGCAATGTCATTATCTAAACTGCTCAAAATCCTTTTCACTAGTCTAAACTTCTCCTTGTTCCTTCACTTACAAAAACTTTGGTCTCTGTTTCTAAATTCTGAAAAAATAACTCTGTTTTCCTTGATTTTCATGCTAACCACTTCCTTATCAAGGATCTCAATTCTCTTCTCCTTTAAGGGCACACTCATAGTGGACTTTACACCTTTCCTTCTCCCTTTCCCCATGCCTACATTGGTGAGCGCACTTCCTACACATATTGGCATCATCGATTGGGGCATACAACTTTCTGTATTGTTCGCTAAATACTTTCCTATCAGCCTTTTCCAGTTCATGGTTCTAGTCCCATTAATCTCTGTTCCAGCTGCTATGTTACTAAAAGTCGTCAACTACCTTATCTATCGTCATCAACAAAATCATCTCATCCTTTCTTTTTAGTCTTTAGTGATGTTTAGGGCCTTCCCTTGTTTTATCCTGTTTTGGACAAAATATACTTTGATCTTTCTATTACATGCCAAATTTGATGTTCTGTCTACCCTTTTACTTTTTCACAAACAAACTGAAAACATTTTTCATTGTCATATCAAATATTTTTAGTCTGATTGGGGCGGCGAATATTGCTCCCTTCATAAAGTTCTCCAAAATGTGGGCATAAACCATCGAATCATCTGTCCTCACTATAATCCCCAAAATGGCACTGTTGATTGTAAACATCGTCACATCATCGAAACAGGCCTAGCCTTACTCCATCACGCATCCCTTCTTTCTCGATTTTGGGCTCATGCCTTTACAATCGCAGTCTATCTCATAAATCGTCTTCCTTCACCCACTCTAAATAACACCTCTCCCTTTCCATTAGTTTATAACAAAGTTCCCGACTACACATTCCTCAATCTTCAGTTCTGCCTGCTAGCCTCACCTCTAACCCTAAAATAAACATAAACTTCAACCACGATCTGACCTATACGTCTTCATAGGCTATTGTCTTCATTACCATGGCTATCTTTACTACTCCCTGGCCACTGGCTGCATCTATACGTCTTAGAATGTTCGTTTCGATGAATCTTTCTTCCCTTTCACCCATCACTCTCCTCCCAATTCTGTGTCTCCTCCAAGCTCCATTCTGCCCCTTCCTCTTAACATCACCGAGAACCTCCCTTCTCATTCTGCTTCTCTCTAACCAGCTCCGAACTTGTCTGCTCATCCTCCTCAAAGCCCACTCCCTCAACCTAACCCACATACTCATCTCTCCCTATCTCCCAATCAGCAACACTTACTAGCCCACGATCCAAGTCCATCTGTCAGCCCATAAACCCACAGTCCAAGTCCAAGTCCACCTCCCAGCCCAACATTTCATGGTATATGTCCACCTGACCAACCCAAATCATCAACTAAACTTTCTTCTCCCACCTCAATTCCACCCAACCCCTATCCTCCTTTATTCCCATTCCTTTTACCGTACCGTCCACATAACTTCATCCCATGGTAACCCAATCAAAACACCAAATTTATACACCCAAGCAATATCGGGATGGCACTGTCAAATGGCCTCCTTGTAAGCTCATGCTCATAATTTGGTGTCTTCGGCTCCCACTCCCTCCTCTATCACAATGGCTCTATGCCACCCTCAATGGCGTCAGGCTCTTCATCATGAAATGCAAGCACTCCTCAGTAATAACACATGGGATCTTATGCCTTCCTTTTCAGAATCTAGTTGGATGTAAGTGGATCTTTTACATCAAATATCTCCCGGATAGAAGCACTGGCCGTTACAAAGCTTGCCTTATCGCCAAGGGTTTTCACCAACTACAAGGTCTTAATTATACTGAGACATTCTCCTCGGTGCTTAAACCTATCACAATAAGGTTAATCATGTCTCTTGCTCTCTCCCACGATTGGATTATCAAGCAACTCAACATACAAAATGTATTCTTCCATGGTTTTCTCACGGAGGATGTCTGCATGGCTCAACCTCCTAGCTTTGTTCACCCTAATTTTTCTACTCATGTCTGCCACTCGAAGAAAGCTCTCTATGGTCTTAAGCAGGCCCCAAGAGCTTGGTTTGCTCGTTTGTCCACCAGGCTTCTTGAATTAGGCTTCTCTCCCTCAAGGCGAATTCATCCCTGTTTATCTACCACCACAATAGTGACTCCATCTACCTCTTAATTTATGTTGATGACATTCTCCTTACCAAATCCAATTCCTCTACTGTCACTGCTCTTATTTTGATTCTCGAAGATTTTTTTCTAATCAAGGACCTTGGCCATCCCTCATATTTTTTGGGTATCGAAGTCTATCCTTCTCCTTCGGGACTCATTCTCTCTTAACACAGGTACATACTTAATTTACTCAATCACACCAATATGTTACATGCCAAACTAGTTAACACTCCCATGGCACCGTCTGCGTCTTTGACCGCCACCACTAGCCATAAGTTTTCGGATCCCACCCTGTATCGCAGTATTGTTGGCAGCCTTCAATATCTCTCTTTCACTAGGCCGGATATCTCGTTTGTTGTTAATCGGGTATGTCAGTATATGCATGCCCCTAAAGATGTTCATTAGCAGGCTGTGAAATGTGTTCTCTGCTATCTAAAGCAGACCATTAATTTTGGCTTCCATCTCCACAACTCTACTTCCCCCTCTATTTTCTCCTTCTCTGATGTTGATTAGCTTGGGTGCCCAGATGATCGCAAATATACCGGTGACTTTTGCATTTTCTTCAGTTGTAATCTTATTTCCCGGAGTTTCAAGAAACAAGCCAGTGTCACTCGATCCAGTATGAAGGCTGAATACAAATCACTAGCTTCAATTGCTTCTGAAGTTATCTGGTTTCAACATCTCCTTCAGGAGCTCGGTGTCCGCCTTCCAGCTCCTTCAACGTTATGTGACAACATTGGAGCCACCTACGCTGTAGCCAATCTAGTCCTTCATTCACTCACCAAACATGTGGAACAGGATTAAATTTTTGTTCGTGATAGAGTCGATGCCAAGCTCTTGTCTATCTCTATTGTCTCCAACAAAGATCAACTTGCCGACATCCTCACTAAGCCCTTAGCTGCCCCATGTTTTTAGCACCTGCGCTCGAGTCTCACTATCAACTCCTTCCAACTCGACCTGAGGAGGATGTCAAGACTCATCATCACAAACCATAGAATGCACAGCAGCAAATTCTTTTCTCTAACAATTTTTTGTTATTAGGTTATTCAAATCAATGGTCCAGAGCATTTCATTACTTTCCTTTGTTTATATAAATATGTACAATAATTATGTACAAAGAGAGAAAAACAATTAATGCAAAACCTTTGATTTGACAAAAGCTTAGTTTGGGGAAGTGGTGGCGATTGATAACCTGCTGAAATGATAAGTACTTATTGTCGATAAGTACTTATATGTTTGAGATAGCTGTTTTGGTAACTGCTAAAACGTGAAAATGAGTGCTTGGCAAGTGTGATTGCGGTTGCTAAAAAGAGATAAAATGACTAAAAAGTCTATTGATTTAATAAACTATTAATTGTTGTATAAATAATTAAAAATATATTATTATTCATATAAATTTAAAATTATAAATAATAAAATATTAAATTAAAAATATAAATATAAATAAAATAAATTTAGTAAATAAAATATTTTATAAAAAATATATTATTAGTCATATAAATTCAAAATTATAAATAATAAAATATTAAATTAAAATAAGAAAAATATAAATAAAATATTTCATAAAAATATATTATTAGTCTTATAAATTCAAATTATAAATAAATAAAAGACGATATGTTGGACTTGCTTTCTATTAGTTAAGGGTATAAGAGAAAATAATAATTATCAGAAGGTTATTAATGGAAATTAGAATTTCTACCGCAGAAGCGTTTTCCTACCACAACTCTCGTTTTGCTTATCGATTTCTGCAGTGGCACCATACTTTCCTTCAACCTCCGGTTCTTCGGTCGCAGACTCAAACATGTGACTACGTTTAAAAACTGCGACGGATAAGTATTTATTCCCACCGCACTGCAGATCCAAACGCAGCCAAAAATATTTTAACAAAAACAAAAGAATTTACAATATACAGTAGTGTGCTTATGAATAACAGGGTATTAGCGTACCCAGAATAGATATAGCTGTAGCACACATAATGCACGGTTCAGATGTAACGTAGCGAACACACTTTGAGAATCTTACATCGACTTCAGATGCTGAAATCCCTTTTTTTTGCCATTGTTCAAAAAATACATCAATTGCTTCCATCTCTGCGTGTCTTGTATCCTATTAGAAAAATTAGCACATAAATTTACAAAATAGGTGTAGATTCCAATACGAAACGTTGAACCCTTGTAATTTTTTTTACATGACAACTTGCAACTTCTATAAATTTCCATCCAAGTGGATAGTTTGTAGTCTAAGAAACAATAATCAATAAATTACATTATGCTCTGATATAGGAGCTATAATTACTGGTCTTTCAACTCCTGCAACATGCACTCTGCACTACAATAACTAGGAAAGTAATTTGTCATGCAGGTTGTATATTCATCAGCAAATGTGAGGCATTGAATGGACTTGCTTTCTTTGTCTCTGTGGTCCTATTTCTTCCAAATGCAATGACCTTTCCATCTTCAACAATAACACAGCTGATTAACCAAATAGAACATTCAAATAAGGGCATCGAATTCAAATTAAAAGGCAGTAGAAAAAGTATAATCTTTTTAAAGTAAAATTGAGGTTAGCCTAACCAATTCCAGAGTCCTACCTTTATTTAGTGCTCTAAACATAACAAATCAAATTAGCAAGATAGGTTATAGCTCACTTAACAGGCATTTCAAGGCACTCCAAGGCATGTTTGGCCTACCGTAGGAGAACTACATATATCATGAAAGAGAAATAACTTAATTCATCAAATGGAACTTAAACTTCAATGCATGTTAATAAAAACATCATGAAAGTAATAATGTAGAAAAAGATCACTTAAGAGGAAATCCTTCAAACAAAAAGTTCATTGACATCTCCCTCTAGTCGTCTTCATTCTCAAGCAAGCGATTTCAAACACCTTGCATGCCAAGGAAAATAGGAAAATATTTTATGCATGCACACACAGGCAAAAAAAATATAATGGGAAATGACAAAGGTACAATAAATAGTTCACCCGTGGCTATGGATTTGATATTCGAAAGATAATGAGTCCATGTGAGGCGTAAGAAATACAAGAAAAATATTATTGAGTTTTGTTTGTAATTAGAGACAATGAGAAAGGAACTATTTATTATTCAGAAATATATGAGAATAATTATTTTGTGGAGAACCCTAGGTAAAAGTTTCATTAGTAGTAATCTAAGTAGATGTGAATTTTGATAGTGTTAAATGAATGGTTTGACGTATGGTTAAGTTAGCAAGGATGTGACTATACTAATCATTAGTAAGCAATGATTTCGATAAAGGAGTTTCATGTGGAGATAAGTTGTAAATTCTGAGGGCATTTTATTGAGAGGTAACATTACATTGATACTAGGTTAGGAATTATGTGTACTACACATGGCTGCACTTAAGAAAGAAATTTCATATTAAGTCACTCACCAATTTATGCTATACATGTGAGGAACACAAAGAGGCGGTATGCCTTGAAAGTGCTTTATGATCAAAAAGGCATAAAAAGGGTGTTAGCAAAGTATATGTGCAAATACTTGTTAAATCAACAAGTCAGGGCTAAGAGCCAAAGAATCAAAAAAAAAAAATTGCTCAGCCACTCTCTATTCGGGAATGGAAATGGAAGCATATTACAAAGGATTTGATGGTAGCAATTTCGCGAAATCTAAGCAGATATTATAGTATATAAGAGATAAAGGACCAAATTACAAAATTTACCTATTTCCTAACTATCCAAAGTAAGTATCCTCTTTGTAGATTAATCTATAAATGATTGGAAGTATATAATTACATAAAGTGCTGTCATATGAGGATGAGATAGATAAAAGAAAATTATTTGGGCTGAACTAGTTCAGAGAACCGTAAAGAAGATCAAAAGTATACAGGTCAAAATGATAGTACTTAAAATTGATAGCAAAGTTAGGTGTAGAAATGGAGAAAGAATTTGGAGTTTAAAAAAAACAAATCAAGAAACTTTTGCAAAGATCATCATGGAAAGGGATAGTTTATTTTAGACAATGTGACAAGTTAAGCCTACGATATGTTGGTTCCTATGAAGTGATTGAAAGAGTGGAATCACAAACAATGGATGCGAAGTCAATATTCGTATTTTTTAGATGACTAAGTTTGTTTAAAATTTTGATGACGAAATTTCTATAAGGGGGCAGAATTTGTATTATCCTAGTTCAATTATTGTATTGTATAATGAATTGTAGATGCATTTTATAAATTATGCTCTATTTATAGTATACTAGAGTAATTTAAGCATTTAAATGTATTATTGAGATCTAATGGAGATCACGAATAGACCAAAGATAGTTCTGGACTCTTTGACCGAAAATTTCTCAAAAATTTTTTAAAAACTCCTAAAAGCTACAAAATGAGTTCAAACGAGCTTTTAAAAGCCCTGAAATGTGCTTTAAGAATTTAAATGACACTTTTGAATGAAATATGAATGATTTCGGTTAATAGTATTTTCGGATGAATAGTGAATTCAAGTTAATAGTATTTTTTGCTAGCATAGTGATTTTGAGGACCTATCCTCGAAAATTTTTAAAAAAGATAACTGAAAATGTCTGGAATAGGTATTGAGTCTAGTGATATTGAAACGAATCAAAAATAAGTCCGATCGAATAGATTTTAGAAAATTTGAAAGTTTAGGACTTAAAATATACTTTTTGGAAAATAATGGGTATTAAGGATTTTAAACCCATTCGAAAAAATTTTTAAAGCATCCAATCAGTAAGTAGTGATTCCAATTTAATTATTCTATGGTCAATTTGATGATAAGCCGATTGTGGAATATTTTCGGAATTTAATTCTATTAGTTGGTGAATTAAATGCATTAAAGGACAATTTGATCTTTTTGTATGCATTAAAGACAATTTGGTTTTTTATATCATTATAGAGCAATTTGGAATTTTACAAGAAGTTAGTAGATTGATAAGTTACTAGCAGAGAACCAATTAAATGGTAACAAGTGGCATGGGTAAAAATATAAATATGAGACATTTTGTAAAGTTGTAATTATAAGATGTTAATAAGAATAAAAGTGTAATTATAATAAAAATGGGGGCAAACTTGTAATTAAACAAAGCCTTCATATTCTTTAAACGTTGGTGGCTGGCCATTAAAGAGAGAGGGAAAAAAAAGAAAGAGAGGAGAAGAGAGAAGTTCGGCTATGGCCATGTAAAAGGGATCCAAATCATTTTTCATGCTTTTCTACCTCCAATCAAGCATCCAATAAAATTCCATAGTCATTCAAGTGAAGAAGAAGAAGAAGAAAATGAGTTGGTAAGCTTACTCATCTTTTTGAAAATTTTGATTTGTTGAGCTATAGGTTAGATTTTGTTTTGATGGTGTAAATTGTACTCTTTTAAAGAGATATCAAGGTTTTATTACATCGAAAGCAATTGAAAGAAGAAAATCACGTGAATCAAGTATATAAAACCTTGGTCAAACTTAGTCAAAGGTGAGATATATAGCTTAAAGTATTTTATTTTGTCATTTGATGATTTAAGATTAATAAATGACATTAGGAAATTAGTTTAATGATGAAATAATAAAAGAAAAACCTTGAAAATGATTGAATGAGTTTTTGGCCATGGCTAGGGTTGTTAATGTGTTATGATCCAAACTCCTATTTTGATATTATATGAAGTTTGTAGCATGATTTTGATGATAATGAAGTAAAGAAATGAAAAAGAATTGATTTGGAATTGGTTTTGATTGAAATTTGGTTTAGGGTGCATGATTTTGTAAAAATTTGTTAATGAATTTTTATGGATTTAATGAGTATATTAAAATATCATGGAAGTGAATTTAGATTAGTTTTTAAGTATTAGAAATCAAATGGAATTAAATTGAGAGAGTTTAATGTATAATATGTTAAGTTTAGCCTTGAAGCCATTTTTAGTATAAAAATATTGTTATAAAGTAATAACCATGTGAATATAATTAAGGATATTCATTAAGTGTATTTATAATATTGGGATGATTAGAAAAAGTATTATGTTATTAGTTGGAGAAAAAAAATTTGTTTATGGAGTTTATGTGAAAAGTAATGATGTGACTTAGTTTATAGTGTTTTTAGTTGGAAAATGTATTAAAGAGTTGAATATAATCGTATTAGGTTTTCAGATCGGAAAACGAAACTGATTGAAGGATTTTGACGTGGTGAAAAGGAAACTAGCAAGTTGTGAGTGTATTTTAATTATTTTATATGACTAAATTCTTTGCAAAATAATTGATGACATGTGAGCGTACTTTAAATTGATTTTATGCAAAAGGTTTTTACTTTAAAATGAAATGAACATTTATGTTGAGTTTTGTGTGAGTGTTTTTTAATTATTTTATATGAATAAATTCTTTGCAAAAGAGTTAGTGGCATGTGATTTTAACTCATGCATTCAATTGTATGATTATTAGATTGAAAGAAGTTGAAAATTTGGAACATAAGATTTTACAGTCTCATAATCATGACAATCCCATAATTGATTTCGAAAAATTAATGAGTTGGTTTTTAGCTACGAAATGGTTTAAGTTTTATGCCAAAAGTTAAGGTACTAAAAAAATGATTTCGTGCTTTTAGCCTATGGTACATCATTAGGCTCATTACGTATTATTATACTGGTCAAAGTATTCTAACCATGCATGAAAGTGTTTGAAGTGTGTTAGTTACTAATAGCAGGTGGTATTGTGTTTGTTAATAGTCCAATGAGTCGCCCTCTGCAAGTACAAAATCTATAGAGTACTAGCCAAAATTTGTCAAAAGTAAGCGATGTAGAGCCAGTTTTGTAACTAGTGATTAACCAGTCGCAAGTAAGTGATGCAGAACTAGCTTCGTAACTTTATGCTTAAGGTATTATATGATTATTTTTAAAATAATTTGAGAGGCATTGTATGGTAACAAATCTAGTTTATATCTTATTTTCAGCATAAAAGTCTTTAGAAAACTTATTACCACCACAATTTATTGTTTAAAGAAAAAAGAAAATGAAAAATAGAAATTTGTATATTATGAGTTTAATTTCGAAAAATATTTTGAAATAGTATTTCAGAAAAATTGAAATTATGTTTTACAAAATGTTATATTATAACTATATTTGATGATGCACGATTAAATTGTTATATCAAATGTTTTACCATAAACTTTATGATTGTATGGAATATTACAGTTATATTGTTATGAAAAGTTCAATTTTCTTATAAACTGATTACACTCACTGAGCTCATCCTTTTTTTTTTAACAAACCACCTCAGGTATGCATACAGGCACTGTAGTAATTGGGACTTTGCTAAAGGATTACTTGCATCGTCGGTGTTGTTATGTTTATGTTATTTTTGCTATGTATGTAATATGTTTTAAATTATTTTGAAAATAGTTCAAAAGTATGATCTTGTGAATATTAGTGGAATTGTAAATATTTTTTACTTAATGAACTACGAAGGCTTTGATCCTCAAAGACATTTTAAAATTGTTTAGAATTATGTTTGCGATTGCTTATGTTGTGGACTTGAGGTCCCATTCTAGAAGTTGAATTAGTACATGAAATATTAGAAGTGTTTCAAAATATGTTATGCAGGCTTTCGAAATTTGAGAATCTTTGAAAAGTAGTTGTTATGCTGCTAAAATTTTTAACAAAATGATAAAAAAAATTCTCACTATTTTTCACGCTTTTAATTATTAAAGTATAAAGTTTTTAAATAGTTGAATGGCTTGGCTTTGTAGGAACCCTTCGGTCGAGTCAGATATCGATTAGAGGGATACTGTGGGGTCTTTGAGAGGGCTCCACTAGAGTTCCGGAAGAGGAACTCCGAGATGGGTGCTTTCACTCGAAAAATAGTGAAAATTTTTTATATCATTTTATTGAAAATTTTTGCAACATAACGACTGCTTTTCTAAGATTCCAATTTTCGAAAACCTACATAATACATTTTAAAACACTTCTAATATTTCATGTACTAACTCAATTTCTAGAATGGGACCTCAGGTCTATATCACAAGCAATCACAACAGTATAATTCTCAACATTTTTAAAGAAACAACATTGAGGATCAAAGCTCTCGTACTTCATTAAATAAAAGATATTTACAATTCCATCAATTTTCACAAGATCATAATTTTGAACTCTTTCCAAAATAATTTAAAACATATCACATTCATAGTAAAAAAATAACATAAGCATAGCAGCACCCGACGATACAACTAATCCTTTAGCAAAGTCTCAATTACTGAAACACCTGTACCCATACCTGAGGTGGTTTGTTTAAAAACATAAAAATAAGGATGAGCTAAATAAGTTCAGTGAGTATTAATTAGTTTACTAAAAGATAAACTTTTCATAACCATATAACTAATATAGTTTCATACAACAATAAAGTTCATAGTTAAATATTTGTTATAACAATTCATTCGTGCATTATCAAATTTGGTAATAATATAACATTTCATAAAACACAATTCCAATTTGTCTGGAATAATATTTCAAAATGCGTTTTTCAAAATTATGCTCATAATATAGAAGTTTCTATTTTCCTTTTTCTTTAATCAATAAACTGTGGCGATAATAAGTTTACTGAAAACTTTTATACTAAAAATAAGTCATCCATTAGAATTGGTGCCATATGTAAGCTCTCAAATTACTTTTAAAATAACCATACAGTACCTTAGGCATGATGTCACAAAGTTGGTTCTGCATCGCTTACCCACGACTAGTTAACCATTAGTTATGGTGCTAGTTCTGCATCACTTACCTGTAACAAGTTACGAAGCTAGTTCTATATCGCTTAACCGTGACAAATTTTGGCTAGCACTTTATATACTCCGTATATGTAGAGGGCGACGCATTGGACTACTGACAAAAACAATACCACCCGCTGTTAGTAATTGACGCCCCTGGAAACTACAATGCAATGGTGGAATACTCTGACCATTATAATAAGATGTATTTGCATCACTTACCCATAACAACTTACGGAGCTAGTTCTATATCGCTTACCAGTGACAAATTTTGGCTAGCACTTTATACAGTCCGTATATGTAGAGAGCGACTCATTAGACTACTGACAAAAACAATACCGCTCGCTGTTAGTAATTGATGCCCCTGGACACTACAATGCAATGATGGAATACTCTGACCGGTATAATAACATGTAATTGCATCACTTACCTGTAACAAGTTACGGAGCTAGTTCTATATCGCTTACCCATGACAAATTTTGGCTAGCACTTTATATACTCCGTATATGTAGAGGGGCGACTCACTGGACCACTGACAAAAACAATACCACTCGCTGTTAGTAATTGACGCCCCTGGACACTACAATGCAATGGTGGAATACTCTGACCGGTATAATAACATGTAATGAACCTAATGGTGTACCATAGGCTAAAAACACAAAATCATTTTTCTTAGTACCTTCACTTTTGGCATAAAACTTACCATTTCATAGCTAAAAAGTAACTTATAAAATTTTCGAAATCAATTATAGGACTATCACGATTGTAAAACTGCAAAATCTTATGTTTCAAAATTTCAACTTCTTTTAATCTCATAATCATAAAATTGAATGCATAAGCTAAAATCACATTGCATCAACTATTTTGCAAAGAATTTATTCATATAAAACAATTGAAAAACACTCGCATAAAACTCAACATAAAAGTTCATTTCATGTCAAAGTAAAAAAAAACCTTTTGCATAAAAATCAATTTATAAGTACTCTCATAACATGCTAGTTTCCATATTACCATTTTGAAATCTTTCAGTTGACTTCGTTTTTTGATCCAAAAACCTTATATAAATACATTCAACTCTTTAATACATTTTTTAACCAAAAACACGATAAACCAAGTCGACATCATTACTTTCCACATACACTCTATATATTAATTTTTTTCTCCAACTAATAATATAACACTTCTTCTAATCATTCCAATACTATAAATACACTTAATGACCGTCCTTAATTACATTCACATGGGTATTACTTCATACCCATATTTTTATACTAAAAATGCCCTTAAGGCTAAACCTAACATATTATATATTAAACTCTTCCCATTCAATTTTATTTGATTTCTAAAAATTAAAAACCAATCTAAATTCACTTCCATAATATTTTAATACACCTATTAAAGTCATAAAATTTTATTAACAAACTTTTACAAAGTCATACACCCTAAACCAAATTTCAATCAAAACCAATTCTTTTTCATTTCTTTACTTCATTAGCATCAAAATCATGTTACAAACATCATAGAACATCAAAATAGGAGTTTGGATCATATCACATTAACAATCCTAGCAATGGCCAAAAACTCATCTAATCATTTCTATGGTTTTTCTTTCATTCTTTCATCATTAAACTAACTTTCCAATGTCATTCATTAATCTTAAATCATCAAATGACAAAATAAAACATGATTTTCTTCTCCCAGTTTGACCAAGTTTGACCAAGGTTCCATACACTAGATTCACATGATTTTCTTCTCCCAGTTGCTTCTAATGTAATAAAACCTTGATATCTCATCAAAGGGTGCGATTTATACCATCAAAACCAAATTTAACCTATAATACAACAAATCAAAATTTTCAACAAGATTAATAAGCTTACCAACTCTTCTTCTTCCTCTTCTTCTTCTTCTTCACTTAAATGAGTATGGAACTTTATTGGATGCTTGATTGGAGGTAGAAGAGCATAAAAAATGGTATGGATCACTTTTCCATGGTCATAGCTGAATCTCTCTCTTCTCCTTTCTGTTTTCTTTTTTTCTCTCTTCCTCTACGTTTCTCTCATCAATGGCTACCCACTGATGTTTAAAGAAGATGAAGGTTTTGTTTAATTACAAGTTTGCCCCCATTTCCATTATAATTACACCTTTATCTTTAATAACATTTTATAATTACAACTTTACCAAAATGTCTCATATTTACACTTCTACCCATGCCACTTGTCACTATTTAAATTGGTTTTCTTCAAATGACTCATCAATCCACTAACTTTTTGTAAAATACTAAATTGCCCTTTAATGAATACAAAAAGACCAAATTATCCTTTAATGTATATAAAAAGACCAAATTGTCCTTTAATATATTTAATTCACCAACTAACCTAATTAAATTCTGAAAATATTCCACAACCGACTTATCATCAAATTGATCATAAAAGACTCAAATTAGGGTCAATACTTATTGATTGCATGCTTTAAAAAAATTTCGAATGAGTTTAATCCTTAATATCCATTATTTTCCAAAAAATGCATTTTAAGTCATAAACTTCAAAATTCCTAAAATCTATCCAATTAGAACTATTTTCGATCTATTTCACTATCATTAGACTCTAATACCTATTTCGGAAATCGTCAATTCTCTTTTTTTTTAATTTTTAGGATTGGGTCCCAAAAATTACTATTCTAGCAAAAATATTATTCACCCGAATTTACTATTAATCCAAAAATACTATTCACTGAAATTGTTCGGATTTCATTCAAAAGTGTTACCTAAATTCTCAAAGCACATTTCAGGGCTTCTTAAACTTCATTCAAACTCATTCCGTAACTTTCAGAATTTTCGAAAATTTCCGATTTAGTCCAGAATCATTCCTGGTGGTGAGATGGTGATAGGCCTCTTAAGGTTTATGGCCGAAGGAGTCGTAGGAGCCCAGTGCAATCCAATATCTGAAGATAACAAGTAGTGGTGACGTGTAATTTAGTCCCTTTCAATAATGATTGGCTGGCAGATTCTTTGTGATTCTGTAGGGAGTTTGTTGCACAGGAGGGTGGTGTGTTTGTGCGCACTTGTTGCACAGGGGGGTGGTGTGTTTGTGCGCACTTTCTCATGTTTGTTCTGTTATAGCTAGGGGTCCTTAGTCATTGTTTGTTACAGATATGCATATATGTTGTTAGAGATGAGGGGAACCATCCTGGTATTATGTTCATTTTGCACCTCGGTTAAGAGGTTGGATATAGGGGAACGCTGCTCCCAAATTGCAGTTGGTATTCTATTCATCCTGACATCAATACAAATTATTCACTCTTCCATTTCTGTTTTATTCTTCTATCTATATTTTACTGTTACATTTATCAGAGCTTTACGTTCCTCAGACCTGCTAGCTCATGCCAACTAGAATGGAGGCTCGTATTGAATCAGTGGAAAAAAGCAGTAGCAGACATACCCGCCCTTAAAGTTGATGTGAATGAAATGAAAACTTCTATTGCCGACCTCACCAAACAAATACAAACCTTAGTTCAGTTACACCAAACTGGCACTGCCCAAGGGGAGTCCGGTGGAGGTGCTACCCATAACCCAGACAAAAACCCCATCGACAACACCCAAAACCCAGACAAAAACTCCATCAACAACACCCAAAACCAAAACCATGACTCACCGGATCAAACCAAATCTACTGAAATTGTCTCGCCCAGCCAAAATAGTCAACCGTTGGACAAAGACTGTTTGCCAAGGAAGTTGGAGTTGCCCGTTTTTGTAGGAACTGACCCAGATGCGTGGGTATTCAGGGCTGAACGCTACTTCACCCTGAATTGACTCACGGAGGCTGAGAAGATAGAAGCAGCGAGAATCTGTTTTGAGGGAGAGGCCCAAGCATGGTTAAGGTTTGAAGAAAGAGGCACTTCGTTCTCTTTATGGGAGCAACTTAAAACTTAGATGCTACAAAGGTTTTTGGGTCCGGTGGACGGATAATTGCTGCACCATTTATTTGCGGTGAAATAGACAGGGACGGTGGCTGAATTTAGAGCTCGTTTTGAGTTACTAGCTATTTCAGTGGGGGAGCTTGACGAGGCTACATTAACTGCAGTCTTTGTAAATAGGCTAGAGGAGAAAGTAAGGACTAAGGTGTTATTGTTCAGTCCAACAGGCTTGAAGGGGACCATTGAAGTGGCCACCCAAATAGAAAAATGTAACTAGTCACTACACCCTAGTGCATCTGGGGCATCTAAAGCTTGGTCACAGAGCCCACCATGGCAGGATAATAAAACAGTGTCATGAATCCCATCTAAGGGAAATAAGCCCGAAAACCCAAACCAAACCAAACAAACCTCTTACACTCCACACAGCCGAACCACATCTGCAACCTTCAGCAACTTCATTAGCCCACCCGTTAAATCAAATACCTACAACACAGACTCTTACAACTCAAACACCAACACCAACACCAACACCAACAAGTTTAAGAGGCTTACAACTGCTGAGGTCCAAGCTAGAAGGGAGCAAGGCTTATGCTATCGTTGTGACGGCCGTTGGCAAGCGGGACATGTGTGTCCGAATTGGGAATTACAAGTATTGCTGGTGAATGATGAGATGGAAGAAATTTCTTCACCAAAGGAGATAAAGGAAGGGAACAGCCCGGTGGAGGAGGTAGAGCTCTCCATGAATTCAGTGGTTGAGTTATCAGAACCTCGGACTATGCGTGTGAAGGGGAAAATTGGGGAATCATAGGTGGTGGTGTTAATTGATTGCGGAGCAACCCATAATTTTATCGCTATAGAGTTGGTGGCAAAACTAGGAATTCCGATTTCGGAGACAGCCAGTTATGGTATTATTGTGGGGAATGGTCATCGGATGAAAGGCATTGGGATTTGCAAGGGAGTGGTATTGGAAATGCAAGGATTAACAGTGGTTGAGGATTATCTTCCCATCAAGATGAGCAGTTCTGATCTAATTTTGGGAATAAAATGGTTATCCACGTTAGGAACCACACAAGTAGATTGGAAGCTTTTAACAATGACTTTTGAGCTTGGAGGCAAAACAGTGATGTTGAAGGGGGATCCAAGCTTCAACAAGTCAGCTGTATCACCGAAAATGTTGCTTAAAGATGTACAAGAGGAGAAGGTAGGGTATATAGTGGAATTATTTTCCATTGAGAAGCGGGAGATGCATAGGGAAGACATTCCGGAGGAAATTTCAGCAGTACTGAAGGAATTTTAGGAGACTTTTGGGCAACCCCAGGGTTTACCACCTGACCAAATGTACAACCATGCAATAGTCCTCAAAGAAGGGACCGAACCCGTAAATCTTCGCCCCTATCGGTATCCCCATTTTCAAAAAACAAAGATTGAGAGGTTGGTGAGGGAGATATTGAGTGCGGGCATTATTCGTCTTAGTAGTAGTCCGTTTTCTAGTCCACTGCTGCTCGTTAAGAAAAAGAATGGTAGTTGTGCGTGGATTATAGGGCTCTTAATAAGGTCACTGTACCAGATCGATTTCCAATTTCGAATATCGATGAATTGCTGGATGAATTATTTGGGGCTCGATGGTTTACCAAGCTAGATCTGAAATCGAGGTATCATCAAATAAGGATAAACTCTTTCGACATTCACAAGATAGCGTTTCGGACGCATGAGAGGCACTACAAATTTCTAGTAATGTCGTTTGGGCTCACAAATGCCCTGGCCACTTTCCAAGTGCTTATGAATTCAATATTCAAAGGGGTGTTGCATAAGTTTGCCTTGGTATTTTTCGACGATATATTGGTTTATAGCAAATCAGTGCTGGAACATATTGAACACCTGCGCATGGTGCTACTAATATTGCAACAAAATCAACTCTATGTGAACTAGAAAAAGAGTAGCTTTGGGCAGCAACAGCTTGAATATTTGGGACATATAATCAGTGGGGAAGGTGTGCGAGCCGACCAGGAGAAGTTGAGAGTGATGGAGGATTGGCCAATTCTAACAACACCAAAGGAGCTTCGTGGTTTGCTTGGCTTGACAGGTTATTACCAAAGATTCGTACAGAATTATGGTAAGATTGTTCCTCCTCTAACAATATTGTTAAAAAAAGATTCATTAATATAGTATGAGGAAGCTACAAGAGCTGTCCAGGAATTGAAAAGCAATGATGGTTGTGCCGACCTTGGCTTTACCCGATTTCAGTAAACCTTTCTTGATTGAAACTAATGCGTCTGGTAAGGGAGTAGGGGTTGTTCTATATTAGAATGGGAGGCCAATCTCGTTTCTAAGCCAAGCATTGCCTGAAAAGCAAAGACAACGTTCAATTTATGAAGGTGAGTTGATGGCCATCGTCTTTGTAGTGCAAAAATGGCATCATTACTTGTTGGGTAGTCGCTTTATGGTGTAGACGGATCAGAAGAGCCTTAAATACTTTTTTGAGCAGCGATTTGTAGCGTCGAAGTTTCAAAAATGGTTAACGAAGCTGATGGGCTATGTGTTTGAAATTCATTATAAACTAGGGAAGGAAAACAACGCAGTTGATGCTTTGTCCCGTGTTAATGTCCTCACTAGTTTTCTTGACAAACCACAGATTATGGCCGTTGAGGCATCTGATCCAAGGCTAAGCGATATCGTGGAAAAACTGAAGCAAGACCTACTAAGTAATCCTAGATGGACATTGCAGAATGAGATTTTGAATTACAAAGGGCGTGTGATGCTTCCTAAGGATTCAAAGATGGTGCGACAAGTCCTGAAGGAGTTTCATAACACACCAATTGGGGGTATGGAGGCTTCTTAAAAACCTATAAGTTACTATTATCAGAAATCTTTTAGGAAGGGATGAAGAAGGATGTACAACAGTTTGTTGCTTCTTGCGATATTTGTCAAACCATGAAATATCAGAATCTTTCTCCAGCGAGATTACTTCAGCCTCTCCCGATTCCAGTGGCTATATGGGAGGATATAAGTATGGACTTCGTTGAAGGACTTCCTAAATCCAATGGGTTCAATGCTATTATGGTGGTGGTTGACAGGTTGAGCAAGTACTGTCATTTCTTGCAATTGAAACATCCCTATACAGCTAAGAAAGTAGCTGAAGAATTTGTGGCTGGTGTGGTTAAGCTCCATGGTTTCCCTCGTTCCATTATTTCTGATTGGGATAAGATCTTTCTCGGTCATTTTTGGACTGAACTTTTTAGGCTCCATCATACACAACTGAACAGAAGCATTGCTTACCATCCTGAAACCGACGGCCAAAGCGAGGTGGTCAACCGGAGTTTGCAAGCATATTTGAGGTGCTTTACTTCGTCAAAATTGAGGCAATGGGTCAAATAGCTTCCATGGGTGAAGTACTTCTTCAACACTACATATCATTCGTCTTTGAATATCACTCCTTTTAAAGTGGTATATGGGCGTGACCCTCCTCCACTAATCAGGTATGAAATGTCTATTCCATCTAGTAACTTTGATATTGATGAATGATTGAAAAGGCGGGATGAGATCTTGTTGGATTTCAAGAGCACTTACTGCAGGTTTAGGATTACATGAGGAGGCATACAGATGCCAATTGGCGTGATGTTTTTCAGCCCGATGATATGGTTTATTTGAAATTACACTCGTATAGGATACATTCATTGGAAAAAAGGGTAAATGAAAAGTTGGCTCCAAGATTTTTTAGACCATACAGAACTTTGGGACAGCAACTTATAAGCTGGAATTGTCGCCAGAATCCTCCATCCATCCGGCTTTCCATGTTTCACAGTTGAAGCGTGCTGTTGGTACTCAACAGTTGGTCCAGCCACTTCCTTCCGTGCTTTTAGAAGACTTGAATTGGGAGGTTGAGCCAGCAGTTATCAAGGATGTGAGACAGGGGTAGTCAGGTATAGAAGTGCTGGTTGTGTGGAAAAATCTGCCTAATTTTGTAGTAAGTTGGGAAAGTATGGAGGACATCAAGGCTCAATTCTTGGGTTTCCACCTTGGGAACAAGGTGAGTTCGTTTGGGGGGAGTAATGATAGGCCTCTTAAGGTTTATGGCCGAAGGAGTCGTAGGAGCCCAGTGCAACCCAATATCTGAAGACAATAAGCAGCTGGTGACGTGGAATTTATTCCCTTTCAATAATGATCAGCCGACAGATTCTTTGTGATTCTGTAGGGAGTTTGTTACGTAGGAGGGTGGTGTGTTTGTGCGCACTTTCTCATGTTTGTTCTGTCATAATTCGGGGTCCCTAGTCATTGTTTGTTACAGATATGCATATATGTTGTTAGAGAGGGACTAGAGGAATCATCCTGATATTCTATTCATTTTGCACCTCGGTTAACAGGTTGGATATAGGGAAACGATGCTCCCAAATTGCAGTTAGTATTTTGTTTATCCTGACATCAATACAGATTATTCGCTCTTCCATTTCTGTTTCATTGCTCCATCTATATTTTATAGTTACATTGAAAAGGGTCTATCAGATGGGTGTGGCTGCTGTTTTATGTAAACAAAAGCACGGCCACATTTTCCTAGTAAACAACTTTTACAATGAAATTAGTCAATGGTGAAGAAAATTTTCGAACCGAGTACAATAAAGTATGTGCAAACATTAGCTTCATTAATGGTGAAGAAAATTTTCGAACCGAGTATAATAAAGTATGTGCAAACATTAGCTTCATTAAGAAACAAGTTTTGTACTTGGTTTCCAATAAACCACAATTATTAACCACATTTTTCCAACATACTAATCACAAACATTTCAAGTAGGACATCAAACAGTTGGAGTATCTCATACCACCAAACATTTATTCGGTATATTGAATGGTTGCCCTGGTTATCCAATACTAGTATGGCTAATCAGAATGTTTATGCAATACCTGCTCTATCGCGAGCTCCATATATTCAGAAGTCTCAGAAGAACAACCTCTACCTCTAAGAAAATCCACCTATTAATGCCAAGGAGTCTGAAAGATTAAAAAAAGAACAAGCAGAGAAAAGAAATAAAGATAGAGTTTGCAGAACTTCTGGTATTAACTACTAACTTGAGAGTAATTAGTTATTTAGACCAAAAAATACAGTAGTTCTATCAATCAATATTTAGTGCTTATTCCTATCAAACTTTAAAAAATTACAGTTTATTTACTGAAAATATTAAAGTTTCAAAATTATATAACTTCAAATAGTGATCTTTACTGAGTGACGCATTATATCAAACACCTAACACGCGCCAGCACTGCAACAAAGAAAATCTATGTCGGCGTCAACAAAAATCAGGGAAACAGGTGCTCTAAAATTTAATTGGAGTAAGGATTCTCAAACCAGATAACTAAAGAAAGAAGCTCCACAACCTTTTTTGCAGGGATAAATTTCAAATCTTTACTAAACGTACCGACGGACTCTAATCAACCCGGTCGAAAGCACACCAGGAGAAGTATTAGTAGTCATCAAAACATTATCCAACTCAACTAATTATGTAGAGATGCTAGTAAAATAAAGGTAAAATTGTCAAAACCTGCTTTGAGCTTTTTGCAAGACTATGAAAAGTCTGATGTACTGCCTTTGACTACCAATTTCATACGTTGAGCTTATTTCCTCTTCTCTCCTTATTTTATTTAACGTCTGCATTTGGCTTTATTACAAAATTAGACTTGTAATGTTAAACAGTACTCATAATTATTTAAATTATTAAAAATTTTAATATAATTAGAGTATAAATCTTATTAACAAAAATTAGACGGGGTCGCTAGAATGACTAGAATTATGTTATTTAGTTATTAGGCCCTTATTATTTATTAACTCTTTAATATTTGTATTTTTTTATGAACGTGGAATATTCAATAAATCAATAATAATTGTTGTTAGATATAATTTGGAGAGTAAAGTGTGTTATTAAATTAGGGTTAGGTCTTGTACTATTAAAAGTTGCCCAAATTAGAATCAAAACTATTGCCATATGATATGAATATCTATTTTGTAATTTTAATCACTTAAATTCATTATGTTGCGGAATAAAAGTGTTGAAGAATGCAACTAAAAATTTAGCTACTAAAACGGAAAAAGAAGAACAGAGAGCTGGGGATGTTGTCTTTTATATCAAAATTCAACTCCGACTCCTCTATTCTCTTTTCTTTTATTTATTTATTTAACCAAGTCTTCAATACTTTTGCCTTTTTGGCCTGCGTATAATAAAGAAAGAGAACGAAACAAAAGGCGAGGTTCCTGTTCGTTCCCAAAGTCCCAATCTCTTTTCAAAAGACAACTTTCTTAACCTCCCTCTCCTGTATTTTGCTTGTGCTCGAACTGAAACGTCTCACGAATCGTCCCTGAACACAAAGCAATTAACACAATTGTGAGGACTTCAAACTTTGGCACAATGTAATAAGACGAATGACAGCTTAGGCGATTAAATGGACGAGATAAAGCTAATAAAGAAAAACGGTTTGCGCACCTTCATCCTCGGCCGTTCATCTGCGTTGACTTTTCTGACCTGATACCTGATCTTCTTAGAGAAGAGGCGCGTACGCCGCTTTTCCTTGTACCGCAACACGCTAGCCTCTCTCACTCCTCCACTCTCTGAGAGTAGATCAATACGTGCGAGTGCCAATCTTGCCTGCCAATGACATCATACCAAAAATAACAATATTGTTATTAATTAGAATCTTCTTATTTCTGGAAACTCATAAATGTACTAATTTAATAATAAGATGGATCTGATAAGCATAGAGGGAATATTATAAAAATGTTGAAAAAGAAAAAGAGAAGGAAAGATTGGGGCCCACTAAGAGGGACAAAAAGGTGAATAGTGCAGAGTTCTGACCTTAAAGTTCATTATTCTTTTTCCCTTAACCTTTTTGTTTAAATAACTTTCTATTTTAAATCCATTTGTTTAACTTAAATTTGACAACAGTGATAAAAACAAAAATAAAATATAAGAGAGAAACTGAAAATTAACATTTCTTTTATCAAACATGTCTTATTATGACGCGAAACACCAACAAGCCGCAAGACAACATTTCACGACGTTAAACATAAGAAAGTATGTTCAGTTCCCGTCGAAGGATGGGAGACGTACGGAGGCATCGCTTCCATCGCCGTCGTCTGAAAAGGCCGAACCGCGGTCAGACCAAGCATTTAAGACCTCCTCGTAGTTTAGTTTCAACAGTAACCCGGAATTCAATGGCTGAGGAATCGTATCCTCATTGCCCAATGCAACCACAGGCTTCTCTACTTTCTTCTTCTTTTTCTCGTTCCAATTGGATTTACTCTTCGGTTTCGCCTTGCACTCATGATTGGAGCTCGATTTTGGAGACTTGTCCTTGAGTCTAGGAGAGATTTGAAGCATGTCCACAATCGGGAATTGCCACCAGTTTCCCTCGTCGGTGTTTCTCAGAGCTCTAACACCACCTGGGATTCCTAGTCCTAGTCCGAATGGGAATCTAGTGCCCATGTTGACTCCCACTGCATAAGGGAAATTATTCATTTGGGCACCGACATCGATGGTTTCGTTACAAACACCTAGATTCCCCATGATGCTATCAATGCCCTCTTCGATTTCCTCGTCGAGGATTGATTCTGCGTCAAGACTTTCCTCGTAACCATCATACAATTCCATGGAATTACCTTGTGAGTCAACTTCCCCACTACTGGTTTGGCTCGGTTTGTCATATAAGCTACTCAAAGTTGCAAACTTTGGCTCTTTCGGGAAATTGGGTTTTGTTTGAAGTGGTCGCTGAAGTAGGAAACCTGAGTTTTCGAAGACGCTAAAAGGTAAAAGCAATTCTGAGGGCTCGTCGAGAAGGATAGTATCGTGGGGTTTGGAGAATTTACGAGGCTCGGTGAGGTGTTTGATGGAGAATATGTTGGGGTAGGCTGTGGAGAGCAGAGCCGCTGCTTCGTTGTAGGTTTGGTTGGGACGTTTTCGAGGAGTCCGAGACTTTCTTGTGGAGATTGCTAATGGGGAGTTGTTGGATTCGGAGATTGTCGAAGATGGAGAAGATGTATGTGATGTTCTTGTCGAGGTGGAAGGGGATTTTACTATGTCCAAATCTAATCTGTAGGTTCTGCCACCTCCACTTAAACACGAAGAAGACATTTTTTGATGCTAATTATGGATAGAAAATTGTGAAATTTTGGAGAGCTAAAGGACTATGACCCAGAATTCCGGAAGAGAACATGTACATATGAGAGATTTGGAAGACCAAATAAGTTGTGACAACAACAGTAAGAAGAGTATAATTTGAATGAAATTTTGCACAAAAGAGGGAGGCAAGATTAAAGAAAACTTGTGACAAGCAGGGGAAGTAGAATTTGACAAATTGAAAAGTTCAAAAGATTCAAACCAACAGTAATCAAAATGTGGGATCCAAAGAGAAACTGGAGTTTTAAGGAAAATCCCAATTCAGAAGTGACCTGAAAGTTGCAGGGTCGAACTGAGAAGACGGTGATCAGATGCAATCAGGAGCGAACCAGAATACTTCACTTTCTCCTTTGAATTTGGGGAGGAGAGTCACTACAAGAGAGTAGCAAAAACCCTAAACCCAGAAAAGTTCCATCGTAAACTTCAGAGAAGGGGGAAAAGTCCAAGAATTAAGAATATTTTATAAAATCGGGATGAAACTAGAACCTCTTTCTTAATTCAGTTTTTTTTAAAAAGGACAGAAATATTTTCCCAATACCTTCCTTGACAACCTGTTTTGGAAACAAAATCACTCCAAAGTCCAAACTCTACTACCAAACAAATTTATTCCACAAAGAAAGAAACTTGCAGCACAGTTTCAACCCAGAATTTAGACACAGAAGAGAGCAAGTTCTAAGGTAAAAGCAAAAGAGAAATATCCAAGAAAGGCAAGTTAACCAATGAAAAGAGCAGGGAACTCACAGTCAGTACCCCGAAGAAGTAAACAAAAGCAAGAGAGGAGAGACCAAAAGAGGAGTGAGCAAACATGTGGGCACGGGTCAAGTGAGTCACGGGTAGGGGGAGATAAAAAGGAAAAGATCCGTTGAGAGTTCGATAGATACTAAGGGCAAGAGAGACATAAGGCACCCATGGACAGTTGGACACACACAGATACTGTCTCTCTTGAGACGAGATGAGATGAGAGGGAGATGAGCCCAGAACAGAGTAAGAGACAAAGGTTGCTGGGATGCGGGGACCGCATTCTCTCTGTAGTTTGATTACTTAAGTTCCGGCCGTTCGATCATTTTATCCTGCTCACTTCCTAGATTGACCCTCCACGCTGCTCCATCGTGCTTTGCCGTACCCAACCAATGACTTTGTCATTATTAATGAGGGCAACAATACTCTCTTCCTCGATTTATTGTCAACATTAGAAACTTGTGTCCCTCGCATTTATCATGTGAAACGTTTCTCCTCCATTTTTAGACAGAACTTGAATTATTTTACTTTAATCATCATTGGTTTTAGCTTTTTAATTACTGTTTCCAATAAATTGAAAAGGAATGTTTCCATCTTGAAGTATGTTATATGAAGATATTTTTTCGATAACAAGGTGATGACGATCAATTTCAATACTTGGAATTATCTGAAAAGACATTCATAGCAAGTTCAAATTTTTTTTTCAAGAAATGCCTCTTTTTCATTTTTTAATAAAAGATAGTTATTTAGAGTTTCTTAACTTAACATACATTACTTATTTAAAGAGATTATTTAGCAATATTGTTTTAAAATTTTCTATTCTATATAATGGTTAAATAGTTTTCATTTTTATATGTATTTAATGATCTCAATTTTATTATTGAAAATAAATATACAATTACTTTCTTCAAATTTTATATTATTTAATACTTTGGATTGTAAATTAACTTATATACGAATACGTGATCAAATAACATCTTTCAATTATAACATAATTATTTATAAATATGCAACAACAAAAACAAAAATAACAATATCAACACCGAGTAAAATACCTGCGAAGATTTGAGATTTATAACAGTTATCTAATAAAGAAGCTGTTTCTAATAAACTTACAGGTAATGCATCATAAAGATACTACAAAATTATAAATGGATGTGCAAATATAATATAAATAGATAAATAAATACATAAAGATAAAAATAAAAGGAATAAAAATAACAAAAATACAAAGATAAATAAATAAATATGATAAATATTATGACGATGACAATGATAATAATGATAATAATAATAATAATAATTAAAAAAAGGTATTGCAATATAAAATGAGGTATATGTAAAACATGTCAAAGTAAGATAAATATACATAATAGAAAAGACTGCAATCAGGCTACAAGGTAAATATATATACAGACCAACAAAGACCAGTAGAAGATCGTGCAATTTTTCATAAATGTATATATTGTTGGGAAAAGGATATGAAATTAAAAGCATGGGAAAAGAAGAAAGATATGCGAGGGCAAAATGGTGAATAGGAAAACAAATCCTAATCATGGGCAAGCATGGGTGTTGGTGGTTGGATTATCTCTGGCAGACAACGATGCCATTTCCATTACCACCAGCAAGTTCCAAATGGGAAAGGTTTTCTTATCTGCTGAGATGGCAAGATCTAATTGGTTATCTTGGATTTTCTAGGGAATATTTATTCGAAATGATAATAAAATTGTAATAAATACAACAAAGAATGAAAGTAGCTATGACAGAAAATAAAATAAAAAATATTATTTTTATATTACTAAGTAATCAAGCACCCTTAATATTGGAAGGCAATTGATTTGATGCCTTTCCCTATAATTATTATTGTTTTGTTGCCTTTTGCCCACATTTTACTTGGCAGACGCGAATCATACGTTGGGCATGTTTGGTTCAATAGCCGATGATTAGAAAATCAATACTTCAGCTTATTGCAACTTTTTTTTTCTTTTCAACATATTCACAAAAACTTAGGGAAGGAAATCACAATCCCTGTCATGATTAAATTTGATAGAGTTATTATTTTATAAATTAATATTAATTAAAGATAGTGGATACGTTCATCCATTTTGCCACGTCATAATGCTGCTTGTGATTTTGTTATTTAAAATAGGAAAATGGAATACAGCAATGTTTTCTTGGAGTCCAAAGGTTTTCGCTTTCCCAAAGTATCTAAAAATATCTCCGGCATTAATATCTGCAGGTCTCGATGCTTGGCCTTTAGTAAAATAGATATTTTCTCAATTTTTAATCTAACTGGCTGCTATGAAAAATTTGCCTTTCATGTATCTTTAAATTGAAAATCCCAGATATAAAAAGTTGTATCTTTATTCGTCTCTGAAACAAAAATATCATAATCAATATAAACAAGATCAATGTTGACTTGACACTATGTATGAATTAGCTGAAAATAAGTATGAATTGACAATGTCACTACCTGGAAGATTAGATTAGAACAGAACGGAAACGGAAACGGAAACGGAGGGTCCAAATGAGAGAGGGTGAAATTTGAGGGGTGAGGGATGGGCATTGTTCTGCTTGACACTGGTTATCCAAACCACAAATGACAAATTGACAGACAGGAACTGGGCTTATCCTGTGTAAGGATGAGTCGATATTTTGTGGCCTTTGAAGTTGGATAACCACTGTCAGACAATAAGGTTTTATGGGACTGCAAATTGCATGACACATGTGACTTTGGTTTTTTATTTTCCTTGCATCGTTTTCTTCTTCGTAATCATAAAGCATCCCTTGAAATGTATGGAACTCCGGTATCTTCAAGATCACACGTCTTTTCAACCCCATTCTTCTTTTCTTGTCATGGCAGATTCAGTCCAAAATTGCTAATGATATCTTAAGAAAAGAAATACACAAATAGGAATGATTCTGGCAAGAATAAACGTATCATAGATTTAGCAAATATACCAATTTCCGAATTAAAAAAATAGAAAGTTATTTTATTTGGATATGAAGTTTGTAGCTTATGATTTAATTTTTATTTTTATTTCTTAAGATTTAAAAATTATCAAATAACTTAAAAATTTTCAATAATTTCTTGAAAGGAAATACTGAAATGACAATAATTTGAGAAAATATAATCTTATTTTGTAATAAAAATAAGAAAATTTTGATACAAATAAGAATTTTTGTTTGTAGATTTGTCTTGGTGTATATTATTTGCTGATGACATTATTTTAGTGGATAAGACCAAAAAATGTGTCAATGTTAAGCTTGAACTTTAGAGAGAGATATTAGAGTCGAAGGACTTTAAATTAAGTAAGACTAAGACTGAGTACGTAGAGTGTAACTTTTAGCAAACGATGTGAAGGTAAAGATTAATTCAAAAGTTATATCATAAAAATAGCGTTTTAAGTATTTAGGATTTATTATCCAAAGCAATGGATAGATTGTTGAAGACATAGTTCACTGTAATAGATTAGGGTAGCTTAAACGGAGAAACGCATTAAGAGTTTTATGTGTCAAGAAGGTACTACTCAAACTTACGTAAATTCTATCGTTTAACGATTAAGCTAGCCATACTCAATGAGACGGAGTGTTGGCCCATCAAATAAGCGTATATTCATAAGTTCTTGGTGATAGAAATAAGGATGCTCCGTTAGATGTGTAACCTTACTAGAAGAGATAAGGTTATGAATGCAATGGTAAGATTCAAATTAAATAGACTAATATTATTGAAAATTAAGAGAGACACGACATAAGCGGTTTTGACATGTTAAGAGGAGATACTTAGATGCTCTAGTGAAAAGATACGAAAAGATTGTATTTAGAGACTGTAAGAAAAAAAAAAGGAAGCCAAAGAAGAATTAAGAGGAGATGATCAAGAAGAATATGGCTCTACTAGAACTTACCAAGGGCATGACCCACAATAAAAAACTTTCGATGTATTAGGAAATGGATAAAGAATCTCATATAAAGAGGTCATTGTCATTGTCATTGTCATTGTCATTCTCATAGGTTTTTTAGCATTTTCCTCTTCCATCTTTCCCTCATATAGTTAGCCTAAACTTTTATAGCATTTTCTCGTAAGGAGTAAAGCTCTGCTACTTTAAGGAACTGAAATTAAGTTTATGTTGTTGATTCAAGCAAATGAGCTAATTTTAAAAAGACAACGCCAAATTTAAAAGTAAATTGGAGCCAATCTTTTGTTAGATTTATGAATTGGAGAAGTAAAAGCAAATTGGCATTAGAGTTAAACCTGTAACTAGTGTCGAACTTGTCCTTGTGAAGCATATTAAGAGTTCCAAAATAAAAAAGGCACTGACATTAAAAGTTAGACCAACATTGCAGCAATGATTTTTGTTAGTCTTTAAATATCAAACTTCTATTAGATAAGAATTGATTTATCTTTTAAATTTATTTGTTTGTTAATTAAAATGTGTCAAGGTTATTACTTTCTATTAGAATTCTAGTTCTTAGGGTTTTTATGTTCTTAAGATTTTATTTCTTATACGACTATATGATTGATGTAAAGAAGAAGCTTATGTTTTTGTTCAATCAAATTACATTGGAGAGGCTTTTCTTCATCCTTATTTTTAGAGAAACTCTTATTTTCATTTTTTGATAATTAACGATTTAATCTAAATTGATAGTGGCGATCAATTATCGAATCTTATCACTCTTAGTGCTTCCTTTCTAGAGTATTGTGATTTGTATCGTTCTTTTGTATTTTTGTGTTTAAATTTGTGAAGTAAACATGATTATGATATAATGGTCATTGGTCCTATCATATTGATATTGAATCTTACTATTCCTATTAGTGATGGTCATATCAAAATTTGGTATTAAAGACATCTTTTATATTCAGGTTTTTTTACATTGCTTGTTTACATTTTAATATTTTGTGTCTTTGTTTTTTATACTCAATTTCTTTGTTTGCATCATTCATGAACAAGATTCGTATAAAAAATAGATCATTTTTTGTTCCTTGTTCCTTATTTCTTATTTCGTTGATTTTACAAATTAATAAAAAATTTATGAATTGTCTTATTTTGCCTTACAATGTAATTCATTCTTGTTAAGTTCTTATTCTTCCTTTTTTTATCAGATCTTATTAGGACCTATAGAATTCAATTTCTTGATCTTGATTTTTCATATTTCTTAGCTTCTAGTTACATTTTTTTTTAGTTTTCTGTCTAATTTGCTTCTTTAGGAGTTAATTGACAAATGAGGAAAATTTAAACTAGCTCTTTTAATTTAAACTATCTAGTTGGCAAAGAACCTTTATTTAAGAGTTTAGGTTTTGAATAAAGTGAAATATGAAAGAAGCACATAAAGGGGTGCTTTTGCTATTGACATTTTTTTAAATACATTATGACTCAAACTCGAAACAGAAAATTATCCAAAGATAAGGAAGCATGTGGGGAAGAAAGAGTAGGGATAGACATAGATTTCATCATAAACATAATATGAAGTCAATACAAGCATATAATTAATTAATTTGGTGAGGTGAGGGATAAGGTAGGGAAATATAAAGCTATCATGTTTAGATTATGACATAACATATTTGTATATACGAAAATGGATGACTTTAAGGTCTACGATGAGGTTGAGAGTACTATCAACTATTTAAGGCAGGATGGAGAATATATGTCTGAGAGTGAAGAGGACGTTCATGATGATATGCCTAACTTAGAGGATACTAGTGATGATAAGTGCATTGAGAGGCTTGAAAGGAGAAGGATATTGGCCACTAAAAGGGAATTGAGTATGTGGAGAGGATGACATAAGTGAATAGTGGGACAATCTCCTCCATAAAAGGTGTTCCATCAAAAAATGAGTGAGTAATATGATCATATATAGAGGCAGGTGTGCAAATATATCTAGGGTGAAGTTAGTGGAGAAGTTGAGACTACCAATTACAAAAATACTATAAACCTTATAAATTAAAATGATTGAATAAGGGTGAGAAGGTTAAGGTAACAAAGCAAGTTATGAAGATCAAATCCAGATTTATGAAAGAGCGGAAGAGTTTAAAGGGAAAGAAATGAGAGTAAACATTTGGGAGTAATTCAAGCCTTTTGGGTAAAATGAAAATAAGAGAAAAACATGAGAAGAAAAGAGTGAATTTAATAGCAAGAATGGGGGATACAAGAGATGTATTTTTGGTCAAGGATCACATTTTTTTAATTTTGTAGATGAAAGCACTATTTTGAGGAGAAATCATTTTGAGGAGACAAAAAATGATGAAAATTAAGTATTGATTCAAGTTACACAAGCGATTATACAAGGAAAGCATAAGGAGGGGCTTAGATAACTTACAAAAGGATCAAGTCAAGTGTCCAAACAATTTGAAGATCTAGTGATGAACATTAGATGAACATTGATAAAGAATAAATGAAAGAAGGTAAAAAAGGCCCTCAATGACTTAATGGTGGAACTTTAAACAAGGAATAAAACTTTATTACTTAAAAGGACTAAAGTTAAGTCTATATTGTTGATTTAGGTGATGGAGCAAACTTTTAGAAAAGGGTTACAACACATAACTTGCATTAGACTCGTAAGTAAATCAATGTTGGTTATTGGAAAAACATAAATTAATCAACACTGGAGTTGAACTTGAAACCAATACTGAACTCATTTTTGTGTTGCCTACTGAGAGTTCTAAACCAAAATTGGTGTTAACTTTAGAAGCTAGATCGAAGTTGGACTCTTGATTTTTGTTAATCATTAATCTTCCGACATCTATTAGATAAGGATTGATTTAACTTTTAAATTCATTTGTTTCCTAATTAGATTATGTTAAAGTTATTACTTTCCTTTAGGACTCTTTGTCTTAGCATTTTTATGTTCTCAGAGTTTTATGCCTATATAAGAATATATTATGGATGTAAAGGAGGAGCATATGTTTTTATTAAATAAAATTATTTTGGAGAGGAGGTTTTCTTTATCCTTGCTTTTAAAGAAACTCTTGTTTAGGTTATTTAATATCTAACAACTAATCTAGCTTACTAGTGGCAATCAACTGTAGAATCTCATCACTCCCAATCTTTCTCTTTGGAATGTGGAAATTCATATTATTATTTTGTATTATTGTGTTTACATTCTTGAGTTAGACTTGATTTTGATATAACAATCTTTGACCATGTCATATAGATATCAAATCTCACTAGTCCTATGGGTAAGAGTTATATCATTGCATGTTTAGTAAATATTATATAATTAAATAAATATCGTTTATACAAAGGGGAAAACCATACACATTTTAATTCATTTTAATTAATTATTTAAGTACTTGTTAGATGTGAAAGCTATAACTATTAACTATATTGAGAAAGAAAATAAACCAAGAGAAATAAAAAGCTCAACTTTTATTATTTTGAAATTTGATACAGTTACTCACAACAAGAACCTCCTCTATTTATAGAGCTACAACCAATGAATAAATGCTTAAATTTAGGAATTGCAACCACTAACTTGTAATACAGTTAGGCGTGCCAATGGGCCGGGCTGGGTCGATCCCAGACCATGATGCTGTCGATGGCCTTTATTTTTTAAAGGAAAAATTTTCAAAATGACGTCGTTTCTAAAAAATTAGGCGGGCCACGGGCAGGGTGGACCATGGTCTGCCTATGGCCCAGGTTAAAAACGGGTCGGGCCAGGCCATTATTGCCATCACTAAATAAAGTGCTCATATATAAAAAAGACATACAACAAACTTTAATTGTAATAACCTGTTTCCATTACTAAGGGTTAGAACATAGAGTCCTAGACCATTGTACATAAGAAATATTATTGAGGAATTAAGAAATGCATTTCATGCTCATTCATAACATTAGCATATACACACACACACGAATTTGATTTTTTTGTACACATTACAAAGACTGTAAATGCACTCATTTGACATTTTTCGGGTATAAATGATTTTAAAGTGATTATGATATGAATAGTGAATATGTTGTCTTGAAAATTAATTTGTGAGTACAAATAATAATTTAGAATTTTTGGTAAAAAATAAAAAATTTATTAAATTATGAATATTTTTGTACTAAAAAATGTCAAGTGGCAAGATAATTGATTTATGGTAGTAGAAATAAGTGGCAATTGGTACTAGAAATTATTGATAAGTGACATTAGGATATATTTACAAGTGTCATAGACTATTGGGTGACAATTGAATTTGAAATTTGGAGACAAATGAACTAGAGATTAAAAGATATGTGGTACAATATTAGAAGATATTAGCATTATTAATTAAGAGCTAAGTGTCATGATACTTGTCATGACACGTACTAAGTTTTTTTAATCTTTCTTGTAAACCCACACGAAACTCACCATTTGAAAGACCATTCTTTTGCCTTTCATTCCTCTACTACATGCTCTATTCATTTTTCATCTCTCCATCTCAAGAAACTCATAACCTAATCCTCTTCACGTTGAGATTCCTATCATCTTCCACTTGTTTCTTCAAGACCTTTTTTATCTTCTTCCTCTTTGTCACTAAAAACCCAGCCTATTATACGCTAGAAAGATGATGATTGTGTGATACATGGGAGCTAGGTTTACGTGATTTGAAGAGCTTGAAGTTAAATAAGTAAGTGTGAAGGATTGTTCTTCATGGTTTGTTAAATAGAAACTTTTATGATGCTAGTTAGAGGTTGAATGATCATAAAATGGTAAGGAATATATGTTGAAACATGGGTGAAAAAATAAGAATATTGATGTCTTATTTTTTGTATATGATGATTAATAATTCAGAAGTGGTAGTAGAGATGCTTTTGAGATAAAACCATCATTATAATGGTGTCGAAAGAGTGCAGAAATTTTGATAAATAAATAGATATTTTCATGTTCTGCTTTTTGATGTATAATAACGTGGATTTTATTGGTTTTTATAAAGATGGATTAAAACGAGTTTGAAGTTAAAGAAAAGGCAAGTGTAGTGTCTTGAAAAGAGAAGAACTAGGATGATAGTTTAAAGATAAAATGAAGGTGATAATGGAGTTGAATGTGTGTTAAAACATTGATGAATGTATGGACATGTTTGATGTCTTGTTTTTGTGGTTATGATCAATAATCTTGTATGACTTGTTTTGGGGATGTTTTGAATTAGAATAGAGGTGAGAATGAAGAGGAAATGATGTATAATGATAAACTATGCATAAGATGTGTTAGATGTAATTTGTAGGAGTTAGAAATCTGGAAAAATGGGAAGAAGAATAGCTGGAAATTTACAGATATGATAACCCACGATTTTGGGAATACCTCCATGATCATGAGAATTGAAAAAATGTCTGGAAATGTTCTATTGACATAACCCACGATCGTGGGAAGTCATCCACGATCGTGGGAAAGAGCCATTTACGTGAATTCTTGTCTTTTTTTAATGTTTAAATCAACTAATACTAAGGTACTTTTTTATGATGCATTTAGGCTTAAATGAGGCTTGAAATGAACCTAGTTTGATGATGGATTAAGTTATTAAATATGTGATATTTTTGGGGGGATAACTAAGGTTATAATTTAAGCATGGATGGTTGATATCAATAAAACAAAATCTGGAAAATTTGGAGATGGTATAGGAATGAAAGTGATCTTATGAATGCTAATGTAATTCAAAGAAGACGAATGATGTGTATTAAGTAAAGATGAATGAGAATTTGGATATTATATGATCTTACAATGCTAGAATAACCTTGATGAATGACTGATTGAGGAAATTTAGAATAAGCAAATATACTTGAGGTATAAACCTAAGTGTAAACTAGACATATACTAGTATAATGTTTGAATGATCAAGAGCTATAATTAAGGTTATGTATACCTGGGAATGTTATTAAGCATGCATTATATATAACACATATATATATGTACATGATTAAATGCTTATATGATTGATCGATTAAGTAATGTGTACAATATGTGTATTGCATAATTTTAGAAGCACAAATAGAACGACAGCATCCAGATATTTCCGGAAAGTCAAGGCAATAGTTATCTGAAGCGTACTGTAAGTAACCTAGATGTTTCTCACTAAGATTGTTTATATTTTCTTAAATTCTAATTATTTAACTGATAACCAGTGTATGTGATAATTGTAGACATTGATAGTTCGAGGAGTTCGATAATTGGGAATGTATTGGAAGTACTTCATTGAAAGTGAATGAGAAAGAAATAAGTGTACTCAACATGATTGTTGAATTCCAGACTTAGGTCTAGTGAAAGTGATTGTACATAATAAATGAAAGTGAATGATTGCATATGATGTGATAATTGATGCATTTTGTTATATGATATGCATCATCAGATAAAGGTAGTTGCGACCGGAGTAGCTAGTGAAAAAGAGCTTAAAGCTCAGAATGTGTGTAAAGAGCCACAAGCTCACTAGTAAAATGAGCCTAGTATCTACAACAGATATGGGATAGTTAGCAATGAGCCCAGTATCCACAACGGATACTGGACAGTTGAAAAGGCACTCGATCACAACAATATAACAATTGAAAGTGAGTCACATGTGCATTGTATATATAAAAATTGATATGTGTTGAATGAGATAGTTGTGATTTATATTATGTTTTAGGGTTTAATTTGTTATGTATTAAGTGTTAATTTGAGTGTTTAGTGTGTGTTTAGGTTTTATTATGTTACTTTATCTGTTTAAGTGTTTTTATGGGTTAGTATAATTCTTTAAGCTTAAATGTTATATTTTGAGGTACCTTGATGTGTTTGTTAGTGTTTCAGGATAAACAGTGAAGAATGGGAAAGTTTCAAAGAGTTTCTGGACAAAAATAGGCCTACGATCATGGCACAATAGGCCACGATCGTGACAGAAAGAGGCGAGTTAACAGGACCCAGGCCACGATCGTGACATTTTGGTCATGATCGTGACAGAGAGCTCTGAACTAGGCCACGATCATGACAGAGAGGGTTAGGTGCTAGCCACGATCATAGAAGATAGGGCCAAGATCGTGACTTACATCCGACAGACACGAAAATAACTAAAAACGATCGTGATAGAGAGGGTTAGGACCGTTTCGACCCTGAATCAACCCCAAGGCTTCCCGTTGGACTCCGAATTTTCTTAGAATTTATTTTATTGGATTAGCAAGCATGAATATAAGTTAGAATTCATGAATTAGAAATTTTTGGAGTTTAATTAGATATATTATGAATTTCTTGTAGTTGAATGGATTAAAAGAAAGAGTTATAATTAAGTTAAGGACTTAGAAGGCATTAGATTAATAAGGAAGGGTAAGCTTGGAAGGACAAAGTTGGTCTTAAACTAATAAGAAAAGAAGAGAAGAGAGTCGTGCATATTAAGAAAGAAAAAAGAGAAAATCGTAGAAGAACCTAGAAGAAAAGAAGGAGAACTGAAGCATAGAGAGGAGAAGAAGGAAAGAAAGAAAAAGGAGAAAAGAAGCGGAAGAAGAGATTTAGTTGAGTTAGGTAACTTTTATTATTCTTCTTGTTTTGATAGAAGAAGGAAGTAGAGAAAGTAGGTTTTATGCTGTAAATGAAGAGAGAAAGAAGAGAACCGAAATTCTTCTTCTTATATTTTTATGAACCTTAAGCAGATCTTAGTTGTTTTAGTTAGATAAATCAAGAATAGATTAAGTCTAAGCTCATTTTTGGATATTTAAGCTTAAGGAAGTCTTATTCGGGTATGATGATTAAATGAAAATATATTCGTTTGAAGTGAACCAACAACTTCGAAATCAAGAGTAAGAAGAAGAACAAACTTGAGCTTGGATTTATAGGAAAATAGGTGGGTAATATGTTTATATTTTTGTGATGATGGACTGTGTTATGTGTTTTTGAGTGTATAAATGCTTATCTTGATTTATTGTGAATGTGGGAAAAATGTTTCATAAATTTGATATCATGTTTGCTTTGAAAAGATTATGCTACTTTTGTTTAGATGAAAAATAAAAAAAATTCAAGAAGCATGAAAATATGAACGTGATATAAAATATGTAAGCATCAGAAATTTGTTGATGTGGGTAAGAGAGATAACATTCTATTCGTCACGTGTACGTTGACCTAAAACCTTCCCCCGGCTGTCCGCTTGTGACACATGAGCTTCAAAAAATGGACTCATTGTGTTCATAGTGTAAGCTTCAGTTTCGTCATTCTGTTTTATAGGATTCTCTCGAGCTATTATATTTGTGCATTGCATCTTAGTTTGTTGAATATGGAGCATAATTGAGTGTTATTTTATGATGATTAAATGAAACTTATGATCTGATTTGTGTGGTGATGTATTTATGCCTATTTATGTAAATTCTCAAAATTTAGAATGTGAATAGTGTGATATGCTAAGTCTAAAATGAAGTGAGTATATATATATATATATTTGTGTGCGTGGTTTGTTATCATTGGCTATAAGCGTATTAGCCACTGAGTGTCACAGCTCACCCCATTATTTTTCCACTCTTCAGGTGCCAGAAATAGCATATTAGTATTGAACCTTGCCAAACTTCAACTGATTCCAAGAATTTATATTTCTTTTGTAACTAAGTTAGTTTAGATCACTTTTGGTAGCTTTAGAAGCATATCAAGCATAAGCATCCATGTTGTATTTTGTGTCATGCTACTGATGTGGCCTTTGTTGTAATTGAAGTAATGTACACTCTCTGTTTTACTTGAGAAATGAATGTCAGTAAAAGTTGAAGAATTATTCTTCTGTTCATGTTCAATTTCTTCTTCTGATAAATTGCTATATTTTTTGTTGGAAATAAATTTTTTAGTTTTTTAATGGCTTTTGAATGGATTTATCTAAAGTAAATTGTTTTAAGGGGAGTTTTGTATGTATGGTTTTGATTGTTGGAATTGGGTCTTTTATTTATTATATAGAATGTATATTGACGGATGAGAGAATAAGAGACAAAGGGAAAGAAATATGTTTTGAAAATTTCAATGAATACACTATATTGATTTAGGCAGAATTTGACAAAATTTCTTCATGAAAGTTGTAGATCATTCTCTTAGCTTTCTAACGACATAAAGTTTATAATTTTTGGATTTCAGGATTGAAAGTTATGAAGTTTTGAAGTGCGTGTACGCGACAGGGATGTCGCAATCGTGCACATGCCCGATCGCGACAATCCCAATTTCTCAGGAAGGTCGTGATTGTGCTTAAGCACAATCATGACCAACCATTTAATAATAAAACTGTTCACCAAAAGTTTTGATCGTGCATAAGCACGATCGCGACTCTCCCTTCTCACGCCCATGACTTTTGCATTTCTTCTCTTTTTATTTTAGTTATTCATGTGTTAGTTTATTTGTTCGACTCTTTTCATGCCTATTTTGTTTTATGATATTTTATTTCAGTTGCTTTTACTCCTACCAAGAAATTAAATTCTTTTTCTATCTTGATGTTATATGCTCTCTAGAGTTTTGAAATTGACTGATGCAAAAAGGCTTCTCTTTTATTTTAAAAAGTCCCCTAATTTTGACGCCTTATCGCCACAAAATAAGGACCGAGACCTGGTGCCAACACTTCCAAGATATAAATAGAACATTAAAGAAGAGAAGAGCAGCCTTTTTGCATCAGTCAATTTCAAAACTCTAGAGAGCATATCGAGAGATTTGAGGAAGGAGATGAAGGAAGAGAGACACGGAGAAGAAGCTTCACGCAAAGTAGTTCCCGGAACAGGTGGTTTCTCACCGTCACTGCCTCCACTAATCCATTCCAACAATATTTTCTGTCTTTATTTCAATTTTATTGATGTATAGAATTGGGATAGTCGTTGAGAATAGTTGTTGTTGAATGTTGATTTTTGTCTAAGCTCACCTTCAGGATTTTGATCTTTGAGATTAATGAAGTTTGATTTATTATGTTTTTATTGAGTTATTTGTAATGTTTTAAAAATCGAATCGGTAATTGAACCAAAGAAGCAACTAATTCAAGAGTCAATGGTTCAACCAGAATTCAACTGTGATCGAACCGGTGACTAATAAATATATAAATTTGTATTTTATATATTATATATATAAGATAATTTTTAAACATACTATTTAATTATTTATCTAATTGTAAACTTAACTTAAACCTTTAAACTTCAAAACATACAAGTTTTTTTTAAAGTTCACCAACACAATACAAAATAAGATAACAAAGCTCGCTAGTCATATTTCATCAAAAAGATTAAAAAAGATCACTAATCATAATATTCATTCAAGTTGAAATCGTCAAAATCAAATGCTCCTTCATCATTGCCAATATGAACATCTTTAACAGATTCGAAATTTGGTTGTTCGGCAATTTCTTCATCACCTAATTTCATAATAAACAATATTAGACAAAATTACAAAAAATATTAGACAAAATTACAGTTGGAAATAATATATCTAATCTTTAATATTATATTACAAAGTAAATTAATAATAACCGTCATGTAGTTGTGGTGCTTCATCAATTATTAGAATTGCATTTTCCTAATAAATAGCATTTTTAAGATCTTCCTCACCAAGCTCTGGGGATCCATCATTTTCAATGATCCAAAAATCAAGTTTGTCTATAGATTCATAGTCAATAGGTTCATATTTCATCTTCTTGTTTGGTAACCTAAAACAAAACATTAATAGTAATTTCAAATATAACTATGATGGAAATCGAAAACAATAATAATAAATTAATAACGTTTAACTAAAAGTGGAAAACGATAATACCAATTCTTCAAACGCAAGTTGTAAGTGACATAAACATGATCACATAGCCTTTGATGCTCCAATTTATTTCTCTTCTTTGTGTGAATGCATTCAAAAAAGCTCCAATTTCTCTCGCAACCAGAAGAGGAAGATGTTTGGCTAAGAATACGAATAGCCAACTTTTGCAATGTTGGAGCACTACCCCCATACAATCGCCACCATTCATCTACAAAAAATTTGTAATTATCAAACAACAAAATATTCATACATAATAAACATTAAAAGTATTAAATAATATAATTAAAATTAAAAAGTATTATATTAGTAGTAATGTAATAGTTACTAAGGCTTAAGGTGTTTAAATTTAACACCTTAAGAGCGCTTTCTCGACTGAAAGTTGCTTGGTGATCACGATAAACTTGAATCTCTTGAATGCGTTTTGACAAGTCAGCACAAAAACTTTTTATATCAAGCATATCAAGAAAAGCATATACAATCCTATTCTTCTCACGATAGCCTTCATTATAAAAGAAAGTAGGATTCAAACAATACGCTACAGTATAAAGATTAAGGTTTAAGTGCTTATCCCATTGAGCCTTGATGATATCGATGTGAGGCTCATATAATTGTGGCTTCTGTTTAAAGATCTCCTTCACTGCATTTTTTATCCTACGCATGCCCTCATAAACATAACCAAAAGAAGGTTTTTCATCCACATATACAAGTCTCAATAATTGAATGATAGGAGCCACAACTTTCACCATGATCAAGCAATCATTCCAAAACTTGCTATCTAACAAAATAGAACTAACAGATTTTCCTGTTGCAATCTTTGCCAATCTATGACTAGTAAAGTGCTTATTAATAACCAAAGCTTGTAATTCATGCTTATGATCATAAACACTTTTCAAAGTAATGAAAGTAGTGGCAAATCGAGTTACCCTAGACGCACTATCTCTCTCCAACCTTCCCTTTTTCTTAACTAAGATAAGAAGATTATATGATTGTACACAAAAGAAGTTACCTTTGAAACAAGTTCTACAACATGAGTCATATTACCAATATCCTTTAGAAGGAGATTTAAATAATGCGCAGAACAAGGTGACCAAAAAATATGCTCGTAGCATGCATATACCAATTTCCTAACTGCTACATAATTTGCAGCATTATCTGTCATTACGTGAACGACATTATCTGCTTCAACCCACCCAGTAAATTTAGAAAATAAATTAAATAATGATCTCGCATCTTTTACCATATCTGAAGCATCAAAATATTTCACAAATGTTATGCCTGTAAAAAAATAAACAAAGTTAAAAAGCTTAACTTGTATAATAACAAACCAAATTCATAATATTATATCTATTGGACAATAAACGAGAAATTTTATCAAAGTTTGATTACTCCACCCATCTGCCATTATTGTACAACAAGTAGCTGACATTCTCTCTTAAAATCTCCTAACAAATTAACCCTTAAATCATAATATGATCGACCTTTAATCCCAGGCCCAATAGTAGCAATTACATCTAAAGCTTCTTGAAAGTAAGGAGACTGAATTGCATTGAAAGGAATACAAACATAAAAAATCCATCCAGCAATTGCAATATGTGCCTTATGAATGGCTTCCTTACTAGATAACACACTTCTAAAACTTGGTTGAGACCCTGGAGTTGCACTTAAAGCAAAATATGAATATCTTTCCATATCAACAGGTTTCCTTTTCTCTTTGCTTTTACCAAGTGCTTGTCTCTTAGTTGAACACATTTGTTGTAGTTCTTGAATTTCCTCTTGAGATTCAGTTTGATCACCATATGCTTCATTCAAATCCTCATTTCACTTCTTTTATTGCACTTTCCTTAATGACTCCAACATTTTTTGGTGAACATCATGACTAACCTTTTTATAAGAACTTATTTGATCGGGTACACCAGCAAGATGTTGTTTCATCTTATTTATGCCACCTCCTCTAAAAACCAATGAGCAATGTAGATAAGTAAATATATTAGTAGAGCCCTCTTTATGCAAAGCAAAATGCTCCCATGTAGGATCGCTTTTTCGATGATGTGATTCGCTGTAGATTGCTGTCCGAATGATTATGTGTTGGGATTAGGAGTATTAAAATCATTTGGAGTACTAATCTCATTAGGAATATCCATGTTTCTAAATTCTGAACTTCCTATAAAAATCACACAAAATTTTATAATGTCATATTCATATATAGCATTAAATATCTCTAATCACAAATTTTTTAGCAAGACCACTAACTAGATAATAAATTATATACCAAACTAGCTTTTATATAAGTAAGTTACTTATAGCAAGCTATTAGGAGATACAAATTATAGCAAGTAAATTCTTACATCTAATAATCTAATTAAGACAAAACTAGAAGATACCAAATAAAAAAAATGTGATTTTAAAAAACTTATCTATAATTATAATTAAACAAATTCCATAATTAGAATTAAACAAAGAATGACCACAACTTGGACTGTACTTTGAAAAAAAAAGTGATTAGATAAAGGCATAAAGCAATAAAATTTGATAAATTTGCATAGAACTGTAGATAATACCATATGAATTTTGTTTCTTTCTAATTATTAATGTTGTTGTTTGCACGTAAGAAAGGTCTCTACTCAACACAAGTTTGGCAAGACTAGTCTAGTAGATAAAAAGAGTATAATAATAGTGAAGACTGAAAAGTTAAGTCAAAAGAGAAATGAAAGATATTTTTAAGAATTATTAATCAAATTCAAAGCTTGAATATGGAAACAGATGAAAAAATGGATATCCAGAAACATACCTATAGAGATGATGACTTCTACCTAGAGGAGAATGAAAATAAAAATAAAAAGCCACTGAATCTTGAAAGAAATGAACCTGCAAATTCCCAAGAAAAGCACAGGAAAATGAAACACAAACTTATTAAGAGAGACACAGAGAGAGATGTGTGAGAGAGAGATAAAGAGAGACCTAAATTGCTAAGGATAGTGATCGATGAAGAGTGAATAGTGGTAGTGGCTGAGATGAGACTTGAGACTTGAGATAGAGTGGCGTGATTCTTGTTTTTGTTCTTAGTTCCTTCTGATTTTTGATTTTTAGATTTTTACTTTCTAAAATAAAGGCGTTTTAAATGGACCAACCGATCCTTTCTTACAACAGTTCAGAGGTTTTTACCGATCTGATTGCAAAATGAACGGGCCAATCGCTCACAAAAAATAAGGGCTAAATCGGACCGTTTCATGCTCGGGGTCACCAGTTCTTTGGTCCTACCAGCCAATTTGGTCCAGTTTTCAAAACACTAGTTATTTTTGATTCAATATCTATGCTTAATAATTCGGTAATAAACTAAAAGGGTGAACCAAGTGAATATCATCAAATTGGGCTAATGAGAGTTAGGTAGTTTGATAGATAACAATTGAATCAAACTAGTAAAATCGTGTAATGAGAGATCGAGCATAAGTTTTTGGTAGGTTATTAGACAGATTCAAAACTAATTTAGGTTTGGGTAAATTAGAAATCGAGAGATTACAATTATATAATTTAATTTAGGGATTATAAATTAGGGTTAAAAATTATCGAGAGAGAGAGAGTAGTCCACCCTAGGAGGGCCTAGACCCAGTAATTTGATAATTGTATAATCAATTAGATTTTTATTAAATTCGTATTAAAGCCCCCTTTCTTTCAACTGGTAGTTTCTTTGGATTGGGTTGTGCAAAATTGCTCTTTTTTAATATTTTATGAGTTCGATTCTTGATATTGATTGTTTGATTGGATAATTTCTGCATTAGTTATTTATTTTGATTTATTGCAAAATTTAGTCAAGCTTTAGATTTTAGGATTAGATTAACCTTGTAATGGGAATGATACCTTTAGGTAATACGCCTTAGCGATCAAGTTTTTAAAGCCGTTGTCGGGGAGGCGATTAGTTTAGTTCTTTAGTCTAATTTTTTTCCACTATCTTTTGTTTTCAAATTAGGTAAAAAGAGAATATTTTGGGGTGTTAAGTAGAGACACATCAAGACATCTTAAGATGGGAATGAGACGTCTGAAGAGTTGAATGTTAAGAAGAGATAAAGAGAACGATCATGGAGGATGTCTATTATAGGGAGCAAAGGACACTTGTAGAGTTCAATGAGACCCAATTTGGTTAGGGAAATCATCATTCTTATATGAACCCATGCACTTCAGGAGGGCAGAACCATCTCGATCTCTATTAGTCCAACAATGTAAATACTTATATAGGAAAGCAAGACCTATTTGAATTTCAATAAGATGAATCTAGTTCATAGGATTCCAAGATGCACAAAATCATGAATAAGCTCGTGGATATGGAAGAGAACCAAAAGAGATTGGAAGAGAAGTTTGAGCAAGTAGCAAAAGATCATGCCTCTTCTATTCACAATTTCTAAGTTAGAATAGGCCATCTCTCTGGCGAATTTTTTAACAAAGTATGGCAAATTGTCTACGCAACATGAAAATAGATGAAATAGAACCATGTTAGGCTATCACACTTAGGAATGGGGTAGAGCTAGAAGAACCAGCTAGAAATTAGGCTAAACCCGACCTTATGGAAGACCAAGAAATCAAGAAAGAGGATGAAGAAAAGAATGCCAACCCTCCCTTTTATTCACCAGTTCTTGATATACCATGTGTAAACATTGAAAAATCTTTAATAGATGTCCACAAAAAGCACCTTATCCTTTAGATTAATGACGACCAAGTAACATTCAACATGAACGATGTATTAAATAATTCAAAGGAGAGTAGCTCATTGAGGATAATTGATGTGTATGAATCTTCTGAAGAGTATGAGGATGAAGAATAGTTGACAATGGACATTGATTTTGAAGAAGTTATAAAATTCTCTATTCGTGAAGTGAAAAAAGAAGAAAAGGGAGTGATTAAGGAAGAACAAGAACAACTCACCCTTTTACTAAAAAACTGCTAGACTTAATAGAAGATTCAGGGAGTTTCGTTACTCCCTATTTTATTGACAGTTTGTTAGTGAAAAGAACATTACTGAAATTAATTGGTTTTCATAATTTTATCAATATTGTACTTTTGATCATTTTGCAATTTGCAGCTTACTCACAGGCTACAAAATTGATGTTGAATGAAAAGGGTGGAAGCAAGCTGCTCATAATTGATCCTGGCTGAGTTTTAAAGGATGAAGGTCAAGCTAATGGCCATAAATTAGTAGGTTTAGTAGTTAGATTTAAATTGTTGTGCATTTAGGTTCGTTTTAAATTCTTAAATAAGTTTGAATGATTTGGAACTTTCTGGATTGCTAATTCTTTTGCTCTCTTGAATCATTTATAAGATAGGGAAACAATGTCTATGTTAAGCAGAATTGGTCTCAACACTATCTTCATCACCACCTTTATCACCATTAACATTTTCATGTTCTAACCTTTTTATTTTCATTTTTGATAGTTATTTATTCTTATGTTTTTCAAATATTGTGTTTTATTTCCCCTGGTGTGTTTATGTACCCTGCTCACATTGAGGGCAATGTATTGTTCAAATGTAGGAAGGATTGTGTGTTTTTACCTTGAGTGTGAATTGTTCATATTTTATGATAGTTTGTTTAGGTCACACGATGTAAGTTGCTTGAATGTGTCAATGGCTTAAATGGAATGAAAATTTTAATTTTAAACATAGTCAGTTAGGTTGTGAATAATCATTAGCTCCCAAAATTAGTGAATTAGGGATCTTTGGATAAATATACAACTTAATTAGGATTTAGTGTAAGTTTAGTACCCTCTAGATTGTCACATTCATTCATAATTTGATGCCTTTCAACTTAAGTAGCTTTACTAGTATTTTTCATGAAAATGAGTAGCTTAAACAACAAGGTAGGTAATAAATGAAAAAAAGCATTTTTTTTAAATAAATCACTATTCCACTGACCTTTGGGTTATGAATAAAGATAGTAGTCAGTTAAAAATGTGATATAATTGAGTAACCGGATCGACTTTGCATCAAAAAGCTATAATGATGTTTCAACCAAGTATTTTGATAAAAACATGACTTAGTCGAGTAATTGGATCGACATTCATTACCAATGTTTGCCTCCGTGTAAAGAGACTAAGTCTATGTTCACTAATTAAAAGAAATATGTGTGTTTTGAATAAAAACCTACCGGACTTGTAATAAGCTTGACTTTTCATGAAACCATACTTAAGAACAGTTACAGAGTCTGAAAGACCAAAGAATTATTAATGTGTGTGTGCAATTGAAAAGGGTAAATAAATTAATACTTAGATCTCGACTAATTTATATATTTAGTTCAAAGCCCCTAGACTCATATTTTACATGTTAATGATTAGATATGACTTGTATGACTGTGTTTAAGATTAAATTTATTTCATAAAGTTGAAGCCATTGCCCCACTATTGCATTGTGTGTTGTGTGTTTGATATGTATTTGTTGTTGTTTTGTCTGCTTGAGGACAAACAAACTTTTAAGTGTGGGGATGTTGATAGTTGTGATTTGTATTATGTTTTAGGGTTTAATTTGTTATATATTAAGTGTTAATTTGAGTGTTTAGTATGTGTTTATGTTTTAATTGTGTTACTTTATTTGTTTGTGTTTTAATAGGTTAGTATAAGTTTTTGAGCTTAAATGTTATGTTTTTAAGGTATCTTGATGTGTTTGTTAATGTTTCAGGGTAAACAGCGAAGAACGGGAAAGTTTTGAAGAGTTTTGGGTCAAAAATACGGCCCAAGATCATGGCACAATAGGTCACGATTGTGACAGAAAAAGGCGAGCTGACAAGACCTAGGCCACGATCGTGACATTTTGGTCATTATCGTGATAGAGAGCTCTAAACCAGGCCACGACCGTGCACTTTTGGCCACGATCATAATAGAGAGGGTTAGGTGCTGGCCACGATCGTGGTAGACAGGGCCACGATCGTGACCTACATCAGTCAGTAAAGAAAATAGCTGAAAAAGTCAAGTTTTGCGGGACTTTTTCAACCGTTTCGACCCCAAATCAACCCTAGGGCTTCTAAGATATAAATAGAACATTAAAGAACAAAAGAGTAGCCTTTTTGCATCAGTCAATTCTAAAACCCAAGAGAGAATATCTAGAGATTTGAGGAAGGAGATGAAGAAAGAGAGACACGAAGAAGAAGCTTGACGCAAAGTACTTCCCGAAACAGGTGGTTTCCTGCCGTCGCTACCTCTACTAGTCCATTCCGACAGTATTGTTCCTCTTTATTTCAATTTTATTGATCTATAGAATTGGGATAGTCGTTGAGAATATTTGTTGTTGAATGTTAATTTTTATATAAACTCACCTTCCGGATTTTGATCTTTGAGATTAATGAAGTTTGATTTATTATGTTTTCATTGAGTTATTTGTGATTCAATATTTGTGCTTAATAATTCGATAATAAACTAAAAGGGTGAACCGAGTGAATATCATCAAATTGGGCTAATGAGGGGTTGGTAGTTTGGCAGATAAGAATTGAATCAAACCAGTAAAATCGTGTAATAAGAGATCGAGCATAGGTTTCCAGTAGGTTATTAGATAGATTCAGAACTAATTTAGGTTTTGGGTACATTAGAAATCGAGAGATTACAATTCCATAATTTATTTTAGGGATTATAAATTATTGTTAAAGATTATAACTCGAGAGATAGTAATCCACCCTAGGACCTTCTAGACCCAGTAATTCGATAATTGCATAATCAATTAGATTTTTATTAAATTCGGATTAAAACCCCCTTTCTCTCAATTGGTAGTTTCTATGAATTGGGTTGTGCAAAATTGCTATTCAATTCTTGATATTGATTGTTGGATTGGTTTATTTCTACATTAGTTGTTTATTTTGATTTATTGCAAAATTTAGTCAAGCCTTAGATTAACCCTCCTTGTGGGAATGATACCTTAGGTACTATGCAAATAACCTATGCGTTTGCGGAAATATAGAGGTTATAAATATTAAAACTTAGCATACATAACCTAGCAATCAGAATGCATGATTGAAATGAATTGTTTGAACTACTCTGTAATTGAAATGTGAAATGATGTGGAATATTTGATTATATGAATTGTCAGTTAAGTAATGTTCATTATATGATGATATGAATTATCTATAAATGTGGAATGCGTACTATTTGTGTGATTTGTTGTGAGTGAGCGCATCGATGATGACTTGCTCACTGAGTTCGCAAAACTCACCAAAATTGCAATGTGACTTTTCAGGTACGAGAGAAGAGACTTAACTTCTAAGACAAATTAGAAGAAACCTAATACTGCTTTTGGACTCAAGAAATGGCTCAAAGGTCGATCAACTGAGACCAAAGGATCTAGATATAGTATTTTTGTAAAATTCTCATTCTATGTAGAATATGTTGTAAAAAGCGATAGACTCTTATAAGCTTTTGACTCTGTATAGATAAATGGATTATGTATGAAAAGCTGCAGTGTATTATTTTCTATTAATGGAATGAAGAATGGATCTTTTAGATATATTGTCTTACTTGTATGATGTTATAATAAGTGATGTGACTGCTCTAACGCGCCACTTTCACCGGGCATATGCTCGAATGTCCTCGGGATGTACGGGCACGTGTTGGTGTAAGCGGGGTGCTACATTAATAGAGTCACCTAAAGCTACATGTTATCCTATAGATTAGAAAAAATCAAAGAAAATTAAAACCATAAAAATAACTCCTATTGATACGAGCAACTAAAAAATTAAGCAGATATTTCCAATAATCCCTTTTTAGGAAAGTTTTCAAACAGTCAATTTAATAAGTCTTATCACGTGCATAAACTCAAAGCAGCTTCCCTAGATTTTAAAATATAGGCAACTTCAATAACTTAGTCGTTATGAAAGTAATTTGATCTTCAATCTTACATTAGAAATAATCAACGATTATACCCCCAGTGAGGTGTTTTAGAAAGTGAAACTTCATATTTATGTGTTTGCTTCATGCATAAAGAATAAGATTCTTAAAGAGTTTGATGGAATAACTATTGTGAAAATAAATTGAGTGGTTCCCTTTTGCTTCAAATAAAACTCTTTAAATATTTTCCTCAACAAACTTTCTTGATAGGGGTAGACTGTTGTAGCTATAGACAAAGTGATAATAACTTGCTTTTTCAAAGAACATGAAACAACTCTCAAACTAAGCATGAATACATATCTTGATTTGCTTTTTCAATCATCCTTATCTTTAAAAAAATTATTATATATAAAGCTAAAAGAATATGCAAATGTACATTTTTACCTTAAGATTTTTATTAAAATATAAGTTAGACCTTAACTTTTTAGATCATTTAAAATAAACCTTAACGTTTACAAATTGTTCAAATTAAATCCTAAGTGGATGATAATTTGAACGAAGTTAAATCTTTGTATATTATATGTCATGCCAATGTTGATATGATGGAGTTTATTATTTTTCATTATTAGCATGGGCCCCATTAAGCTACATATATCTTATGTGAGATAGCATTAAATATTATTTAAAATAACATTAAATTAATTTAAATTCTTTCTTTAGTTCATCCTTTTTCTTGCAACTTTTTATTAGGTTTTGACCTAAATATTGGCACAACCTCTGCCTTCTTAACCTCCCAAGTCTTTGAAGTCATCAACTTTTGTTCATACTTAAAATAGTCATTATTAACAACTAAGACACCGTCTTTTGTTCCTTCTCTCCACTATTCAGTTTTTGTTCCCACTCCGAGTTAGAAGAATTTGTTTTAGGTTAAACCATCTCCGATTAAGTAGATGGACCTCGTATTAACTTATTAGAATTTGAGTCACCTATATAAAGCAAGGAAACCTTTACAATGGTAATGTTTTTCTCCATCAATTTGTTATTGGCGTGTTTACACTGTTCTATTATGGCATTAAACTTGTTACTTGTAGTTGCTTTGCTCAAGCCATATCTTTAACCATTTCCTCTTTAATAAGTTGTGACGAACTTCCTTTTGTGTCAATGATGGCTAAATTTTTTGTAGCTTTAATTTTAATGGAAGTTTTATCATAACAACAATTAGTAAACACTTTAGGAGTGAAAAGCAAGAGAAAGAATGAAAAATGAAGCCTAATTAAGAGATGATGAAATTGATTTAAGTTTACATGATCAAAGAGGAAAATTGATAGCAAAATGAGATGTTAAAAAAAAGTGATTCAAGAAAAGGAAAGAAGAGAAAACCATCTAGAAGGATATTGATTTCCTTTCTAACTTCACACCTAGTATTTCACATAAATACTTTTAGATTACACAAAATATAACAGCTTATGAAATTAACAATTAATATAAAGAATTGGTCATAAACTAAAGACAAGTAATTTAACTTTTCAAAGCCAATGATTTCTTTTAATGAAAAAATGAACATTATTTGTTCATTTATTGTATGCTTTAAACATATAAAAACAAAAGATATCTATATGTGTCAAAGTAGTTAGGTTTAAGTGACAAGGAGAGAGAAATTATTCAAGTCTCTGAAATAGAGCCAAATCATTTCCATAAGTTTATTCACGATTGGAATAAGATCAAGGAATGCTATTTATGCTACCTAAAATGGAACACCAAAAATGTTAACTAACAAATTCAAAATTGTTCAATCATTTTCTCATTTAATTTATATATAGAAGTAAGCAAACTAAAAGGAAAATTATCTTTTAAAAACAATTCTCTTCTTCATAATATTAAGTGATAAAGCAAACATACGTAAAAGGGGGGGTGAATTTTATGTTAAAAAATTTCAAAGTACTTTAAAATTGATAAGATCTTGCTAAACAAAAATAAGTCTATAAATAGAAAGGTCCCATTATCTTTTGAAAAGATCTTGTTAATGTTAAAAAAAAGATCATATTAATAAAAAGGAGCCTACTAGCACTTAAAAAAAAGGAGCCTGCTAATTGATATGAGCCTACTGGCAATTAATTACGGAGGAGCCTGTTAATCAATAGAAGCCTGTTAATGCTAAAAAATAAGGAGCTTGTTAACGCTTAAAAACGAAAGGAACCTTTTGTGATAAAAAAACATAAGGATCATATTGTAAAGCCGAAGAAGTCTCTTGAAAACAAAACTTATAATGTGAAAATTTAAAAGTTAGGAAGAGAGAAAGAATGACACAATCAATTTATACTGGTTCGGTTTATAACGAAGCATATGCCCAGTCCCTAAGTATTTAACTTGAGTATTTCACTATAAAATCCAATCAATAAATTTTCACAAACTTCTCCAAGTTCACGAGTGCATATTTTTTAAGTTTCTTCAACTTTCCACACTCGTAGTATTTTACTACAAGCTCTCAACAAGAAAAATATAAAGGATTTAACAGTCTCTCTTAATAGAGTGATTTCACTTTTTAGGACACAAAGAATTTCATAAGACTTTCAAGAATATTGATACTGCTAGGCTATTTTGGAGCTCTTGTATTTTTTGTAAATGCAGTGGCTCTTTCTTAAGTAGACAATTTCCTCAACTAATTATTGCTTAATCTACGATATCTTTCTTGTCGAAATCTTCGATATTTAGACATTAAGAAGAATGTTCTGTCAAGGCTTCCAGAGCTGATTATTCGAATTCGTAAAAATGTCCGAATGTTATAGAACCATTTCTGAATAGGCAAGTTCATAAAGAAGGTTCTTACAAGAAAGGAAGTAGTTATCCTATGATTTTATTTCCTTTTAAGAATTATTCCGTTGCCTATATAAGGAAATAAATCCAGTTTGAATTTTTAAATATTATAAAGTTATCATCAAAATCGATAAACATAACCCTTGAGCTAACCTTAATAAGGTTGAGAAAACTATAAGCAATTACAGAAGCTTATCGAGCAACCATGCTTCATGAAATAACAATTTGATATAAATATTGCTTCATTTTGTAATAGGAATAAGAGGAGTTATAGGAGAAAAAGTTTATAAGCATGTCATAATATGTTAACTAAGTTTGTCTACCTTGATGTTAATGAGTAAAACATCAACACCCCAACTTTGAATAAGGAATAGTATGTGCAAATACACATATAAATCAAAGGAACAAAAGCCAACACATGCAAGTCAAGTTAAAAAAATGTAGTAAGTAATATCATGCCATTAATAATCATATTCATAAGCACAATTAATGAAGAAACACCACATTTTGTCTTTTTATAAGTATCGAGAAAAGAGATATATTAGTTACACTTAGTAGTTATCCCACCTTTGTCAGAAGAATTGCAATAGATCTGATACCTAATAAGAGAGCCGAAAGCTTTTAATGTTGCTTACCTAGAATGCATAGCTAGAAAAAATTATGCAAAATGCAATCACCATTACAACCATCAAAATAATCTAAATAACTTTTAAAGTTAGTATGAGTTACTTTCATAGTTTGCACCCCTAGAACAATTTTACAAAAAGCTACCACCATTATAATAATTGAAATAGGTCAAAAAACTCTTTAACCATTCTATAATAATGTAAGAAGCAAAAAATAGCAATTAGGAAAATAACCAAAATCATAATGCCTTGCTTAAGAGTAAACCAATTAATCAGAACAAGTATATAATTGTAAGAGGAAAGTTATTTTGTAATTTAAACACAAGAATTAAAAAAAAGCAATTTTCTTAGTTGTATACTGTGACGATTTTAAGTTAGGAACAAAAGCTAATGACGTTAGAGACTTAGCCGAAGAAGAAGTAAGAGATGATGTCCATGTTATGGTGAAGACCAAAAAAGAATTCGTGAGGAAGACGATGCATTAAAAAAATTAAATTAATTTTAATTATTTAAAAATTAGGTCTTATTTACGTGGCATACAAATGGCACAATGAGATCTATATTACAAATAAAAAATAATAAATTCATGTCACGTTAATGTTGACATTTATAATATCTTGTTTCTGGAATATACTTAGGGTTAGAACCCTATACCATTAAAAGTGAGTAATAGCATTGAGAACATTTCATTCACATGCATATCATTGGCATAAACACATGAATTATAATTTGTACACATTACAAAAATAGCATATGCACTTAATTGAGATATTTCGAGGTATGAAAGATTTAAAATGAACATGAAGTGAATTGTTATGTCTTGAATTTTGGTTTGATTGGATTCCAAGTAGTAATTTGGAATTTATTGTTATTAATTAAGAGAGTCATGAATTAATATGTACATTTGGATTAGGAAAAATGTCAAGTGGTAAGATAAATTGATACATGAAAAATTAGGATGACTAAGCTTATAATTGAGTGACATTTGGCATAGATAAATGAGTGACAAATGGACAAGTAATTAATTGATAAACGGATCAATTATAGAGTGACAACTAGAACAATAATTAAGAGACATATGGCAGCTTAAGGAGTGGATATATGGCTTACAAGTCAAATGAAAAATGTCATTGAAAAAGGATGGCACCTTGCACCTAGTTGAACTAAACTGGTGAGGAGAATGTTTCTATTATCTTCATTGTTGTTCCTCCACAAAAAATTACTCTCAACTCATCTCTCTGTATTTTGTTTTCATCCTTGCCAAATTGTTACACCAAAACTAGATTTTTACCCTTCACAAAACAACCAAAGAACCAGCTGATTGTTGTCCTTTGTCTTTACCAAAAATCAACTTATTTTCACCTTAAGTTTGTGATGAATCTTGCATGAATGGAGGGCTAGTTTAATCTAAAGTGTAAAGGTGAAACTGGAAGCTTAATAAGTAAGTAGCAATTTGATCTTTATGACATATTCAATAGTATGAGAATGATGCTTGAATTGGAATGAAATGTATATGATGTTGATGATGAAGTGTGTTAGAATATATTAAATGAACTTGGAAGTTTTTATGCTTTTTCTTAGTGTATGAAAACCATAGAGTATAGGTTATTATATGGATGAATTGGACTGGAATTTAAAGTATAAAGAAGGTAAAGTTATGCTAAAGAAAGATGTTAATATAGTGTTTTTTAACTAGAGATGTATGTGTATGTATAAGAAGTGATTGTTAATAACAAAAATGAGCAAAGTTTAATGAACCTTAGTGTAATCAAGATGCAAACTAGATGATCATATAATGAAGTAGGTTTAAAGGGCTTATAATCTAGAAAATTCTAGTTTTTGGTATGTGTTTAAGTTTGATACATTCGTGCAGAATTGAGGGAAACAATGTAGTGCACGATCATGACCTTAAGTGCATAATCGTGGACTGATTATTTAGGTTCTGTCACAACCGTGGCATAGTCCCCACGATTGTGGCCTGTTGCACTAGCTTCTATTATGATCATGGGAAGGTCCACCATAATTCCCATGATCATGGGCAAGGATTTAAGGTGATAAGTTCAATTTTGTGTAACTGTTGAACTAATTAAGGATAAGTCACTCTATATTGGTATATCTGGACTTGAATGAGGCTTGAAATAAATCTAGATTGTTGCTTGAATAAGTTGGTTAAATGTTTGATAAGTTGAAGTTGTTAAATGATGTTGTACCTTAAGGAAAAGATTGTTTATTATCAATGCGTTTAAGTTTGGTAAGAGTGTTAAAGGAATGAAGATGTTCTTATAAATGTAAATATGATCCAAAAGAACATAAATAATGTGTTAGGTATGAATGAATGAGAATTGGGAAATTATGTGAATGTATATTGTTAAAAACATGTTAATGAATGAATGGTTTGAATGATCAAGACTTATGATTAAGGATACATACTCAGGAAAGTCATAACACATATACGTATGTATATGATTGAATACTTATGTGATTGAGAAAATTAGTAATGTGGATAAATGTGTGTATTGCATGATTTAGATGCGCAAGTCAAATGCCAGCATCCAAACATTACCGATCTGTCGAGGCATAACTATCTGGAGCATACTGTGAGTCAACCTAGATGATTCTCACTAGGATTGATTTATTTATGTTTAAATGTCAGCTATTGAATTGTAATTGATATGATTGATAATTCTAGATATTAATAGTCCGAAGAGTTTGATAATTGGGATTATATTGGGAGTGCTCTTATTGTATATGAATCTGAAAGAAATATGTATACTCAACAAAAATGTTGAATGTCGGACTTAGGTCTGATGAACATGTGAAACTGACTGTGCATCATGAATAAATGCTATTGATGACATGTAATTGATGCATCAATTGATATGCATGATCAAATAATGGAGTTGTGAATGGAGTGGCCAGTGAAAAAGAGCTTAAATCTTATAAATGTGCATAGATAGCCACTGACCTAGTATATAAAATAAGCTCGTTATCCACAATGAACACAGGACAGTTTACAAAGGTGCTCGATCACAACAAAGTAACAATTGAAAGTAAGTCACATGTGTATTGCATATGCAATTTGATATGTATTATATGAAAGACTGAAGTGAATTATTTATTATGAAATTGAAATGTAAAATGTGTACATAAAATGTATTTGTTAAAATATGATGAAATGTAAAGTGATATCCAATATTTGATTATATGAATTTTCTATGAATTAAATGGCGAATTGTTTTGAGATTGATATGAGTTAGCACATCAACGATGGTTCGCTCATTAAGTACGCAAAACTTATCAAAATTGTAACATTAATTTTCAGGTACTAGAGAGGAAAATTAGCTCCCAATGCCAGCCTTAGGCAGGGGCAGGTAGGGCACTTGCCCAGGGCTCACCCACATTAAGGGCCCACTCTTATTTGGGGCTCAGCTTCGATGCAGTTGAGCAGTATTTTTTCAGTATTTTTTTGTTTAGAAAGGTAGTAAATCTTTGGTTATCGAAGAAGAAAAAATTAACATTAATTAATAAATAACTTTCTTCATTAGCTATATTATCAAGAAAGTTAGCGATAACTTTTAATCTTGGAAGCTAAATAGCTTTTTTTATTAGCTATACAACTTTAACATGTTATATTTATAAATAACTTTGAAGCATTTCAGTGTATTTTTTATACTCTAATTTTTTTTATTTTCACTAACATAAGAATCTAAGCATTTTAACTCAAAAATTAGTGGTAAAAAAATTTCACGATTATGTCTTCTAAGTTTTGAGTAATAATTTAAAGATAAAATTTCTGATTTTTTATTTTTAACTTATTAAATATTTGAACATATTATAATTAATTTGTAATTTGTTATTAATGTGGACATTATATTAACATTTTAAATCAAAACATAATATTAAATGATATTTTGTTTTTCCGTTTTTATTTTTAAATTACTTATTATTTATAAAAATATAATTTAACATTAATAATAATTTAACTTTTGTAATTGTAATTTTTATTACACTTTATCACATGTAATAATTATTGGATTTGTGCTCTTGTAGAGGTTCACATAAGTTTAATTATAATATGACTAAATCAAATAATTTAAGTTACTTAATTCAAAGACTACATAAACGTTTCATTTATTACAGAAATTTGTATAATTCTATTAAACATGTTGTGATAATTAAATAATAATAAAATATTTGATAATTAAATAAGACCGTAAATAGTTAGATGTGCTTGATTGTTTTTTTATAAGTAAGTTGGTAGCATTAGGTTACTACATTTACCATTATGTTATTCCTATAAAAGAAATTTTTTAATTAAAAAATCACTAATGTTAATTAAATTCAAAATTTACTAAAAATATTAGATTTAATAATTTAGACCTTTATCATAATATTTGTAAAATATTATTAGCTGATTTTATGACCATTTAATATCTTGTTAAGTATTTAGACATATAAATTAGGTCACTTATGTATGAATATTAAATTTTAATAATAAAAATATCCTTTTAAAGTTTACATGTTTGTATACTGACGATTTATTGTGGCCTTTTTTTACTTCACCCTAGGCCTATAAAACGTTAGGAATGGCCCTGTTAGCTCCTAAGACATTCTAGAAAAAGTTGTGTACTTGCATTTTGGACTCAAGAAATGACCCAAAGATCTAGTTAGTTGAGACTGAGGAGTTAGATAAAATGTTTTAGTTACCTAATAATTTGTCTGCTATACAGGTTTTCTTCTAACATGTTGAGGCCATTTTTCATATTTTATTGTTGTTGACGAGCTTGAAATATCAACTAGGATCTCTGATGGAATTAGTATTTGCAAAAAAAGGTGAATAGGTTAGACTTGGTTAACCCCAACTTTAAGTTAAGGTTGAGTCTAGGTGGCTAACCTACCGATCCAAATGGTTCATACCCGTCCAACCGTCGTTACAAAATAATATCATTTTAGGCTGCCTAAATGAGGGGTCAGACCAGATTGGACCAATGATATGTCTAGCCCAACCTAACTTGATGCAATCTTTAGGTAAAATTTGTTGATCATTTTTTACTGGCAATTCCCTCTCCTATTTTTTAATTCTGTAAAGGTTGGCTAATATTTATTTTTCAATGGCCAAATCTTTCTTCATCAAAAACTACTTCACAACTTGTAACAATTTTCTTAACTAAAAAAGGACAAAGCTAGATGAAATACGAGAGAAATATATTCTTCAGTGATCAATCAAAAGCTTATGAGGTTTACAAACAACCTTTTCTAGTTTGGAATATGGGTATAGGCAAAAAATACATGATGATCTCAATCTGCTTTATACTTCCTCTAATGTCATATTTTGAATAAGCATAGGTCTTTTATTTAAAATATGAAAGATCTAATTGACTGCTTCAGGTCAATTTTTTAAAAATCCACTACTTGTTAAAATACTTTACATCATATTCAAAATAGTGTAATTTTTCCTTACAAACTTCATTTTATTGAGGCTTATAAGTTGTAATAAGATGCTTCAAGGTTCCATTGTTCTCACAAAATTTTGTGGACTCTTATGTGATATATTCTTATCCATAGTTTGTATGAAGAACTTTAATCTAGTAGCCCATTTCTTTCCTAACCAACACTTTATAGTTTTTTAAAGCTGCAAAAGTTTTAATTTTTTACTGTAAAAATATATTTAAGTTATTTTTGACTAAAATGAGTAATAAATGTAATTATATATATTTTACGTATATTTGAAGATGGATTTGTTGAGTCATAAAGGTCAAAATCAACCAATTGTAAAGTGTTCTTTGCTCTCTATAACTTTCCTCATATAAATTGATTATGATATTGTTTACTAGTAGCACATTCTTCATAAACTTGAGATGGATTAGTATTTTGGGGAAGTTTAGTCATTTTTAATATTATTGAATATTTAATCCATCAAAATTCACATGATCATAGCGAAATTGTCATAGCTATGTTGAATCCTTTAGTTTTATTTATAAGAGTAAATGAATGATATTATGGAAATAAAGGAGGAACATACGTTTCACAGTTATATTAAATTAAGAAATTAAGTTTAACTTTATATGTTAAATTTGACAGCCTCCGTCTTTGATAGATATGTCATACCTTTCCTCTTTTTGTTAAACCATACTAAGTAAGTTATTCTTTAAACCTATAATAAAAAGAAAACTATTTATATTATGGATGAAGTTTTCCTTGGTGTAGAGAGTGACCAATCATTTTCCCATAACAGATATCATGGAGTTGTTACTAAATAATGTTAAGAAATGATTCGTCTAATTCAAATAACACTATCTTATCTCCATACATGTAATTACTGCAACTAGTATCTAAAGCCAACATATTTTGCTAAGTTTTTTCATTGATGTGAAAACCATCAAAATTATTCCTTTCTTTGTTTTTCTTATTAAAATTAATTCTATATTTTGACTAATAATGTCATATCATAACAATGGTAGAATTCAATATTGGACTTGTCTAATGACTTAGGTCTTTGAGCTATTAAGTGATGTGACTTCCTCACCTTCTTCATCTTCCTCGAAATTAATTTATTAGTGTTGGTATTATTATTATTGGTTATCACAATAATTTATTCCTCTACTTTTGCCTCATCTTTTATCTCTTTTTGGAGGTAAGTGATTTTATGTTAAGGCCCTAACTACTTGCTCTTTATTTTTATATTATTTATTTGTTTTTATTTATGAACCAACAAGGAACTTTTTAGATCATCAATTGAAAGCTCCTCAATTTCATTGACTTCCTCAAAAGATCAAATAACAAAATTGATTTTTAATGTCATAGACCAAAATATCTTCTCAACTATGCTTATGTCTTTCTTGTTGTCACTATAAATTTGCATCTTATTAATTATTTCTATTGTCCATTAAAAATAAGTTTTGACTAGTTGTCCTGATTTCATTTATTGTATTTAAAACTCTGAATGAAATGCTTAAAGTTATTGCCTTCTTGCCTTTACAAAACCTTAATACTTCTTCATCATTAAATCTTAAATGAGTTTGGACGTGTTGTTATAAGTTTCCAAGATTAAGGGATCAATTGCTTTGAAAAGATAATTTTTTAACTTTGAGAACTTTCAAATGTTGTCATTCTAGTTTTGTTCTTTGTGCATATATTACTACTATACCACTTGTTGGTTTTATTATTCCATTAGAGATAACTTGCCAGTTATCGGTAGTCACAAGGACTGTTTTTGCTACTCAACAAATCAAGTAAGAAAAAAATTGTTGCATTACTTCACATTATCACATGATTACTTTCTCTATTTTGGTTATCTTTGTATCTTTGTGTTTACGGGCACTCCAATACCTTTCTTTTTGCAACAAGAAGGAAAGTTAATGTTATATTCTCTCTCTCTCTCTCTCTTCTTTTGTGACTCTCTCTAAACTAAGTTACGATATCACTTTTAAAAATATTAAAGAAGAAAAGCAATGTAAGATAGCAAGAAACTTATTTATGTATATAACTAAAACCACTAAAAAGTGCTTCAAATTAGGAATTGCAACCACTAACACTTTTAGTAAAGTGTTCATGTATAAAAAAGTATATAAAAAATTTTAATAAAACACCTAAAGCTATGTATTATTATATAGAATAAATAAAACCAAAACAAACTCTTATTAAGTTGTATAATTAAGAAATTGAACAAATATTTCGAATAACCACCTGTGTTAATTAGATTAAATATGATATTATTTAATGTCCTTTATTAAAAGTAAAAACAAATATTATGAAACTTTTAAAATTAATTAATAAATATAAGAAAATATTTGATAACTTTTAAATTTTAAAAGATTTAAAATTACAAGAAACTTTAATGCATTTAAGTATATGATGTATTAAATCTAATGTATAAATTATTATACATTGTACATTGGAAAATTACTGACCATTTAAGTTTTTTTTCTTATTATATATTGTACATTGGAAAATTACTGACCATTTAAGTTTTTTTTCTTAATAGTCACTACAACATAAGGGACTTTTAGGGATGAAAACATTCATAGCTAAAAGTCCCAAAATCATTACTAATAGTCATTAGTGACGATTTACATTCATTGCCAAAAGCATCGCCAAAGCCCCGTAGTAGAAAACTATAAGTGACGTTTTTCCCTAATCATAATAGATTATTTTTTCCTACCCTTTATTTCCGTAACGAAAAACTATAAACAATGATTTGCGAAATTATCACTAATATGCTTTGGCTACGTTTACTTTTCATAGCTAAAGATTATTAGCTACATTTTTGGAAACGTAGCTAAAATTTTTTAGCTGCATACATTTTTCGATATCATAGCTAAAAACTTATGGCTAAGTTTTTAGCTATGTTTTCATAATCGTATCCAAAAATTTTTAGTTACGTTTTTTAAAACGTATCCAAATTTTTTTAGCTACCTTTTGTAAAATGCAGTCAAATTTTTAATATACATTATACCTAAATGTTATACCGTGATAATTACAATTATTTGTGATATCTTTAATCCATATTATTTTATATATGATTTTTTGTTGTTAATTTATAATACAAAATAATTAAAAATTAGAAGCATTGTATATAAAAAATCAAATATCATTAAATTTGATCATGTACAAGATTTTAATTACAATTTCAAAAATACTTATGCACAAAATAAAAAATACAAAGATTAGTTTAATCACTTAAACTCGTTTTCATCTTCACTACTTAGACAGTCCGGGCGGGCCAAGTAACTTTCTTAGGCACTTTTCATGCTTGGCGAGTTTTTTTTTAAGTGACTTGTCCTCCTCTTCAAGCCGTTAAATGTATGCTGGTCTTGATAAGGATGGAGTAGTTAGCTTAGGGTCAAACCCAAGACCTTTAATGTATCCGAATCAAGTACCAAGCACCTTGTTGCAAATGTCTTCTTCAAACATTGATGTTTGCAACAATTCTTGCATCTTATTCTAAAATTAAAAAAAAAACAATATTCAATGTAAATATTATTAGTTAATACTACATAAATAAATAAACTTCAAAATTTTACAATTATATAATTATTATACGCTTCTTCAGACGTCCACCCTTGCCCTTTCGTATAGTAAGTGAGTTTGTGAAGTGTGATCCTATCATACTTTTCTGCATGTAGTTCCTTCTTACTCTGTTTTATAATAGAAAATACAATACATAACAAACAATATAATGATTATTGAAATAATTATAACTTGTAAACAAAGAACTTACATAATCATTTCGCATGACAACAAATGATTTAGAGCCTTGGTTATGAGGAGTTTTCATTTTTTCTCTGTTCACCTTGGCCTTTTCACACTTTGCCTAAATAAAGAAAAAATAAACATTAAATCATGTAATAAGATTAATGGAAGAAAATGTGAAGGGAAAGAAAACAAATCTGAACATTGGGAGAGGCCCAATAATCACACAAATTGTTCCAATTTTCTTGAGCCATTCATTCTGAAACATTTCTCCTTGCCTCCTCACCATAAGGGAAAGTTTTGTAATACTGATGCAGCCTATGATGATGATCCTTAGTCCTTTGTTTCAACAATGAAGCGACACAGTTTGAAACATCATGGTTATCGATATCAATGGTATTCAATTTCATCAGAGAATAATAAGTAAAAGTGTAGTTAATCTTAAAATAAGTGAAACAATATTTCATATAGTTAAAATAAATTGAAAATTTACCAAAACTTTCTCCAAAGAATTTTGGAAGAAGTTGTTTTCTTTCAACTCCTTAGTATACTTTACGCAAGGTAATTCTATTCTGGCAATAATCCCTAGCTCACTACACAATTCTGGAAATAATCCCTTGCTCACTACACAATTTTGCTAATTAAGTCCTGTCTAGAGTACGAGCTAGCGAAGTATTAATATGTACTGATAACTTGCTATTCGTTGCAACTCATAATCTTTAATTATACCTCTACTGCTTTTTCTAATGTTGGTATTGGAACCTAACAACAAATTAATATTGATAAGTAAAAACACATTAAACATGTAAATATATATTTAAGCATAAGTCTATTTGTAGGTGCTAAAGATTAACAAACTTGCAGATCCCTCTGTATTCGTTGAGGTAGATCGAAGTTGTTGCTAACTTGCTTTATTGGTGGATGAGGTCGATTGTTGTTGTTGGCTAGGAACTGATTGATATGGTTGTTGTTGGGTAGGAATAATTTCGATACTTGCCACCTTCTTCCCTTTGTTTCTACCAAGTGCCATTATATTGGATATTTATAACTCAAACATCAACAATCTGCATTAACGTAACCCAATCGTTAACAATCTGCATTAACATAACTTAAACATCAACAATACGTATTAACATAACTTAAACATCAACAATTCCCATTAATATAACTCAATCATCAACATTCGGCATGAACATAACTCAAATATCAACAGTCCACATGAACATAACTCAAACATCAACAATTTACATTAACATAACTTAAACATCAATAATTCGCATTAATATAATGCAAACATTAACAATCAGTATGAACATAACTCAATCATCAATAATCCACATTAACATAACTCAAACATCAACAATGTGCATTAATATAACTCAAACATCAATAATCCGAATGAACATAACTCAATCATTAACCATATGCATTAACATAACTCAAACATTAACAATACGAATTAACATAAATGTTACCAACATTACATTTCAAAAAATATAAAGAACACTTTATTACCTTCAATTATCATGATCAAGATCTTGAAAATCATTATCATTAATTAGATTATGAATCGACTCTTCATCACTATTATATTCAGCTAAAGTATCATCATTGTAATATAATTTATTATCAATATAGTCTTCATCTCTTTCTATGATAAGATTGGCTTGTACTTCATTTTCTTCTATTATATTAGGATCAACATCTCTCATATGAAATGATGATATATTTGCGTCTTCTATTTGTAGGGCTCCATTATTCAACTTTGATTCAATATCTTGATATACTTCATCACCATCTTCACTCATTAAACTATTTTTCCTTTCACAAAAATCAAAGAGATTTTAGTGTTGAAACTTTTGAACAACTTTCTAATTGTTGCCCAATACAGTGTCGTTGAGGTAGAATACTTGCTTTGCTTGACTTGCAAGCATAAAAGGGTTATTATCATACAATGTGCTAACATTGATGCTAGCAATATTCCCATCCACTTTTTTTGTCACCAAGATTAAACAATTTGCACTTAAATAGAACAACCTTTTTATTCTTAATATAATGCAACTCTATTATTTATGAGAAGACACTGTAAAAGTTAATAAAATCGTCGTCATGTTGTCCTTCAACAACAACCCCACAATTTTGGCTTCTAAGTCAACTGTCTTGATCTTTTATGTGAAATCTAACTCCATTAATAATGTAATATGTATATTTTTCGGCACACATATGACGCCCACATGCCAAAGCATATAATATTGTTGTCGCCTATTGCAATATATAGTTATGTAACCATATCATCTTAGGACAAAATATAATTAAAATTTTAATATAACCTACAAAAATTGCCATAATTTCATATTATTCCATTAATAATTTACTAGAGTCCTAAACCATGATAGGAACTTAATCGTATGTCGCTAAAAAAATGTAACTAAATGTACACTTTTTTGTAGCTAGTAGTTTATATGTGGGGAGGAAAGAAACGGTTGTATTTAGCTACAAAGTTTATTTTGTATGAGTTACAACAGATGATTATTAAAAAAAGTAATTGAAATTTGGATTAGAACATGACAGTTTTTCAAATTAATGAGTGCATTTTCAAATTAATGATGTTGCACACATTATTCCTTTTACAATATTAGTAAGTTGTCCAATTAATTTTTGTTCTATTTATCTGTCCCAATTTATAATATAAATACAATAATAGGACAAATGAACATTCCCTAAAGCATATAGAATGTGAAGCCTATTATAATGATTTCACTTAAAATTCCCCTCCAAGTCTATGTTTTAAAAATACATTTATTATATTTGCTTTTACCTTTTTCTTGAGCTTGTTCTCACATTTGCTGGGAAAAATGTGACTTGTTTTCGATAGTTATCACTACTTACTTATAGATATGAAAAATGTATAAATATCAATTTTCACCTTTTCAACATCACTTATTTTTTGTTACAAAATATAGGAGCTAAAAAAATTAATACACTCGCAAATGATCATTTATAAAATTATTAATTAAACTAATAAAGTTAAAATTTTATTGCTAATAGCAATAATTAAATATTCTGTAACATCTCATTCCCATACTAAGGATTAGAAACCTAAAATTCAGTACATGTGAGATCGATTGAGAAAAATGCATTTCATGCTCATGCATAATGTTAGCATATATGCACATGAATTAAAATTTTTACACACATTAGAATGGCTGTACATGCATTCATTAACATATTCTGGGTATAATTGATCTATAAATGTGATTATAATTGGAATTATGAATTATATGTATTAAAAATTGATTTGGAGAGTATATCTATTGATTTAAAATTTTTGGTGAAAATTTAAGAATTTTCTAAAGTTTAAGGGTATTTTTGGACTAGGAAAAATACCGAGTGGCAGAACAATTGATGGAAAGAAGTAAAATTTAGAGTCAAATGGTAGTGGAAACTTTCATAAATGACTTTGGGATTTAATGACATATGTCATTAAAAGTTGGGAGAAAATTAGAGTAGAGATTGGAATCAAATGGACTAGTTTATTAAAAGATCAAGAAGAGACCTTGAGAGAGTGACATGTGGCAAGTGACACTTGTCACTTGCTACACCACTTGTTTAAATCACGAAATTTTGAAGTGAAAGACCACATTTTGGGTTTTTCACTTGCTAGATACGACATATGCTTCTCTCATCTCCGTCTTCTTCATTTTCTTCATATCTCTCTTCTTCACCCACGATCACCCTCATCATGTTAACTTTTGTTCAACTCTTTCACCTTTCTTCTTCAAGATTCATTGTCTCCCTCTTCTTTTTGCTAAAAGACCCAACCCATTTCACCTTGAAAGTTGATTTTTGTGTATGCTGAAGGAGCTAGGGTTCTTAGAGACTTTTGAAGAAGCCTTGGGTAAATCAAGTAAGTATAAGCATCGCTCTTCTTGATTTGAAGAATGAATCATGATTTGATGATAGTTAGAAGTTAAATGTTCATAAATTGAGGATGGGTATATGCAAAAACGTGAGTGAGTTTTGTGGCTAGATTAATGTCTTTCTTTTACATGTATGATGATTAATGATCTATAAGTTGTTATAAAGATGATTTAGAGTTAAAATGAATCCTTAATGTGTGTGGAAAGAAGTGCACAAAAATGTATTTGTGAATGGATATTGTTATGTTCTGATTTTGATGGATACAAACATGGATCATTGGTTGTTTTCGACATATATTGGATTGAGATTAGAACTTAAAGAAAAGGCAAGTGTAGTGTGTTGAAAAGAGAAGAACTAGGATGAAAGTTTTGAGATAAAATGATAATGGTGTTTGAAGTGTGATGGAAAAATGTTAGCTGTAACATTTTCCATTGATTATGCATCTGTAATTTAGCCATAACTTGTTCTATAAATATCCAAATGAGGTGATTTTTGATTTGGATTAAAGTAGATACATATGAATACATTTTGTATGAAGACATCGAATTCGAATTCTGCCTTTAAGAGTTTCGAATTTTGACTTGAAGTTGAGTACTAAGCGTAGGAAAAAGTGCAGAAAAACTGGATACATAATGGGTTTTGTTATGTTTTCTTGATGATGAAATAAAATGAGTATAGAGCTAAAGAAAGGGAGTAATGTGGTATCTTGAAATGGGAAGAATTAAGGTGATAA
>JANZXR010000171.1:15518297-15542781 GCA_027575705.1 Erythroxylum echinodendron | reverse complement strand
CACTTGGATATACTTTGGGGAAAGAAGTATAAATTTTTCTGTAAAACTCGGATTGAGGTCATTTAGGTATGGTTTTAAAGAGGACTTTGAGATCTACAACTTCTATGAAGACCCCAAGAAGAGATTTTGATTTATAGAGGGTCGAAAATTTAAGTGTCAATAAGAGACCCGTAAAGGTCCACTTAGCAGACATGATGTCCCTTCAAACGGACATGAGCGGGGCTGGAAAGCTGAAAAACCCTACAAGATCCACCCAGTGGACATGAAGTCCACCTAATGGACATTCACGGGTCAAGTGGTCTTAATTAAGGCTTAAATGGGATTTGGAAAGAACCTAGAATGATGCCTTGATTAAGTGACTAATGTGTGATATGTTTGGAGTGATAATTTGGGTTATAACTTAGTGAATGAATGGATGATATCAAAGTACCAAAGGCATGAGTATAATGCGAATGAAGACGTTCATATGATTGTAATTGTGATTCACAGGATATGAGTAATGAGTACATAGTAAAAGTGAATGAGAATTGGATATTATGAAAGCAAATAATGATAAAAATGAGAATGTGCATAAGATGTGAAATCTGATAACATACCTAGGATTGTCATTGAGCATGCGTTGTACATAGTTCATATACACATTTGTGCATAGATGAATACTTAAGATTGCACAATTATTAATGTATTGTATATGCAACGTGTGTGTTGCATAATATTGATGTGCAGGATAAAATGTTCGCATCCAGACGTTTACAGATCTTGGAAGTAAAAGCTAATCTGGAGTGTATTGTGAGTTTACCTAGATGGTCTCATTTCATTCTTTGTTCTGATTTCAATTTTTACATTGAATGACTACAGTTATGATTATTATGCAATGTGAATATGATTGATGTGAATGTGAATTGCTTATGTTGATGCCGAACAATGAAGGTCTGAGACTTGATGCATGAATGTGATATTAAAGTGCTACTTGTATGTGAACATGACGAAATAAATGTTGCTTAACAATTATGTTGAATGCCAGACTAAGGTCTGACGATGAATGTGACCTGAGTATGAATATGCATATGAATGAAAAAGTAATTCTAAACTTAAATGTTGAATGTTGGACTAAAGTCAGATGATATGTGAAAGTGACTGATTGATCATATGTGATTAATGCATTCCATTACATGAATGCATGAAACATAAAGGAAGTTATGAATGGAGTAGCCACCACAAAAGAACTTAAAGCTCAGAATGTGAAAAAGAGCTTAAAGCTCATATTGTGAAAAAGAGCTTAAAGTTCAAAAAGTGTATAAGAGCCAAAGGCTCACTATATAAAATGAGCCTGGTATCTCCAACTGATACGGGACAGTTATCAATGAGCCCGATATTCACAATAGATACGGGACAGTTATAGGCACTTGGTCACAACAAAATAATAAATGAAAGTGAGTCTCATTCACATTGCATTATAAGTGATATGTGAATTTGAAATGAGTAATTTGAATGCCCTGAATGTGATCCTATATGTTAAATGAAATGATGTAAATTATGTGAAAATATGCGAACTGTATGTGTTATGTGATTAAGTGAGCTATCGAGGATGGTCGCTTATTGAGTTCACAAAACTTACCCAAATTTTGCAATATTTTTCAAGCTCAGAAGAGTTACCCCATTAGGTTAACGAGAGTACAGCCACTACACCCAAGTAAGAGATAGAGGTCATGATCAGTTCGCGTCTATATTTGTACTTTCTTAATTTTTTGTATCAATTTGTATATTCTACGATTTTTGTACATTGTGTATTTGAACATTATGTTTATAATAACTTTCCAAATGAAAAATGTTTGTAAATGATTTTGTGATGTAATAACACTTATAAATTTAAGTGTTTTGTATGCATAATGGGCCTCAGTCACTAATGAAATTCGGATGATTTGTGAAATGATTGTAACCCTTGTGATTGAAAAAGTTTATGAATAAAGTGGGCCCAATTGATTATTGATTTCCGCATAAGTTTGTGCAAAAAAAATTGTACCAATTTTCAAGTGTTTAATTGTTCTAGCATGCCACCCTTGCGGGTACGCATGCAAACATCACTCAGGATGTTGGGTTCGTGTCTTGCGAGAGTGGGGTGTTACAATTTGGTATCAGAGCCCAGATTTAGTATCTTACATGGGCATTTTTTAAAATATGTGTCAAGTTACATACATTTTAGACATGTCATAGTAGGCAGTAACAACTGATCACTAGTCTGATTTGCATGTGTATGAGTCGCACACATGAGCATTTGTTAAGAGTTTAAGTTGATAGAAATAGTGAGAAGAATGATGATCTGTCAGAATGTGAGAAAAGAAAATAAAAATTTATGGATATCTAGAAATGAGAAATAGTATATCGTTAGATATGGCAGATAAAGATTCAATGCATTTGTATTGGTGATGTATTATAGAATTTGACATCAATATTGTACTGTGGTGGTATATTATCGAATGTGAAATAGATGTGAATACATTGTCGTGGATTGATTGAGGAAAATAGAGATATAAGTAGAAATGACAAGATTTAAAGTATACAAGCCAAGTTGAAAGAAATTAAAATTTTCTATGACCTTGAGAGGTTAAACTTGGACTTGAAATGAATGTTAGATAAATGTGATAGAGTTATGATTTAGCATAAAAATATGTCTGTGATATTGATATCATAATTTCATGATAATTATACATTTATAATTTTGAATGGATTGAGGATATACATATGGAAGGTGAAATAAATGACAATAGGAAAAATGAGATAGAAATGAGGAAGGAATAAAAGGAGAATGAAATAGACATAAATAACTTTTCATGAGATGAATGATATATATAGTAAGGAGAAATATTGTCTAAGATCAATTGAGATCAAAGTATTACTATTGTAAGAAAATAGGTGATCTGTCTCTGGATAGAATGGGAGGACCTTGATGATACACACTCAAGCATATGTGACAATAATCATGCCTACTACTTCATCGAGTTTTGGTAACCAGAACATTGTGACGTAGTAAGAAACTATAAAAATTGGTTTTCTTGAGGTATTAAGAATGGTTGATAGTGCAATGATGATAACAATTGATTGATAAAGATTACATGAATGGTATAGATGTTACTAGCAAGAAATCTTCTTTCGAAGAAGAATTTCACTAAATAAGGTTACTCAAACCAGATAGTTTATATTAAGAATGATTAATGGAAGAACAAATCATAAATGAATATGTAATGATTCAAAAGTGAGTATTGGAGTCCTAGTCCTAACGGAGACACAAGTATAAAATCTAGAATATGCTACTAAGAATGTATGTATTATGTTTGATGTAAAGTATCCAACTATATGGTTGGCTTCTTGAATTTGACGTGACATTATTGTTAATGTGAGGAGAATTTAGGTACACTATATTCTAAGCAAATATGTACAGGAGATACGAATTAGATATGATGAATGTGTTTCCAACACAGGAAGTTAAGATTGTAAATAAATTGAAATGAATGGAGAAACTAGTATGAATGAATAGACATTAGAATAAGTCAATATGAAATCATAGGAAATCAAATGAATGGAGAAAATCTTTCGAGAAAAGAAGTCAATTGCGAAACCGAAAATAACATGAGATAATACATAATAGTACCTCATTGAGGAATTTGTTACTTAAGGAATTACGAGAACTAATCATGGGTAGGTTAAGTTTTGGCTATATTTGTTTGAGTTAACAATGCCCCCGACAATGTCACAACATTGAAGAATAAAGGGTCCCAATTTTGCATGGATCAATTAGTGACTATGATCATAGATGATTCAATGAATGTATTTGAAAAGTTGAGGAGAATATTTTTAATACTTGAGTTAAATCTTACATATCATGAAGGTAGAAACAATTATGTGCCAAGGTTAATAAGAGTGAATCTTAGCTTAATCAAATAGAATGTTGGGTCGTATAGTATCTGAACATGGCATATTGGGAGACCCAAAGAAAATAGAGGTAATGATGAAGTGAGAAACTCCAAGGCATATGTATGAGAGATTTGGAGATTATGAAGTATACAATGATATCTTATACTAGGGATTCAAATACAATTTAATGCAGCATAATAAAGTGATTTCTTATCCATTGAGACAATTCAAGTCTCAAGAGTTGATTATTTGATACAAGATTTTGAATGTGTTGCAATAGTGATTGCTTGAGAGCTTGGAGACATAATATGTACAGTGAAACATTTTGGACATATATAAATGTACAAATCATTAAAGTTTAAGGCATTTATTGAGTTTGAAAGAATTGAAAATAAGATAGAGACAATGGATAGAATTATTTAAAAATTATGATGGTACAACTTAGTATTATCTGGTAAAGATAGTGTTGCATCTGATGCTTGAACATAAAATTCAATAACATAATGGCACGAATTCAGATATTGAGGTTACCAAGCCTAATGTAATAAAGAGAATAGAATGTCGAGTTGAATATTGAGGCAAAATGAAGTAGTATTGGCTGCATTGAAATTTAAGATTAGTTTCACATTAAAAGATTGACAAAACCCAAAGTGAGGATCCAGAATTGTGAATCTTATTGAGGAATTGAAAAATAAATATGAATTTCAAGTTTGAATTGAATTTGGAAGATAATACTTATGATTGAAATAAGAAGTATGTGTACTTGATAATAATGATGGAGCAAAGAGAATGTGATAATAATGATGGAGCAAAGAGAATGTTGAATCAAGTGGCTGAATGATTAAATTACGAACAATCTTACATGTTGGAGATTTGCTTAGAAATTATATTTTGGACTTCATAGGAACATGAGGCCAATGTATAGTTTTAATTGACTTTAAGCATAACAATCATTATTATAGTGATATCATTAGAATACCGTATGAGGCATTATAGGACAGATAGAGATGTCTGCCTTTATATTTGGATGAATAAGGCCTAAAAATGGTTAAAGGCCAGAATTGATTCAAGATACTATTGATAAGAGAAATGAATCTGTAATAGAAATTAAGTGATTCAAGGAAAAAGAATGAGTTAAGTGGATCAACACTGAAGGTATGGAAGATAGTGAGATGGACATAAGAGTTAAGTGTATTAACACTAAAGAGATGTGAATTATTAAGTGAAAGATGAGCTGTCTCCGAGAGTATGGTTTTAAAGAGGACTTTGAGATCTACAACTTCTATGAAGACACCAAGAAGAAATTTTTATTTATAGAGGTTCAAAAATTTAAGTGTCGATAAGAGACCCGTAAAGGTCCGCTTAGCAAACATGATGTCCCTTCAAACAGACATGAGTGGAGCTAGAAAGCTGAAAAACCCGAGAAGATCCACCCAACGGATATGAAGTCCACCTAACGGACATTCACAGGTCAAGTGGTCTTAATTAAGGCTTAAATGGGATTTGGAATGAACTTAGAATGATGCCTTGATTAAGTGACTCATGTGTGATATGTTTGGAATGATAATTGGGGTTATAACTAAGTGAATGAATGGATGATATCAAAGTACCAAAGGCATGAGTATAATGCGAATGAAGACATTCATATGATTGTAATTGTGATTCAAAGGATATGAGTAATGAGTACCTAGTAAAAGTGAATGAGAATTGGATATTATGAAAGAAAATAATGCTAAACATGAGAATATGCATAAAATTTGAAATTTGATAATATACCAGGGATTGTCATTGAGCATGCATTGTATATAGTTCATATACACATTTGTGCATCAATGAATACTTAATATTGTACAATTATTAATGTATTGTATATGCAACCTGTGTGTTGCATAATATCGATGTGCAGGATAAAATGTCCGCATCCAGACGTTTCCAGATCTTAGAAGCAAATGTTAATCTGAAGCATATTGTGAGTTGACCTAGATTGTCTCATTTCATTGTTTGTTCTGATTTCAGTTTTTACATTGAATGATTACGGTTATGATTATTATGCAATGTGAATATGATTGATGTGAATGTGAATTGCTTATGTTGATGCCGAACAATGAAGGTCCAACACTTGATGCATGAATGTGATATTAAAGTGCTACTTGTATATGAAAATGACGAAATAAATGTTGCTCAACAATTATATTGAATGCTGGACTAAAGTCCGATGATGAATGTGATCTGAATGTGAATATGCATATGAATGAAAAAGTAATTCTCAACTTAAATGTTGAATGTCAGACTAAAGTCCGATGATATGTGAAAGTGACTGATTGATCATATGTGATTGATCCATTTCATTACATGAATGCATGAAACATAAAGGAAGCTGTGACCGGAGTAGCTACTGTAAAAGAGCTTAAAGCTCGGAATGTGAAAAAGAGCTTAAAGCTCAGAAAGTATATAAGAGCCAAAAGGCTCACTATATAAAATGAGCCTGGTATCCCCAACAGAAACGGGACAGTTATCAATGAGCTAGGTATCCATAATAGATACGGGACAGTTATAGGCACTCAGTCACAACAAAGTAATAAATGAAAGTGAGTCTTATACGCATTGCATTATAAGTGATATGTGAATTTGAAATGATTAATTTGAATGTCCAAAATGTGATCCTATATGTTAAATGAAGTGATGTAAATTATGTGAAAATATGTGAACTATATTTGTTATGTGATTGAGTAAGCCATCAAGGATAGTCACTCATTGAGTTCGCAAAACTCACTCAAAATTTGCAATATTTTTCAGGCTCAAAAGAGTTACCCCGTTAGGTTAACGGGAGTATAGCCACTGCATCTAAGTAAGAGATAGAGGTCAGGATTATTTCACGTCTGCATTTGTACTTTCTTATTTTTTTGTATCAATTTGTATATTCCGCGATTTTTGTTTTATAATAATTTTCCAAATGAGAAATGTTTGTAAATGAATTTGTGATATAATAACACTTATGAATTTAAGTGTTTTGTATGCATAATGGACCTCAGTTACTAATGAAATTCGGATGATTTGTGAAACGATTGTAACCCTTGTGATTGAAAAAGTTTATGAATAAAGTGGGCCCAATTGATTATTGATTTTCACATATGTTTGTGCAACAAAAAAATTTGTATCGATTTTCAAGTGTTTGATTGTTTTAGCATGCCACCTTTGCGGGGTATGCACTCGAACATCACTCAGAATGTTGGGTACGTGTCTTGCGAGAGTGGGGTGTTACATATTCAATAAAATTAAGATGTAAATTAATTTATTTAATTTCTTATGCAATATTTAATAATAAATATTAGAAAATTATTATATTTTATTAAAATAAAATAAGCAAAATTTTTGTTTTCAAAAAAATTATCTTTTGAAATTTATGTATTTAAAAATTTTTAAATTTAAAATAAACTTATTAAAAGACTACAAGAAAATATTTTATTTTTGAAACAAAATCGTAAAATTAAAATAAATCAAATAATTAAATTTTTTAGTCATAGTTTTTATTATTAATAATATTAAATGATTAATAATATATATTTAATTGATTGTAAATAAAATTATAATAAAAAATGAAAATATAAAATTAAACTAATTTTTAATTTTCATAAGTTAGACAATATAGAAGAAAACAAACAAACTTTTATTATTGAATTTAAAAACAAAAATAAAAAATAAAAACTAAACAAACTCTAAATTAGGTATGCCGTAATAAGAGGAACATTTAAGGGTCAACAAAAATATGACCCTGTTATTGCTATTTATAATACGTTAAAAATTTGTGTCAATTGAACGTTTAAATCTGGTTTAACTACCTTAGTGTCAGTAAAAGCCTTGATAAATGATATTTATACGCCGACAAAGGATAGTGGCATGGTATCATGGAGGCCTCAAACTAAGTAAACAGGTCTCTTGTTCCTATTACTGTGTTCCTATCTTGTTTCATGAGCATCTATTTATAAAAAATAGATGGATAGATACTCATAAAATAAGACAGGAATAGAGTAACGAGAACAGGTGATTTAAACCCTTAAACTAGATTTTAAGGTACCAAGAGGAGAATAAGAGTTGATATAATTTACTTTCCTCAATTCTCTAATTTAGCCCTTTGTTTTAACTTAGATTATAATGCAATTAGAAAATTTAAATTTACAATTAAAAAAAACATGTAATTCCTGTTAATAAATGTTAAAACTAGAGCAACCAAAAAAGATGAAGTTTAATAAAAAAAGAGTTTATTACATCCATGTAACTTAGTTTGTGGGATTGTTTAAAAATATATTAAAAAAATTCTCATTCAAACTTCTCATTGTAAACTTTCATTATTAAAGTTGTTGACGTAATATGCATGCAACAAAATTTTCAGATGAAATTACAAAATTAATGTAGCAAATATGTTTATTTATTGGTTAATTTCTTTATTACATTTATATATTATTACTTATACTAAAAATATAATATCAATTTTAATTTTATAGTAATATTTATTTTAATATATTTCACAATAATTGATTTTATATGAAAGTTATTTATATAATTCATTAAAAAAATTTTATTATGCAATAAAAATAACATATTTATATTTACAATCTATAATTTATAAGTAACTAATATTTGTATAGAAGAGCATAATAATATTTAATGTCTTATTTTCATAATATTGATATTATTTTTGTATAAGGACAAATTGTCTTTCATTAAATAATTATTTATCATCCAATACTATATTAATAAATAAACAATATTACTTTGAGCAAATTTTAATTATTATAAATTGTAACATGCATGTAATAAATAATTTATTAACTTAATAATTGTTTAACTGGCAATAGAAGCAACCTCACTTGAGTTTATGGCAACCTAAGCACCTAAGAATTTCTTACCATGAAGACAAGTGCCATCATCTAACACACACCCATGGTTTTATGTAACCGTTCACTATTTCTAAAAATAATCTCACTTTAGTGTCTTTCATTACATATTATACTTCTTTTTTCTAATCTTTTTCTACTTAGAAAAAAGGTTTACGTTTTTTGTCCGATGAACACATGTGAATCATACGGCAAAACCACCACTGCATTTAAAGAACTTATCAACTGGCCTGAGGAGACCTAAAGCATTGGATGCTTTTCATAATTATGTCTATAAATTTTTAATTGTTCTTTTAATTCCATGCATAGGGCATAAATGATATATTTATACTTAACTCCCAAAATTAAAATTAAAATTAAAATTAAAATTAAAATTATACATATATAAAGGAAAAAAGATGTCTATAAATTTTTAATTGTTCTTTTAATTCCTTGCATAGGGCATATATGATATATTTATACTTAACTCCCAAAATTAAAATTAAAATTAAAATTAAAATTATACATATATAAAGGAAAAAAGAACCCCTCCCTTACTTCTTCAGCTGTCACAGTCAGTCGCTTGCAAAAGCCTTCGTTTGCCCTAAAGAAGCAAACGCCTACAAATACAAAGACGAACCCACAGCTACTCTCATGGCCACTGACGACGCAGAGACAATCTCTCTCAACGCTTCTGTTGTTCCTCCAGAGTCCCAAAACTCGCCTCAACTCCCCAATCCCCAATCTAACCAAAACCCTCTCGAACCTGACCCGTTAACCCTAAATCCCGATACCGACTCCGCTTCTGCGCCCAAGCCCACCACCTCCACCACCAAGTGGCCGGGATGGCCCGGAGATTGCGTCTTCAGATTGATAGTGCCGGTCCTCAAGGTGGGCAGCATTATTGGTCGCAAGGGCGACTTAATCAGAAAGATGTGCGACGAAACTCGAGCTCGCATTCGTGTTCTTGACGCTCCTGTTGGCACTCCTGATCGTGTTGTATGTTTTCTGGCACCGTTGTTATACTGCTTCGTAATTGATTCTGTTGTTTCTTTTTTCCTAATTTCAGTGGCTGTTTAATCAGGTTGGATATGCCCTTTTCTTGGTTTTCTCTTCTTCTTCTTCTTTTTTTCTCCCTGTAATGACTCCAATTTTAAGTCTTGGCCAAAAGAATGAATGCACTCGAGCTTTATTTGAGCTGGATTAGCTAGAATTTAAAAAACTATTGTTGCTTTAGGTATTGATATCTGGAAAGGAAGAACCAGAGGCACCACTATCCCCTGCAATGGACGCTGCGATAAGAGTTTTCAAACGGGTTTCTGGATTGCCAGAAGGTGATGTCAGTGCATCTGGAGCTGCTGGAATTGCATTTTCATCTATTCGGTTTTTGGTGGCATCCACACAGGCTATTAATTTGATTGGAAAGCAAGGCTCCTTAATCAAATCAATCCAGGAGAAAACTGGTGCATCTGTCAGGGTATTGTCAGAAGGTACACATTATATATTCTATCTTTTACCATGATCCAGTTTCGAGTTTAGAACTTAGCTTAATCAATAATCTGAGAGGTTGCTAAGTCTTATATTTAGAATGTTGTTGTTTTTTTTCCCCTCTTGGGTGGTCTTGAAAAGAAAATTTTATGGTTGTCTATGTGGTTGAAGCTGAATTTGCTGCCTTTTGGGGAGTTTAAAATGCATCTAAAGCCAATGACATTGTGTTGTTATTCTCGTCAGGTAGTCTTGAATCTTTATCTACAAAGTTTTCTATGAGAACTTCCAAGTTTTAAATATTGTTATAAACTTTCTTGATAACTCATATGGATTCCTAAGTACATGTTTTAGCTATGTGAGTATGCTAGATTCCCCATCAAGCAAAAAATATCTTGCCAACAAGGCAGTAGATGATCTATCAACCAAATTTAAAAAGCATAGTGAGATAGAATAGTGTAAAAGGTTCACTTGGACTTGTAGTTGCAAAATTCCCTATGTGAGGTCTTGAACATTACATATTTGGCAATGGCAATATAATGATTCTAACCTTCAATAAATTTCACTTGAAAATATTCTTAAAAGCTTTTTATCTAGTTCAATGGTATTCTCAACTTCTATAAATTGATCATCACAGTCTTATATAAGTTCCTTATCGACACCAAAGAAATCATTTTTTAAACATAATATTGCTCCTCTTTTATTGATGAGGAAGGATTTTGGAATCATGAACATGAACTCCATTATGATGCTTGAGACCATGTTTGTGGTAGGTTGTGATGCAAAAGAACTTAAAGTTTATAAAAGAAATAAAAGAGAGAAATTACTCAATCAAAGCTTTAACTTGGTATAATGAAGAGTGGGAGTAGATGTGATGTCAAGGACAGCCAAAGGTTGCAATTTACTTTATGTTAACTTTTTCTTATTAGATAGGGAGTAATAATAAGTTAGATATATTGTCTTGGTTTGTTTAGAACCTAATATTATTTAAGAATAGAGAATCCTTATTAGAGTATGATTCAATTGTATCTTGGATGTCTTAGTTGATAATCCTTTTATTATTAGAATAGGTTTCTAAAAAGTTTTCTACATATATATTTACTAAACTTCTCAATAAAAAATTTGAATTTTCTCTATAAACTTGAGTTTTAAACTAGGGAGTTTGATGCTTTCTCTAAGAACAATTTGTAGGCTCGAAGATTGATTCTTCGTTTCCTACCTTCTATTGCTTGTTTCTTCACTTAAATTCAAGCACTTATAGCCCAAATTTCTAACAACCAAAAACCTAAAATTTCAGCCATATCAAACCTGAGATTTTAGCAGTCCAATTTTATAACTTTTGTGGGTTCTAGCTACTAGTTTGATATAGGTCAGGATATTCAACTTATGACAAGGAATTTTATGTATTGATATCTTCTCTTTACAATTGGTGTGAAAAGGCATGACTCATAAGGTGATTTTTTGGGAACAATTTAACTTTGTTATGGAATATTAGCCATGAATTGAGTTAAGGCAGCTAATGCATTAAGTACAAAGAGCCATTTTCTTAACAGTTAGGCAGTAAAAGTTATGGGGTTTGAACAAATTAAAAAAAATATGTTTCAAATCAAGATTTTGAGATAATTTATTTGAACATTGTAGCTAGATAAAGGGACAGCCACTACCTTTTTGTAATCCACGATCACTTATCTTTTCAGAGGGAATCGACTTTGCCTATCTAATACTTTTATAAGGGAACATGTGATTTGGGAATTACATGGAGGAGTAATAGTAAGCCATTTTGGAAGAAATAAAACCATAGCAATGACTGAAGGCCACTTTTATTGGCCATCTTTAAAGCAAGACGTGTTTAAGGTCATTTGACAGTGTTAACCATGTAGCTAAAGGAAAGAAGCAAAATTTTGGACTATACACACTACTAATTTTTCTTCATGAACTATGCCAGGACATAAGTATGTATTTTGTCTTGGGAGTGCTTAAATCTATAAGAGGTCATGATTAATTTTTTGTGGTGGTCGATGGGTTTTCAAAGACGAGTCATTTAATTCCATGTTCTAAAACTTATGATGTTGTCTACATTGCTAAACTCTTCTTGAAAGAGGTTGAACATCTCCATGGATTATCTTTAACCATTGTCTTTGATTGCAATGCAAAATAATGAGTTATTTTTGGAGAAATCTGTGGAAACATTGAACATTAAGCTTTAGTTTTTAAGTTTCTTACATCCACAAATCAATGGGCAAATGGAGGTGTTGAATTGAAGCTTGGGGGACTTGTTGAGGTGCTTGGTGGGTGATAGTGTGAACAATTGGGATCTAATTCTTCCTATGACAGAATTTGCATACGATAATTCTATCAATAGTTTAATTGATTAGAGTCCTTTTGAGATAATTTCTATAATTCAACCAAGGAAGCCTATTGATATGGTCCACTTACCATGAACAACTTAGTGTTGATGCTGAAAGTTTTGCATGACACTAGAGGGATTGGTACAACGAAGGATAACTAACAAGTTGACTTAGATGATCAACATCGTCTATTGTTGGAATTCAATGAAAGACATGATGATAATAACGATTCATTTACAGCATTTTACAAAAAGAAAATATAAGGTGTTTTATTTAAGGAGTGTTCGACCTTATAAGATCCTCAAGAAGATAGGCGGTAATGCTGATGTTCTGGAATTACCAAGTGAGATGAGAACTTTGTATGATATGTATTTTTGTGAAAGATCTAGTCATGGGTCGACTTATAGGAAAATCTTCTTTTCCTTCGTTGAAGTTCTTTCCCCTCATTGACTTTATGCTTATCGTTGACAAGCTTTTTGTCAACTGTTTTTAAGGAAAATTTTGACTGCTTTCTTATTCACTGTAATGCCCTTTAGATAGACTGAACACAAAGTTTTCAGGAACTAAAATCGAATAGGTATTTGCTAACTTAGGCTCCTACTAAAAATAGACACATGAAAATAATAAACTTATTAAATAAAATAACTACTGCAAAATTAAGATAATTACTACAGAAATATAAGATAACTACTGTAGAAACATAAGATAACTTCCTAATCAGCTGCTACCATTAGTTTCTAACTACTCTCCTTGTATGTTTCGTCCTCAAGAATGAATCATACATATCAAACTGGTCCTATCTTCAATGTTGCAAACTTAATTATTTATCATGAATATGATGTTATATAGTCTCTTATTGTAGATGTGAGAAATTTAAACCTTCATCTTAAAAAGAAGAAAAGAGGAAGTTCTTGATAAACAAATTGTGGCCATAAGAGTTGATGGATATTGGCAATTTCTTGTCAGGTGGAAAGGAAGATTAACTTTTGATATTACTTGAATTTTAGAATTTGAATTTTAGAAGTTGAATACGAACTTGTATGATTAATAAGTCACATTTTCATCGAGGAAGATTTGGACAAGTACGGAGAATTGATGCAAAAAAAACTTAGGATTTATAAGAGAAATAAAAGAAGGCAAATTACTTAATTGTAAACTTTAATTTGGTAGAATGAAGAGTGAGAATTGATATGACAAGAAGGGTAACAATGCTGTAATTGAATTTATACTAGGTTTTCCTTATTAGATAGAGAGTAATAATAAGTTTGATATATTGTCATAATTTATTTAGGACTTAATCTATTTAAGAATAAAGAATCTTTTTTAGAGCATGATTCAATTCTATTTTGGATATCTTAGTCGAGAATCCGTAGACTAAGAGTTCTAAGAACTTATATATACGTGTACTCAGCCTTTCAATAAAAAAGCCTGAATTTTCTTTACAAGCTTGAGTTTTCAACTGGAAAACATGATGTTTTCTTTAAGATTCTTAGGCTCTCTAAGTAATTCCTAGTTTCCTATCCTCTAATGCTTGTTTCCTTAGTAAAATTCTAGCAGTCGTAACCTGAATTTGTAGCAACCAAAAACCTAAAATTTAATCCATATCAAACCTGAAATTCTGGCAGTCAGACTGTAAGTTTTGTGAATTCTTGTTACTTGTTTGATATCTCTTATACGTGTCCTATATGAAGTTGTTGCATTTCTTGTTAATGTGTTTGTTAAGTTCCAGTCTAGTATGGATCTTTGATTTATAAATGATAAGAAACATATTTAAACAACAAAAGAGGGGAGAAATTGGTATCTTCTGATATCTCAACGATCACAAACCATTTTAATCCACGGATTCCTTCCTTATATTGTCATCATGACCATAAAAGATCACACAAGTGTTGGAGATGTATTTTTTTAGTTGCAATACAAGATTTGTTTATTTGTTCATAATGAGCATCTATATGCATATAATAATCATTTGATGTTTGCTTTGTGCCTTTTCATGATGTTCCCGCCTTCTTTTAAAATGTAATTAATTAGCTGCCTATTATATAAAGCATAAAAAACATAAAGAGCAAATTGTGAGTAGTGAAGATTTTTTGCTTAGTGCTTTTCAAACAATGAAGTTCTATTCTGAATATATCCATGTTCTCTAAGCATGCATTATAATTCTTGTATTCACCCATTCTTCTAGCAGATATCTTCAGCTAAATTTTGTCTGCGGTTTTGGGAACTAATACACTAATCTTCATGCTTCCAGATGAAGTTCCCTTTTATGTTGCTACTGATGAGAGGATTGTTGAATTACAAGGAGAGACATTAAAGGTTCTTAAGGCTCTAGAAGCTATAGTAGGCCACTTAAGAAAATTTTTGGTTGATCACAGCGTTCTTCCTCTTTTTGAAAAGCATGTAAGCCTGGATCTATTTGTGATTGGTAACTTTTCTTTTCCATGTGCTACAGTTCACAAGTTTGCTACATTCATTTGCAGTATAATGCATTAATCTCACAGGAACGTCAAGTGGAGGCCACGGTAGACAATCCATTGCTTAATAGCTCTCAGGGTGGGATAGATACTGATTTTACACTTTCGGCAAAGAGGGAGTCTTTGTTACTTGATCGCGAAACTCAGTTAGTAGAACCAAAGATCCCTCCCTCGAGGATATCAGTCTATGGACAGGATCCTAGCTTTCCGTCTTTTCGATCTTCCCTATTCAATCATGCTACTGGTCCCATTGTTACCCAGGTCCAAAGTTAGAGCTTACTTGAAGATAAACTGTTTTCATTTACGGAACATTGCCTCTATCCTTGTGTGCTTCATCTTGATACCCTGCTTCTTTGTTTCAAGTACTGATCTATATGCATGATGAAATAAGTAGAAGAAACAGGAAAGGATGGCTAATTTCTGTAGCTCATTGATTTAGAAAGTTCATTTGTTTGTTTGCACACTTGAATGCTCATTGTTTATGGTTGCACTTCAATTGCATAAAGTTAGTATTACTGAAAAAGAACGACTACGTCTAAGCTTGAAATCATTTAATGCACTACTTTTGCACTCTTTTCCCAAATCATTTCCCTATTTCCACTGTGTTTCTTACTCTTATCGTTATATGATACTTCATTTGAACAGGTGACACAAACTATGCAAGTACCCATTTCATATGCGGAGGACATAATTGGGATTCGTGGAAATAATATTGCATACATTCGTCGTACCAGTGGGGCCTTAATAACTATTCAGGAAACTAGGGGGGTGCCTGATGAGATAACTGTGGAGATCAAAGGCACTGCATCACAGGTACAGGTGGCTCAGCAACTGATTCAGGTAAGACATTGATTGTTGGAGTAATGTCTCCTAGGAATTTCTTCTGAAGATCAGATTTTACTTAGAAAAGATTAAGAACATGGAAATTAATTCATTAATGAGGTTGATTGATTTTTGTGTATGCGCGCAGGACTTCTTAAGCAATCGCAAAGAATCAGTGTCAAGCAGTTATAGCAAGTACCAAAGCAGTTTGAGGTCAATCTACTCCCCGTTGGATAGTACATCTTATCCTTCATCGTCATTGTCTGGACAAGCCTACGACAACTATGGGTCCTCTGGTGTAGGAGGCTACAGTGCTTACAGACTTTGATGGTATAAAATTAAGAATGAGCAGTTTTCATTGTTTGAGCACCTTCCCAATATTAAAAATTTGGGAGAGAATGACTTCTCTTGTTATGTATTATTTGTAAAGTGATAAAACTAGTAGCTCCATCCAGTTCTGCATATCTGCTGATCTTTCGGACAATAATAGCCGCCAATTTTTATTTATTCGTTTGTTTTTTTCTCGGGCGTGTTTATTTAATGTGGAATTTGTACAATATGGGTACGGGTAATTTGGAATCCACACACTACTTTGAATTAGGTTGAAAAAAAATATGGAATATCACCCGTTAACAGACAAATTCAATACTTGAAAACTTTTAACGATAATTACCTTTTTCCCGTTTCTTTCAAATTTTGTTGCATATAAATGAAAAAAGAACTGAAATTACAAAGTCCCGTTGTGTATAAGGTGTAGCTGCATTATCTTGAACTTACAAAACAGGAACCAAGCATCCAAGAAAATGCCAACCTTGAATCTGTACACGAATGTGCCGGTGGATGCTGTGACCACCTCTGATATTCTTAAGGACGCCACCAAAGCTGTTGCTAAAATCATCGGCAAGCCTGAATCCGTTCGTTTCCTTAGTATCCGTCTGTCTGTCTTTCTTATTGATTATCAAATGTTCGACAAAATTACGCTGTGAATATGCTATGCCTTTTAGATCTTAATTACGTGGTTTTGGAGTTGTTGTGCACTTCATGCTCGTAATGTCATTCAACAACTTCGCTTGTCTTGGAACAGTATGTCATGATTTTGCTGAACGGAGGAGTGCCCATTTCATTTGCGGGCATGGAAACACCAGCTGCATATGGAGAGTTGATCTCCATTGGAGGGCTTGGGCCAAGTGTCAATGGGAAATTGAGCTCCACCATTGCGGAGATTCTTCAAACGAAGCTGTCTATAGAGAGCTCCCGCTTTTACATCAAATTCTATGATGTTCAGGTACTCTGTTATGATTTTCTGGTTTGGGTTTTGCTTGTTCCTATTATGAAAAATGTTCAAGTTCACATTTTACTCGGAATGAAGCAGATAAAAGGAACTAGCCCTCCCTTTGTTGGTATTTGAAAGAACAGTGTAATTGATTGGAATTGAATTTTTCCAGTGAGCTTCTAGGCGTGAAGGGTCTAGGAAGAAGAAAATTCATTATGCAATAGTGGACTTTGACGTAGCGTAGTAGCATGAAAATTAAAGACTAGCACTCGGCACTTGTTTCAAATTTTACATTTGATAACAATATTTTGGTTAAAATTTTGGTGGTGTGAGAACAAATGGCTGCCTCTTGTTAGGTATTGCAGCAAGCATTTGCATCTTTTTATTGTCTTAGGATAATAGAATCTTAAATTTGTATGACCTATAATTATCATGAGAATTGTTTGGTTAACGCTGAGGCAAACAATACTCTATTACCAACTTTTTCATTATTATCTACATGCTGAGCTCTTTTTCCTATTTGTTTCACATTTTCCAAGCAGCGGTCTTTCTTTGGCTTCAATGGCTCAACTTTCTGAACTGCTTCATACCCGGAGACCAAGTCCCTGGAGAATATTGGTTCGCATATTGAAGCCCTCATAATGCTTGCTTAAACCTTTTCTGTTGCTACTTTTCCATCATTTACCTTGTTCTGCATTATTACCAACTGTACCTTTGAATTTGTCTCATGGAACTTAATAAAACATTAGAAAATAGGGTATATATATTCTGGCTTTTGTGCTTTCAGAAATTCTGCAAGAATGCAGTATTTGATTTTAACCTGGCCAAGGTTTTAAAGTATCAGCAGTATTATCAAAACATCACATACGTTATTCTAGGGATGTTTTGGAAAGAATTCACGCTGCGATGACTGCAACTCATTATACATACAACACAATTTGCAGAAGACAACCGCAATCATCATTGTTTAAAACCATGAAACCTGGACACAAATACAGTAGAATGAAAACTGCTCCTAACTACCCAATTAGTCATTATGTCTTTAACAACAAATAACAAAGACTTAAATGTTATTTGTTCCAAATGGGAAGCCTTTTCACCAATAATCAGTTGTTTCTCCTCCCTCTTCCACCTCACAAACCAAAGCTGGACTGAAGCTGAATTCACATTCTACTTGTATCGTTTTTGTTTATGCAATCATATGAAAAGCTCCTTCTGAAACCAAAAACTGGAACTAAAATTAATGGGAATGGATTTGGTGTAGTAATTATAAGATGGAAACTGATAATATGCAGTCAGTTAGAACTGAGTTCGTAGTAATTATGTGATATGAGCAGGAGCACGAATCTCCATGGAATTGCCATGAATGACAGAGACAAGGGAGGAGAGCTAGTTATGCCAGTGGAGCTCATGACCGGAGTTAGGTCCAAGAGATTTAAGGAAGCTCTCCATGTACATGTGGGCTATCTTTTGGAGAGGATGGAATAGTCCAAACCTATGAGAGGAGAGTTTTATGGATCCCAACCCAAATTGATTCATCTAATTCAAATCTTTAGATCGGATACTCTTGGGACTTGAAGACTTGGACTATTAACCTCATACGTTAGATCTTTTAATTATTTTTAAGTTAAGACACTTTTTTGTTTTAGGCTAACCCACGTTAAAGTCCGAGTACTTATTATTAAGGGTTATGGTGAAAGAACCATTATCTTTTGATTGAGTCATCAACCATAGTGAGGTTTATTCCTCTTATTCTTATTTCAACACGAATCAATAATTCACTTATCAATTTTTCCCAAATTGTGGCGTGCTTGTTTGATTCAATCTTCTGGTTTTAGTTCCGATCATCTAGGTTGCTCGAATTACGTATTCGTAGGGATTGAACCTCGCGTATCTTCTTATTTTGTTGAATTTCGAATTTTGTTCTTTCTTGTCTTTTCTTACTGGAAATTTTCAAATATCCACAAACCTATCAATCCGATGCCATCATCATTAACTTCCAAGGATTTTTGGACAATCCTTCATTGAATCACCTCCGTGCGTGCACCATCATGATTCTTCTTTAGTCTTTCCATAGAATTAAAACTTTGTAAGGTAGCATACATGATGCATGCGTGTTGGGGTTTGCAGCAACTTTCCTGGCAGGAGGATATTAATTTCCCTTGCTAGAAGCATTGTTTTGTTGGTCAGACATCTGTTGGTCAAAAAAATGCTGCAGTTGTTTCAAGCTTGGAGAAGAAGGCAACGGGAAATAATCTAAACCTACTTCAATTTCAATAAAGTGTATAAATCTTTTTGTACCCATGAGAATTTGGCAATTCTCACCACCTCCTCAAAGTGGTCAAGTTTTGGAGTCATTAATTACGGAGAGTTAGAATATAATTAAGTTGAACAAACAGACAAAATTTAATTTGCCAAACCCATTTCTTCAGCACTAACTCATAAATTGCTAACTACTATGGACCCCATATATAACCATAAATTGCTAATTACTGTGGACTTGTAACTCATTTCTAAACGTAAGCACATTGGGTTAAGTTTGATATTAATTCTTTGAAACATACCTTAAAACTAATTTAATATAATTCGCATTTTAGGGGTGGACAAGCATTGTTTAAGTTCACAAAATGGTATACATAATGATGGAGATTTAGGTTTGCTCATCTTAAGAGAAAGTTTCAACGTTGTTATAAATAGCCTTTACGAAAATCTCGGTTATGGTCCCATAGTTAGGTTTTTGAGTTGACTACCCTACTTCATATAAATGGTCACCGGTCACCGGTCAGATCTAATTAGCCAATTCTTTAATCACATCAGCGTTTGGGCAATTATCAATCCAACCAAGTTATTAATTAATTAAGATCATTTGCGTAGCGTATTATCTCTCTTTGAAAGGCTCAGCACACTAATCTTGAGATATGAAATTGATGCTTGGTTGGAATTAATTAGGCATCTAATAATAATGTTAAATAGAATGACATATGATCCCTCCATGTTTCTCCTTTTAGTAAGTCTTTTCTTTATAGCGTATAGGTTGACTGTTGCATAAATACATAAATTAAAACGACCAAGATTTCAACTACAAATAAGAAATAAAGACATTGTCTTGTCTTTTTAGTACCTAAAAAATATATAATTGATATAATATTCACCTATAAACTTCAAAGGTTTCAACCTTAACAAACAAGGGAGAAACTTTGATTTCTCTGCTAAATTCTAAAACAACTGTACCCAATAGAACTTTTGTTGAAGCATAAAATTTGGAAAGGTTTAATAGTACGCAACCTTACTTTTAACTAACAGAGAAGTTTCGAAAAGAAAGTATCTTCGAATTACATAGCAAATCTAGTTTTTTTTTTTTTTTTGGTGTTGGTAATTATGGCACACGAGCTAGTAAAATATGTTTGAAAATTGAGAGTGTCATTTGGAAAATGTACCTATTGTTAGTGGTCATTAATAATATGATTACTTGGACTAAAAGTAAAGTAATGATCAACAGCGGCAATCCTAAGTTAAGCAGTATCTAATATAAATGATGTGTAGGTAGTGCGTTACTCTTAGAATAATGATTCATTTTCCTTGTACGTTGCTGTTTGCGGCAAGAGTTTGGAGTAAGCTAATTAACATATAATTACGTGCGATAAAATCAAAACGGAAGCTGATTAATTAACAAGCAAACAAACTATCTTGAAGAGGCTGAAGTGTTTAGAGTAAGCTAATTCACATATAAGTAAGTGCGATTCAATCAAAACAGAAGCTGATTAATTAACAAGCAAACAATCTACCTTGAAGAGCCTTAAATTAATTCAGGCTCTAAAGTCAGCTTTTGAATATTATCATGATGATTTGTACGTAAACTGAAATACAAAACTATTCTTTCTCACCACCCTCCCGTTAGTTCATGAGTTTTGCTCAAAAGTCGAAATACATTGGTCGAATTAATGCTGCATTGTTTTCAACATGTCTGCCGTATTCACGAAGAAAAAGAGGCAGAACCATGGCTTTCAAATGCTCGATGGCTTTCAAATGCTCAACCATATCCACGTTGATGATTAATTACCTTTTGTTTTCCAACCTAATTGACAATCATTTTTAGTTTGTGAGAACAAGTTTTATACTAGAATATCCTTTTTTTGTGCTTCTTTATGAGTAGGCCATCATAATATTTTTCTTTTTTCTTAGGCTAATATAAAGGCAGTCTCTTTTGTTCAAACTTGCAAAAAAAAAAAAAAAGAATTAATTTCAGAAATATGACACTAAGTTGCTCACATGAACTCATAGGTTTTGGCACCTCTGTGGTAGACCATTTTTTTTTCTTTATACTTCTTTTGCACGTTCCTTGAAGTAAGAGCGAGAAAATCTTCAGCCTTTTCCTTTTGCTTTGCTTTGGATCACACAATTGGCAAAGAAAGCAGCCTAGGACCTACGTACCCAACACCTACGATTACAAACAATTTGTAGTGTTATTAACAGTGTAATTTAGGTGATAAAAAAGTTGTGGATGTGATTTTATCATTGAATTAGACTCATTTCCAGAAATTATATCATTATATTAATTTAGAGGGCACCGTTGCTTAGGTAAATTTTGAAAGCACTAGGTCCTTCTCCTTTAATTGGGGATGTCAATGAATTGGACAGCTATGAGCTGAATTGACCCGACCTTAAGTTGAGAGGCAGGCCTAATCTTCTTATAGGCTAATTAGCCTATGACTTAGGGTAATTCGTCTTTTCTTTTTTAAAAAAATTTATAAAATGAAGTTAGTTTTATAGTTTCGATCTGGCCACTAGTTAGTCTGTGCTCGACTCAACTTCAGCTTGTAGTTCAATAGGTCCGAATTATTTTAACCCCTAATCTACCCATAATCCGACCAACTTAGATCAAAATCAAATCTGATCAAATAAGTCATGCCAAAACTGACATCCGTAACTTTTGAATTCAAAACTTAATATTGCTACCTTCGAGTGGATGCCATGCCACCGTTGTTTTTGTAGCAGCCCATTGTGACAGATGACAAGTACCTTGGTCCACTAATAGCTCCATTAGCTTAGCTCTCAAAGGTGCAAGTGACAAATTGGGAGCATCAAATGACATCATCAGAGAGTGACCCATGCATTATTTTTTTTTAAAGAAGAAAACAAAATCAGTGATTCCACTAACATGCCAATGTCTTTGTGTTATTTTCAGCTTTGATATTCAATTAAATGTTCATTGTAACTATTGAACTAATTTCATAACATGCAAGTTGTTCAAACCATTAATACCAACTCATTCTTGGAAACTTTTTTTCTAATAGCACACTGATACATTATTAACTGCATAATTGGTCTAACATACCCCTATTACTAGTAAGTGGAAAACCAATTCAAACGATCTTATATTCTCTTGTTATTAGAAAAAGATCTTAGAAGACGCTTAAATTGTTTTTTTATTATTTATTCACATATTAGCTGAGCTACTAATTTCCATTTATGGCCATTCTGCAGAATCTAGCAAAGATGTTATAGCCTCCAGGTCCAAAGTGGCATTGTCCTCTAAGATAGCATCTGTGTTCCACTCCTTAAACATTGGCTCTTCCAACGTTGTGGAATGAACAGGGATGCCCAAATCCTGGTTGTACTCATCGTAGTCCGCTTGAAGTTCTGACCCATTGCTTGCTTGAAAATTGAAGTTAAAGAACTGGGATGTGTCCTGTTCAAGGGTATGCAACTCTTGGCCATCATCTCCACTGCAAAATGCTGGACTAAGATCAGATGCCTGAAGCTGATTCATACTTGGGACTTGAAGCTCCGGTGGGCGTGGCAACTCTAGTGAGATCATAACCTTGGTGCACCTGGTGGCCTTTGTATGGATGACTCGGGATGCCGTCGGTGAAGATTGGTCAACGGTGGATGGTTCCGTGGTGATGGGTCTGCATTTGGTTGGGGACTTGGTTTGGGACTGTAGTGAAGCTGATTGAGCGTTAGCTTTCTTGACCAAAGTAGTGTTCCAATAGTTCTTGATTTCATTGTCTGTTCGCCCAGGTAGCCTTCCAGCTATTAGAGACCATCTACAATCATGATCAAACGTTGCATAACTCAAGGAAAACCTATAAAAAATAATATGTAGATATAGTGATAAGAGGGAGAGAGATTTAGACAGAACCTGTTACCAAGAAGCTTGTGGAGTCTGATGATGAGCTCTTCTTCATCATTAGATATGTTACCTCTCTTGATGTCTGGTCTCAGATAGTTCAACCATCTCAGTCTGCAACTCTTGCCACATCTCTTCAAACCTAAAACATATGTGAGAGATATGTAACTAATAACTTGTAAAAAGAACAACATCCATGAATAGTAGCTAATCTAAGAAGATGGGGGACGAACATTTACCAGCTCTTTTGGGGAGGTTTCGCCATTTGCCTTCTCCATGAGCTTTAATGTAAGCAGTGAGAATTTTATCTTCTAAGGCAGTCCAAGCTCCTCTGTTGAGTCCTTCCTTGGAGCAACATGGACTCCTCCCCATCTCTCTTGTCTCTGCAACTTCTACTCTGTCTGTCTCTGTCCCTCTCTTAAGACAATCACAACAAAAGTTTGAGAGGACCCAAAAATGTAACCTTTTTATAGGCGGGCTAAGGAAATAATTAATGTCGTAATTTAAGTATGATTTGGAAGGTTACGACGTAATGGTCAATTTTCTCGAAATTTATTAAGGAATATCACTGATTAGTAGTATATCATTGCTGACAAATATGTTTTTTTTATATATATTATAGAATGTAAAGAATTAAGCCTTTAAAGGCGATCGATCAAGCGTTTTACACAAGCTATAGAAAGCATTACAGAGGTGTTTGCAGAAATTAAAAGACAATATGAAGAGAGCTAACGGCAGCAGGTCTAGATATTCCACATTTCATTCCAATATACATTGCTGACAAATATGTTTCACCAGAGAAATTTTCAGGTCATGTCCTATCCAAATACATTATGTACCTGGGTTAGACGTTATTCCTTTGTGACCGCAAGGTTATAAGTTTGAGAAACAGAGACAATTTCTTCGTAAAAATGCAAAGAGAAGCTTGTCTAGCTTTACTAGTCCTGAAAGCCAACTTAGATGTTCTATTATTAATTGCACGCAAAAAGATTGCTTGATGGAGCGCAAGTTTTTGGAGGAAAAGATTTATCAAAAACTGACGAGATACTAAAATAAATCAACCACTGCAACATCGGACCTAGTTTCTGCAAATTTTATAATGTTTTGCTTCAGAAGAGGCTAACTGTTCAATCTTCGTCGTGGGACCGCATGCAGCTAAAACACAA
>JANZXR010000171.1:15494150-15504273 GCA_027575705.1 Erythroxylum echinodendron | reverse complement strand
TTATGCATACGTCTAGAGTTTTTTAATCTCTCTATACTTTTAAGTTTATATGTATTATATTCTTTTAAGTCTTTCATCTGAGAGAGAATTAAAAGAATATAGTACATATAAACTTCTAGGTCGTGATAGATGATGTAAGTCATAAAATATTCTCTTTCGAAAATTTTTGTGATTAGGAGCTCTTCTTTTGTGACTTTGATTCCTAGCATATGAATTGGCAAATGATATGCTTATTTACACGTATGATAAATGGGGCATATGTAATGGCTTTTATAAAATGTGATGCTATAAGGATAATGAGATTGGTGATATTCTTCCGTGCTCTTTTAAGATGACTTTATATGAAAATTTTGTCTATTTTTGCTTTAATATCATGTACTCTAAGTCTAGAATTGTCACAATGCATAAAATTTTTCTTTTGTTAAGAATTGAATGATGATGTATGAGCATTCAAGTTTTATTGCATATAACTGTATGTTTATATGTTTATTTGGTAATTTAGGCAATAACTCATCTTGTAAATGCTTACCCCTTACAAAAAGTATCTTGTAATTACAGGTTCACTTTTATAAGTAAAAACAATTATATTTATATTGATCATTATAACTCTTTTAGGCTCCAAGCATATTATTCAAAATTTCTCTACCTATAATGAATTTAGATAATGATTATTTGAGTTTATTGATTTTCCTATTTGATGCCTTATTTACTTACATCAAAATATTGTCATTATTGTTGACAAGAATCACGCTTTAAAATTCTATCATGTCATGCATATCACATTTTAATTTCTCAATCTTATATTAAATATTTTATATTCTTTTTCGCAAGGCCTATATTATGTTAGAGAGCGTCACTCTTCTTTCTTCGTTGTAGTCTGAAATTATCCATCCATCCAAGTTAGTCGTCCAACTAATGTTTACCACATGTATTGCTTTAATAATATGATTATGATACCTTTGGATTTTATGTGAATGCAAAGGAGGTCTTCATTTTGTGTTGTTGTTTAGAATATTCTTATAATCATCAATGACTTTTTATATTTTTCTTTAATAGTCTAAGTATTTTCTGTATGTGGAATTAGTTTGAGCTACTTAACATAACTTCGAAGGACTGAAGCTTAATATTAATTTCAGGTTGAAATATACCACTAAAGAGAAGACAAGATATGATGCGACCAATATCACGATTCAGAGGAACTTACTGTATAGTTGTGAAAGTGTGACATTCGTCAACAATCGTTGTAGAATTATCCTCTGCCTCCAAATTAATAATGAACTTTTGGCCATTTTATTAGAATTACAAAAACTTATTATGTACAATTTTTATTATGAATTAAGATATTTTCAACTTTATATCATCAATCAAATTTATGTTTTAAAAATTAAATTTATACTATTACATTAATAGCTGTTTAAATTATGCATCAATTATAACATCATGAAATAAAATTTATTGATAGTATTGACAGTAAATTATAAAAAATGTTTTCTGATTGTTTTACAGACAAAAATCTGAGATCCTTTGGTAAAAATATCGATGAAATGATGTATACCATAGGCAAAAATATCGACGGAAAATAATGTTCTGTTGGTAAATTTACCGACGAAAAAATGTAAGCTTTCCGTCGGTAAATTTGCCAACGTTATACATTTTTCCATCGGTAAATTTACCAACGAAACATTATTTTCCGTCGGTATTTATTAGCTACGGTCATTTCTACGACACTTATGTCTATCAGTAAAATCCGTCGCTAATACTACATACCGATGGAAATTGAATGTTTTCCGTCGATAATTTCCATCGCAAAACTACGTTTTTCTTGTAGTGAATCAAGTGTATAACTAATAAGGGTTATGACAATTATATATTATAAATTCAATGTACTCCCTCCTATGCACCACTATTCCATCCCTTCTGCTTAATCAAGATTACAAATGGGAAGTATATAGTGGAATTTACCATATATTTTCAACATCATACATTGCAATTAAATACATAAGAAAGAAAACAAAAATTTCAGAAACAATATATTCATCATATATAAGAAGTTTCAAATATATAATTAGAGCCAATACAGCAGTAATGACTAATAGCCATTACCATATATGACGCTCATATTCTTTACATGATTAAAAAATATTTTAGGTGGTAACCTCTTTGTCAAAAGGCAGTTAACATAAGATTGGTGCTAATGTACTTTATTGACAGTCTATGTTTCTGAACCTCCTCCTTAACCATAAAGTATTTCATTTCTATATGTTTAGCACCTTTGAAATACTTGTCACTATTGGAGAAGAAAATTGCTGTAAATTTATCGCAGTAAATTTTCAATGATCTGGCCATATTTTTGACAAATCTAAGTCTTGAAATAAAGTTTTCCAACTATTAACCCTAAATTATAGTCTCAAAGCATCCCATAAACTTAACCTCCATAGTGGATGCGACAATTACAAACTATTTTACACTCTTCCATGAGATGGCTCCTCCAGCCAATAGATAAGCATAACCAAAGTAGAATTTCTTATATCTACACAGGCAGTAAAGTTTGAGTCTAAGTATCCACCCACCTTAAGGTGATTAAACCTCCTAAAAGTAAGCATGTATTGTTTAGTTCCCTGTAAATATCTTAAAACTTTCTTTACAACTTTTCAGTGATCTAAACCAGAATTACTCTGGTATCTCTTTAACATCCCTATTGTAAAAATTATGTCTGGTCTGGTACATGTCTAAACATACATTAGGCTCCCAACTACAGATGCATACAAAATTGATTCCATTTTATTTCATTTTAAGTCACTTTTTAGACATTACATAGGGCTAAACTTGTCTCTTTTTTGAATTGGAACTGGTGGTGCTAAAATCTTATCCATCTTCAATCTCTCTAACACTTTAGTAATATGTGATCTCTAAGACAAACCTAACAATCTTTGTGATCTATCATGAAATATTTTTGTTCTTATAAAATTTTTTGCCTCACTCATATCTTTTATTTTAGGATGACTAGAGAGAAATTCTTAGTCTCACTTAGTAGACCAAGATCATTACCTACAAACAAAACTAGATATCATCAACATAAAAACAAAAAAATAAACTTACTTCCATTGACCTTCAGATATACACATTAATCAACGTGGATTCTTTAAATCCAAAGGAAACAATAATATCATTGAACTTAAGATACCATTATCAGGAAGCATGTTTAAGTCCGTCTATTAACTTCATCAGTTTACACACCTTATGTTCCTTTCTAACCTTTGTAAACCCTATTGATTAGTCTATATAGGCTTCTTTCTTTAAATCTCCATTTAGAAAGTCAATTTTCACCTCTATTTGGTGCATCTACATATCATAATGATCCGCTAATGTGATAATAATTCTGAGTGAATCCTTCTTAGAGAATGCCAAAAAAGTCTCCTTATAATTAATGTCATCTTTTTGAGTAAATCCTTTAGCAACTAGTTTGACCTTATAACATTCTAAGTTACTAATAGAGTCGTGTTTGGTTTTAAAGACCCACATACAACCAATTCTCTTATAACCTTCTGATAATTCGACAAGGTCCTAGACACCATTATGTTCTATAGATTTAAAGTTATCTTTATGGCATATATCCACTTATCAAAATTTTCACTATTCATAGCATGTGAAAAGGTAGTGAAAAGCTCACTAATTTATTCTCAATTCCTGAGTGATTTTCAGGCTCATGAAGATATACCACATAGTCATAAAAAATATATGGTTTTCTTTCTTTTTTAGACCTTCTTAATGTTATTTGTTGTGGCTTTTCTATTATAGGTTTATTCATTTCAAGTTCAATTTTTTTATGAATAGCGAGTTTATTAATTTGTTACCCTTTATGATTATTAGTGGATTTAATAATTTATGGAACAACAACTTGAGTAGATGTACAAGCCACATTTACTTGCAGATCCTTAGGGACTTGCTTTCCTATTTCTTGAATATTCATTATACATGATGTTTCGCTCACATTTAATCTCATCATGTTTAATGAATTAGACATTCCTAGTTTTCACAATTCTTGTAGTATGGTTAGGACAATAAAATATATACCCTTTAGACTTCTCTTGATAACTAATGAAAAGCCACTGATTGTTCTTACATTTAGTTTCTTTTGAAATGGATTATAATATCTAATTTCTCCCTATAATCCCAAACATGTAAGTTTGATAAGTGCTTAATTGATTGTACATTTACTCCTTAATACTTAGTGACTAATTTCATGATGCGCTTAAGAAACTTATTTTTGTTTATTTTTTGTTTTGGATATAAGTTGGAAGAATAAGAACCAAAATGAGTTAAACTTATATCTTTGGTGTTGTTCTACTAATGTTCAATCTTATTTAACTTTATAAAAGAAAATGATATGAGTTAGGGCACAAACCAAACAAAGAATGTAAGAAATGAAGTTACTACAGCTCACATAGTCATGTATGAGACCAAATAAGTGGCCATATAGCTCAACTATGGAAGTGTATGTTCACGATTTTTGACAAAATTGATATACACAGTCACTTAGATGGTTACATAGTAGACTATGTACTGTTATGCATAATTTTAAGTATAAAAGTGTAATTAAATGGCCAAGGCAGATTTCTTCCCTTTTGGAGAGCTATGAGGAGCTAAACCTCATATTTCTAATTCGATAGAGATATCAAGGTCGATGAATATGGTTGGGCATTGATTAATCTAGTGATTTTACTCTTAACTCTCTTTTAGAATTGATTATGTTATTTTACGATTAATGTTTTGAGATTTATGTATGAATGATTTAGATATTCCAAATAGATTATTCATGTATAAACTTATTACCAAATCTAGATTGTTATACGTAATCATTATACTTCTAAGTAACTTTGTAATCTAATGGTCGAACTTTATTAGGGACAACATAACAAAGGTAAATGACCCAAGCTTATGTGGTTGTTGCTTAGATTAACTTGTTTTTTTTATTACATATTGCAGTTTTCACACTAAAGCTAAAGAACTTATTATAGGTTGTTTGATAGCTAAACCTAATTAAAGAGCTTATTTTAATTAGAGACAACCTAAGAAAAATTGGGATTAATAGAGCTTGTTGTTAATATATGGTTAATAGTTTCAAAGAGAGGTATGATAATAATATGATGATTGATTGTGCACATTCATATAAAGGTTGAGATTGAACCACAAACTAGATTCAAAATTCACCGATTAGTTCTAGTAATTTTTTACTGTTTGATTTGATTTACCTTCAATAGTTTAGTTTTACTTTATTTTCTTAACCAATTCAACCGCACCCTCTCCCCTCCAAAATCCTAAACACTAGTTTATATATTACAAAAGCTAAACACACACTTTTTATGGATACAATTTTTGCTCTCTATTACTAAAAATTTAATTATGCAAAGTTAGGTTTTATTTTTTATGTGTTCGATATGCATCAAGAATTTTGGTGCCATTTTCAAGGAGTAAAATGATTTATTTTTATATTAATTGGTTTTTGTTATATATTTTGTTTATAATTAGTTTTTACAATTGTTTTTTGATCTTTTTGTTCTTATTAGTGTTTGTGTATGGTATTAATGAGATCTCCTCATCAAAAACCTGTAAAATTTGATCCCAGGATTGAAAAGGCAGTGTAAAGGTTACGTAGAGAAATTGGAACAATTATAAGAATACAACAAAGAATTAAACTTAAAGAAGCCATGACCAATATAAGAACTTTAAAAGAGTTGGATGCACCAGACTTGACTCAAAGACCCTTATGAATTATCTTTCCAAATTTTGCTAAAGGTGTTACTTTTGAGCTTAATTTTAGTTTAATCTACTTTTTCCGAACTTTCATTTTGCAAATGAGGATGCTCACAAGCATCTCAATGAGCTCGTTTTAGTTTTTCTAAGTATAAAACCTTCATGGGTGATGAAAGAGCATATTATGATGGGAACCTTTCCATTTTCACTAAAGGATGCACAAAAGATTGATCTTTTGATTTGCCTACAAGGAGTGTGAGCACATGGATTGGAATAGAGAGGCTATTTTTAGAGAAGTACTTTTCGACATCAAAGATAGCCAAAATAACGAAATAGATTTTTAGGATAAAGCTACATCATGGAAATCCCTTTATGAGCATTGGAAACACTTTAAAAAGTTGTGTGTTAGCTGCCTTATCACAATATCATAGATCAACTCCTTATCCAATACTTTTACAAAAGATTATTGCCTATGAATAGGAGCTTCGTAAATGTAGCAAGTGGTAGAGCACTGTGTGAAAAGACTCCTATAGAGGCCGGAACTTTAATCAAGCATATGGTAGCAAACACTCAATAATTTAGCATTTGCAACAATGTTTTTCAGGTAAATAAGTTAAATAGTCCATCCATATAATATAGTTTAGATGAACTGACTTCCTTTGCTAGACAAATTATTGTAAGAAATTAATAGGTGAAAGCATCTGGGATATGTACAAATGTGAATCGTCTAACAGATGGGTGTCCAACGTTGAAAGATAGAAACATGGAGTATGAAAATGTTACAGGAGAATTTTTTTCCATTAATACAATCCATATTCCATACCTATAGCCTAAGTTAGAGAGGTTAACTGGAGAGAATAGGCAGCAGAACTACTTCTCATATAGGCCACACAGTGAATAATAATTTTAACATAGACAACAAGCTTCCCCCTCTACCTCTGGTATGTCATTCGTAGGTATGGTTAAGTCTCTTGCCACTAACACTTTGCAATTCCAACAAGATGTAAAGTAGTTTCAGTATGAGACAAGATATCAATTCTAAGAGACTAAGACTAGCATTTAGAATTTGAAGAACTAGATGAGCCAGATTGTAGTGATTACCAACCATTTAGAAGCCCAAAGAGGAGAAAAACTGTCATCACAACCTGAGATAAATATGAAGAATGTTAATGCAATCACTTTAAAGAGTGGTAAGAAAGTACAGGATCCTAAGAGGACTACACAAAGGATGGCTAGTGAAGAAGAAATTGAGAAGGATGTTAAAGGAGAAAGGGATATTCATTTAGCTCAAAGGTAAATGATAAATCCCTAATTATTGTCAAGACTAATCCTTCACCTTTTCCTAGCAGGATAGTAAGTCAAACAAGGAGGATAAGAATAAGGAGATCTAAGAGACTTTTCAGAAGGTTGAGGTGAATATATCACTAGTAGATGTGATGAAGTAAGTGCCGAGGTATACAAAATCCTTAGGGAATTATGTACCAACAAGCAAAAGCTAGGAGGAAATGAAATGATCAGAATGGGTGAAAATGTTTATGCAGTCTTTAAAATGAAAATACCTCCTAAGTGTAAGGACCTAGGCATATTTACTATTCCTTATAAAATTGGTATCATTAAGATTAAGCAGACCATAATAGATTTAGGAGCATTAATTAATCTTATACCTCGTTCTATTTATGTTTCCTTAAATTTAGGTATGTTGAAAGAAATTAGTGTTATTATACAATTGATTGATCGTATTAACGCTTATCTAAATAAGGTGATTGAGGATGTTTTGGTGCAGGTAGATGAATTAGTGTTTCTAGCATATGTTTATATAGTAGATATGAATGATGAAACTTTCTATAATCCTATACCTGTCTTACTAGGGAGACCATTCCTTAATACGACCTAACTAAGGTATAGTTCGTGATGGTACCCTTACAGTGGAATTTCATAAGGAAGTTACTCATTAGATATTTTCGATATCATAAAGGACCAGATGACCATTTTGTTTTTGTGATTAATGTGATTGACCCTTTAATATAGGAAGATTTTGAGCACAAATGTATAGATAAACTAGAAGTAGTTTCAACTAAGGAGAAGACTAAACGTATAGATAAACTAGAAGTAGTTTCAACTAAGGAAAAGCTTTACTGTTGATAAAAGTTCTTTTTTATTACTCTAGATGTAAATTTTGCCATATAAATTATGTCCTTATTAGGCCGATCCTTTTATAATTACTAATGTCTCTCCCTCAAGTGCAGTAGATATTAAGAGTCTAAAAACAGGGAAGATATTAAATGTGAATAGTTTCGACTCAAGCCTTATCTTGAAGAATTTCAAGTAGAAAATGCAGAAGTTGTGATCCTTAGAGTTTAAATTTTTATTACATTATGGGGAAAATATAAAGTTGAACCAACGAAAGTAAAAAAAGACGTTACTTGGAACACAACCTAAAGGGAGTTTGTTCATTTTCCTTTTATGTTATGATTTTAAGTTTTTGTTTTTGTTTTTCTTTCAGATAAAAATAAAAACGTATTTAGTTGTTAATGTTAATGTAGCTATATTTTTATTACTGATGATAATTAAATATTAGAAAAATTTAAAGAAAAATTAATTTTAATTCCTTAAATTTATTTTGATCTCTTATATCATATTATTAATATATTATAAATAGAAATTATATTATTTCATTAAAATAAATAATTTAAAAATTAAATTTTGTTTTAAATTTATTTTAATTATTAAATAAAAAAATTATTTGAAATATATATATATATATTGAAGAAATTTTAAATTGAATTATATTTACTAGTAATTATTAAAATGATTTTATTTTATTTAACTATAAAATTGAATTATTCATTAATTTAATTATTGAAATTATATTTTATTATCTTATTCATAATTCTTATTAATAATTAATATATTAAAAAATTAAATAACATATATTTAATTGATATTAAATCAAATTATTAAAAAACCACTTTTGTGGTTTTTATAAATTTTGAAAACTAGAAAAAAAACAAAACTAAAAACAGAAATGAAAAACCCAAACAAACAAGTTTTCTTTTACTAAATATGAAAAAAGAAAAAGAAATAACGGTCTTTTAACATATGATTCATTGTAAATATTAATTTCTAACATTAAGTGTCTATACCTTTTTTTTATTGAAGATGTGAATTTATGAGAGCATGTTATTTTCAATGTTTTAAAAACCGAACCAAATCGGCCGATTCGACCGAATTAAGTACGAATCTGACTAATTTTCGATTTGGTTTTTACTTTTAACCTCTTTGAATTTAAGCCGGCCAGTTTCTTCTGAACCGTGAAGAACCCACCTTCGCCTTCTCCTAACACCAAGTACTTGGTCTGCTCATGTGTCTCATAACACAAAACATCTTCTTTACTTCTCTCTCTGAACCCGAACCCTTTCTTTGAGATGTTGTCTCAACTCCAACACATTGTCACTTCCATGGATTCTTTAACACTCAATAACCCTTCTTTTTAACTCTTTCTCCTTCAACTCTCTGCTTCCCAGTCCCAGAACTAAACTTCTTTGCAACACACAACTTTTATTTTTCTATCCCTGTTATAAAAATCCCAAAACTCAAAACCTAACATGCAGTGTTACAAATTTTTGATGAACTCGTTCTGGGGTTCGATGAAGGGATTGGCTTCATCGCAAGGCAAAAAGTGGGTTTTGAGATTGCAGGCCTACAGTAACAAATCAATGAAGACAGTGAACCAATGCTGTGGAAACACTACAAGAAAATAGTGAATTAGAGACGGAAATTACCGACGGAATAGACAAATATTCTGTCGGTATACAAAATTACCGGCGGAATAAACCGACAGTCAAAAACGTCGTAGATTCAGCCGTAGCTAAATTCACCGACGGCAAGTTTTTCTACCGTCGGTACAATTACCGACAGAAAAGGTAAACCGTCGGTAACATCAACGAAAAATTTACCGACCGTCTGATTTATTCCGTCGCTAAATTTACCGACCGGTGGCTTACCCGTATGTAAATTTAGCATCGGAAAGTTTGTAATACAGTCGGTAAACTTACCGACGGTAAGATTGTCCATCGATAAATTAGCAAATATTATCGACGGAAAGTATGTTCCGTCGGTATGGTATTTAGACAGTTACCGACGGAAATCTTGCATATTTCTGTCGGTAAAAAAATTATTAATTTTTTTAAAAAATATATATTTCCATTATATTTAAATTATAATCTTCGAACAATTTTATTAATAATATATATTTAATTAGATGTAAATAATTAAATAAAAATTTTAATGATTGAATATAAATTAAAATATCTTAATTAATAATAAAAACGTTACATTACAATAATATCTGTAATACAAAGTAAATGAC
>JANZXR010000171.1:15478154-15494050 GCA_027575705.1 Erythroxylum echinodendron | reverse complement strand
ACTTAAAAACATGCTATTTTAGTAAAATAATACACTTATATGAGAGTTTACCTCAAACACGATCGAAAAATGTGAGAGGAGTCGGAAAACTCTGAACTTGAAGCAAAGAGGAGAAGTAAAAGCGCAAGGGGAGGGGAGTCGGGTGCGACTTATAGCCTCTGGATTACCGACGGAACACATAATTCCGTCGGTAATATAGGTTTCCAGAACATGCGGCCGCCGACAGTTACCGACGGACAAGATCATTCCATTAGTACAAGCACGGGATTCATCGACAATTACCGATGGACAATACCTGTCTGTCGGTAAAAGCGCGGCATTTACATTCGGGATGAAACTCAAATAGCGACGGCCACTACATTCCGTCGGCAAAATAGGTTTTGTTGCTGACATTTTTTGACGGTATGATCGTTTGTCGTCGGTATCAGCAGACAAGCAGACCGATGAAATTTCTATACCGTCTGCAAAATTTATTCGTAAAACATTTACCGACGGACAGAAGAATTTCCGTCGGTAAAAGCACGATATTTTATTATAGTTAAACTACAAATACCGACGGGTATGTTGTTCCGTCGGTAAATAAGGTTTGCTGCTGATAATTTTCGACGGTAAGATCAACGTCCGTCGGTATGTGCATCCAATATTACCGACGGTAACTTATTACTTTCGGCAATATTTGTCCATAAAAAAATCAACGATGGAATATTGGCGTTCTGTCGGTGTATCGTCCCTACTTCATTAACACGACGACGTCTGTTAGCAATTTACCAACAGAAAAGATTGTCCGTAGGTATATTAATCGAACATTTACCGACGGAAGGCTTTGTCTTCGGTAACTTGAAGCTAAATACCGACGGAGTGTTATACCGTGGTGAAGTAATTAAATTGCGGGAACGATTCCCGCATTTTTTCCCGTCGCCGAGACCTTTGGCGTCGCTATTTTCTGTAGGAGATTTTGCACTAAATTTTTTCCTACAATATTGCCGACGGAGTTTTAGTCCTTCGGTAAAACATTCTATTCTCCGACGGATGAGGGACGTTCCATCGGTAATTAGCGACGGATTTTTGTCGTCAGAAATATTCTGACATTAATACGCGATTTTTTTGTAGTGAAATCACTTGTAAAGCAAATCTTTTGGGTCGACTTTACCTCGGAGGGATGGCATCCTCACACTCAGCTTTGTGCACAGCTTTGACAAGTTATTACTTTCTTTTTCATTGTTATTCCTTGTCTGTGCTTCTTGAATTTTTGCTTAGAAGAAGTTATATTTGTTAATTGAGACATCTTGAAAGGGATAATGACGTAAAAACGAGCAAGAAGTTAACATTTATACTTGGTTTAAATCATAGTTGCCAAAGGGTTAACTCACGAATTAAGCTAGTAGCTAGCTGATAGATGGCAGGTCTAATTAATGGAGTTGTCTTTTCTTCTATAGTTAATGACCACTTCTAGTTTGGTATCTTTTGATTCTTTTTTAATTGACAGAAACCATCCCTAATTTTCTTTAGAAACTTTCATTAATGAATTTTTTACCATCTAAAAAAGTTTAGGATATTTTACTAAGCTTATCATTTCCACCTTTTTTGTCTTCTTTCCACGCACATAAAGATCGCTTCTACTGTTCTATCTGTAAATTTCAAGAACAATAAAAATCTATTTAATAATTTTTCAAATATGCTTTTGAAACAAAAAGATTTGAAGAGAATTAGACTCTTAAATATGTACAATCCTAAGAATATGAGAGTTTCTATAGTTCCGGCAATTTGGCTAAGGTTGATGTTTTGTCCACCAATTCACTCTTTATTTGGTTTACGAGTGTAATTGCAGTTAAATTTTCAAACAACATTTATGATTGTCTTGCATTTTCACTCTTAGTGTACCGAGTCTAAGAGAAGTAGAGAACATAGATTATAGAAGAAAAAGAAGAGAGAAGAAAGAGATGAGTCTTAAGCTTTTAGTATTTTGGGCAAAAAAAAATAATAAAATATGGATGAATTTTGTTTTGTTCTCGCTTTAAAATACTAGTGTATATTATACTTGAAATAAATAGTAAAATTTTAAAATAATAAGATACAAAATTTAATTTTTTATGATATCAAGAATATTAATATTTGTTGATCAAAATTTAAAACAAAATATTTTATTTTTTTACTTACTCTTATAATTTTTATTTTTTATTTATTATATTCCCGTTTTTTATAACGGTTTAATACGGTTAAACCTCTAAATTTTAAACCTCTCCTTTAATCGGTTTAATGTCCGGTCTGATTTTTAAAACATTGATTATTCTTATTTATTTCACATGATATGCCTTTGTAAGCCAATTTATGCATCCATTAAAGCCCCCCAAAAAATAATAAATAACTTGTTTTGGTGATAAGTGTAAGTAACAAGCCACTTATTTTGACGATATACAATGCAATTTTATTAACTCGATTGACAAGAGTTTCGAGATCAGAAACTGCAAATGAAAGATGAACTTTAAGAGTATGATAATGCACGTGAAGAATAACCAAAATGAACAAAGTTAGTATTGCAAATAGAGTAGTTTGATTTTGAATAATGAATTTAGAATAATTTAGAAGTCGTTGTATTTAGGTAACAATATTTAATTCACAGCAGATCATATGATCTAGTTCAACTATTAGAAAGACGCAAATAACACTCCGGGGTAGATTTACATAGTAGTCGAGTGGGTATATTTTCTAGACATATTTTACAAGTTTTCTGAATATGATTCGAGACTCGTCTTTGACTGGTTTAGTGAAAGGTATTAACTTAGATGCACGTAATTCAGCTCCTATTTACTGCTGAAAATTATTTCCAATGCTTTGATATATTAAGTGATTGAGTGAAGTTAATTATGTTAATTTCATTTCTTCGTACAGCTCATGTCTGCCTCCTTTTAAAGTTGCTTTCACATCGTTGTGGAAAATCGATGTGTAGTAGGTTTGGTAATGGAACAAAAGACTTTGACAGGTCGAAAAGCGGATCCAATGCAAATAAAAAGCATGCATTGCATTAAATTATTGCCTAGTAATTTTTTAGCAATTACAAACTTGACTTTTCTGATTCAATCATGAAACAATCGTCAAAAAAAGAACTCTTTGCCATATTTTACAAGTGGAAACAGTGATCTGAATCCCAAGTGGTAAATTATTGCCTAGTAATTTTTTAGTAATTAAAAACTTGACTTTGCTTATCCAATCATGAAACAATCAATGAAAAAAGAACGTTTTTGCTACACATGCAAGTGGGATACGTGATCCGAATCCCAAGTGGGAATAAATTAATTACATGTTTATAATACTCTGCTTGTGATTCTATTTATTGAATGAATAGATGCTTATAAAATAATGTAAGAATAGAGTAACAAGACAGGTGACTTGAACTTATGCAAATTCAGAGCCAGATCAAACACCATTGCTTCCGACATACACGAGTAACGTTGGAATTGCTATTTTAATATATGCTTTTTCTGTTTATTCCTTAGACATAGTTGTAGTTAAGTGATCTACGAAAATATAATAGTTATGTGGAACATATAATTATCATTGGCTGCATTATATAAGGCATTTACGCAACCCTTAACTATTAACGATAATCATTTAAGATTTAGTAAAAGGAACATTAGTAAATAAAAGTATTTTCGAGCTTATCAAGCTTCTTTTTACATACGTGACCATTTATTTATTTTCGACTACTAATTACTTCGGGCAAGAAACCTCTAGATACTGCGGACATGGATGAATACCCGTAGCTAAATTGATGCACATCACACATAAGTAAGGCTATTTTTGGTTTGACATAACGATTTTAATAGAATAGAATAAAATGGAATAATTTATAGCAGAATAAAATATAAATTTATGTAATATTAGAAAATTGTTTGGAAAAGATAAAAAAGTTTATAATGTAATATAGTAAAATATTATTTGGAAGAAGAATTTATAATATAATATAATAAAATATTGTTTGGAAGAAGAATTCATAATATGATATAGTGAAATGTTTTTTATCATTTTACATTCTATTTTAAATTTGAGAAGTAACTTATTTTTACTATTTAAGAAGAAATAAGATATAATATAAAATTATGCTATTTTATTTAATTCTATTTTATTTTATTATAAAATTTTCTCCCAAATGGTAGGAAACTGTGAATAAATCAAAGGCGGTGTGCACTTATTCAGACTCTTTTGTGTTTCTCAATCATTGAGGTACCAAAAAAAGTCAGATTGGACCTTTTAAGACCGAGTCAAGAAATGTAAATTACAAAAGTAGGTTTTTGGTTTGATAGGACAAGGAGATGCTATTCCCATCATATAGTGTTTCTTTTTGTTCAAGAGTTACTGGTACCACATGCAGAACGTGTTTCCGGATGGTTCAGAACTTTGCTTGGAATTCTCTTAACTAGAAACTGGGTAAGCAGATACGAGCCAGTTCTTCTATACCTACTATCTTGTATTAATTCTGTTTTATTTGATTTCAATCATATAAATATGTGGGATCTATATAGATTCTATATGAATTCTACATATTTGTATGGTTAAAATTGCATGAAACAAAATAAGTACAGAATAATGAGTACAGAAGGTTTCAATCGAGCAACTACGGCAACTGAAAAAGCGTTGAATGGAATTAAAAGTGTTAAATTAAGAATAACTACTCCACACATGCACTGGACGCTCATATACTTTTTTTTTCTGCATTATTTGCACAACTTTTGTTTTTAATTGATATGATAATTTTATTTAAAGTGATTTTTATCCTTTAAAACATTAAAAAAAACTGTTACTCGTTTCTCTTTATTATAAGGTGAAACTTTAATGGTGATTAACGTCTCGTTTTGTTTGATAACCAATAATAAAACAATTGAAAATCGGAATGAAAAGTGAGGATTAGAATAAGAATTAAATTACTAATATTTATGTATATAATTACTAGACATGAGATTAAACAAATTAGTATTCAATATGAAATATTAAAATAATAATGAAAAAATGTATACTCACACCATCCTTAAAAATAAAAGTCGAGGATTGTTAAGATTTCCTAGTAATTAGACAAATAAAAGTTGAATTTTCATTTTCCATCTCTTTATTACTAATCACCAAACAACAATGAAGGATTTATACTGGATTTTTTGTAAATTAGGATACGTCTGACGTCTCTCTCCTGGGCGCTACCATGATATTGGGCGGCGGACATCACTTATGCATGCACTCTATTCATCTGCTCCAGCTAACTGTTTGTTAAGAGTAGAACATATCCCACGAGAGAACAGGAAGGATCAGAATTGTCTTGTCCCTAGAAACTAACACAGCGGCTTGTTATAAATATATTTATAAGATCTTATTAGAATCCGATTGAAAGGGCAAACGTTTTGTGCTGAGAAAGATTTGAGAGTATTAATTCAATAACATACTTAGATCTACCAGTGGATTATATTGTCGGTTTTTTCTCAAGAATCGGCTGACTTTTTAAGAAAAACTAGCTTACAGATTATAGACGTAAACTATTGAAAATTTATAATTATTTAGGCCTAATTGGTTAGTCTAGTCTGGTTTTAAAATTATTGTTCCTCGTAATTCAGATACGTTAAAAATGAAATCAGATTCTCTTCTATATTATATTTATGTAAAGGAGTACCATTGCTATCAACTACATTTATCACATTAGATTTTTCTTAAAGAAGTAACATTTATCTTTAAGAAAACTATAGGGAGGGATCAGTTCTTTTTTTCTTTTTTTGGTTATGGATGCCAGCAATATGTTGATCTGATTGAACTACTGAACCAGATACTATATGCTAGTTAAAAGGAAATTAAAATTCATTGGAATTTGCACCATTTTGTGGGAAACTAGGAATAGAATAGAGCCATGAGCACTTGGACTATTTATATCTTGATAATGGGGATTCATTTGGATTTTTGTTATTGGTATTTAATGTAATCACTTTTGTGAAATCTTGAAAAATCTGAGACCTGGGTGGTCCTTCATCAGACTCAGACACCTTGTTCACGAGCTTTTTACCTTTCACTTTTTGGCCTCTTTTTCTGTTGTCACGACATGGTTTCACTTCAGTCCTAGAGGTAGAAATAGGGACCTAACTAGAGAAAATATCTTTCAATCTATACAATATTTAGCCCCATGAACCACGACGAGTGGACTCGGAAACAAGATGACATCTAATTTTAGCGCACATGCCTGTATAGGAGTTGCAGTCATGTACAAATTGTGAAATTGGCAAATTGCAACCATGTCCCCAGGCTTATCCATACAATGTAGGTGTCTATTAATTAAAAGGTTTCAGTTTGAGTTGTGATTTGGAGACTATACTTTAGATTTTGATAACTTGAAAAATGATGAAACGGAAATGGAAATAGATATATATTTACCACTTACAAATATTAATTAGATTGACTCATTCACTTAATAATTAATTTGGAGACTGCTTAATTTAAAAATGATATAGTGAAAAAAAAAATTACCTTAGTGACTTATAAGTACAAAAATCGTCACTTAACAATTTAGAAGCTACTTCTAAATTTGATTGCTTGAAAGATAGTAGGCTCTAAGTAAAGATAAGTTAGTGGTGACTTGTCAACCATTGTTACTTAGTTTTAAATTATTGATTCATTAACAAATAATAATTTATATATTATTTAGTATATTCAATAATCCAAAAAACTAACAAATTCAAATTCTGTCATTATATAAAAATTATTATCGTGTACAAATTTTACATCAATTAAATATAATAATTTTTACATAAATAATTTCATAATTCACTATTTTTTAACTTGACCATTAGAGAATTATAAATTTAGTAAAATATCTAAATCACTCTTATTTTGAGACCTTTAGGAGATTTGGAAAAACAAATAAAAATCCATAAAGAGGGTCTAAACAGATTGAATAAGGCCGCATGGAAAATGAACATATGATGGGAAACAATCGATGAAACAGGACCATGTATATGTATTCTTAATAAAGACACCGGTTGAAGAAGGGGGTCGCAGTAATGATGACTGATGAATGATGAGCTGACTTGGCAAGGGTTTGAATAGTGTCGCTCGTGGAGTCATTTTCATCGGGACAACAAACTTTCCAAGTTTCTTTGGCTTATTGCGAATGTTAGTTTAAAAGTTGAATCCAGATGCTCCTGGAATGGTAGCTTCACGTTGGATTTTCCAGGGCCCTCAACTACATGGACATAGATACTACAATTTATACGTCTATATTTATTTTTATGTCATGTGGACCTCTTCCAAACGAATCTTTAAGGTTAGATACAAAGCATTTCATAGTTAAGAACCGTTACCTTCTACAATAGAAACTTGTCAAATATGTGTCTGAACTTTTATTAACTGGTTATTAAGTGCACTGAAGTGTTTACTTAATATACAAGTCCTAAAGAACAGTAATATATACGTACATGTGTTTGAATTCAAATGGCTCCTATCTAGTAGCGATCAGTTGAATTACAGGTGGGGCTAGCTATAACAAGTCACTCCAAGCTTCAATAACCAAAGTTACTATATGAAGGTGAGAAAAATGATTACATGAATGGGTAGAACTTAGGGTGCAAGCTGAGTTTTTCATATCATAATGCCCTCGTGTATATTGAAAAAAGAGTTTGATGATCTAGTACTTATTATCCGCTCCCACCAAATTTCTTGGTCTCCCACCCTGCCCTCCATAGGCAACCAAAGACATGTTGTTAATAAGATTACTGTCCTTTTCTTTTCTCTTTTTGTTTTTTGTTCTTTTCGATCGGCTGTTCTCTGGAAATGCACTTACAGTTGTTACCCCACACACGTGGATCTTGATGGATCACAAACCTATCTTCATTGTGAGATGTGAGACCCTGAAATTATCGCAAAAGTATATTTTTTTAAAATACAAGCATGATTCCACCCCCAAAAGTTTGCAACTCTACCAAGTGAACCATTTAAAGGCAGTAGCTCGAGCAGACAGCTACCTGCTGATCCTTGCAGACAGTTGCAGACAACGAGAAAGAAAAGAGATAAGTGCGGCAATGGGAAGAAGAACTTCAAAAGAAGGATTAAACAAAGGTCCCTGGACAGCCATTGAAGACAAAATCCTGACAGATTACATCATGGTTCATGGAGAAGGCAAATGGGGCAATATTCCCAAAAGAGCAGGTGAATGATGGGAAGCTACACCCCGTTATCTTCAATATTCAGATTGTTTCTTTTTTGTATCAGAAAAGTAAAGGCTGCAAGAGGTTTATATTCTAGTTTGAACATGTTAGATAGTCGCCGCAAGTTGCACCTTGTAAGGAAACTTAAAATTTAAGCTAGCAGTAGTAAAAGATCTATTTTCACCGATGATACGTTGATGGAGGACATATGATATTGGCAACAAGAATAGTGGATGTTTGCTTATTGATGATCAGTTTAGTTTTCCTTTACATGTAATTGTGCTAAAACATCGTTTCGATATATGAATCTTGTGCAGGTCTCAACAGATGTGGGAAGAGTTGCAGGCTTCGTTGGTTGAATTATTTGAGGCCTGACATCAAACGGGGGAACATATCACCTGACGAAGAAGACCTCATCATTCGGCTCCATAAACTCCTTGGCAATCGGTACCGATCCATACTCATAACCAGTCCTTACATATATGATCGCACGCAGTGTACGAACATAATTGATTAAGAAAAACTAATCTGAATCAGTACTAAATTTCTCTGCCATAATGAAGTTTCAATGTTTGCCACACACAGATGGTCTCTAATCGCTGGAAGGTTACCTGGGAGAACAGACAATGAAATCAAAAACTATTGGAACACGTACCTGTCTAGGAGATCAGCACAAGGAAGGAAATCAAGCATTCGTAAAACGCAGAAGAAACCAACCTCCAGCAAGGTCACACAAACTGTATGTCCAACTGATCATCAGCTTTCTTTCACAATCACATCAAACCAGAAAAACCCTGATGATCAACATCATCAAACCAACAATATAGGCTTGGCACCGCTGACCTGCGCCCAACACTCGACAACAAAACAAGACGAGATTACATCGGTGTTTGCAAAGGATTTCAGCGTAGGTGACATGAGCATTTCAGATTTTCTTGACCTAGATTTCGCTCAGCTCAGGGATTTTGATGCATATGACATGAACAACGTCAGAGAACTTGATGGTGGTAGAAGTACTAGCGGGTACAAAGCTGATGTGCCCATTTGCGCTGATCAAGCATTTGTAGGACCTGGCTGGAGCGGGAGTAACTGCGTTCAGGATAATGTACTGGATTCTAACCTGGGATCCTTGACTTCATTCATGGACTCAAACAATGGATGGATTATATAATCAATTAGAGGTTATACAGTTCCCGATTTCCCAGTTTCTTAATCTCCCAATTTTCCTGGTGTGCAGACAGTATCTTACATCTAAAGAGTTGTTTGCTAATTGGTTCCTTATAGCTAGCATGTTGAGGCCAATAAGACTAGTCTTGCCATAATCTTTGTCAAATGTCAACTTTTTGTTTGTTCATTGAAATTTAAAGACTGCTTTCTGCATATATAATTCTATTAGCTTCCTTCTTCCTCATCCAGTTTGTTTTTTAACTTCATATCATCTAGATGGAGAATCCATTTTTGGAAGAGATATACAAAGAAGCAAATATGTTATCGTTTCAGCTGCTAGGTCTATGACTTCAAATCTCTAAAAATAAGAATCTGCACTTTGTACTACGGCTTTAGTAATAGTATTCTTGCATAATTAAGTTGTTGTCCTATCTCCGATTGCCTCTTGCCTCTTTTTTCCTTCACTTTTCTTTTCCAGCTTCAATGAAATTTGGATGGATGACCTACAACTAATATTTAGAAATAAACTACTAGTTATTCCCCTATATTATTTTTCCTACCTTGTTTTTGATCATTCTCAAATCTATTTCTTGAGCATATCAATATTAATCTAGTTTCTTATCTGTAGCTTCAGCCTTTGTAATAATATTGATACCTTTTTTGTTATTACTTCCTTTGTTTATTTAAGAGAATTTTTTTTCCTTTCTTTTGAGATTAAAATCTTATTGTTAGGAGTAAAAAGCTTAGCATATACTTCTTAAGAAACTAATAAGTTAAGGCTCATGGCACATTCAATTGGATAAAATCCTAAATAGAGTTTAAAACATTTAGATGTTTCTATACCAATGATGAAAACTTAAACATCGGCCAGTTAAATTTTATTAGCATAGATAATAGAACTAATTTTTAAAAAATGGTAGACAACACCATTATTTGCCTCTTTTTTGATGTTATTTGTACCATTAATTTATTTACAATTCACATTTTGATTTTTCAATATACTTTAACATCCTATGATTTTCTTGTATTTGTGTTTCGTATTATGAATTTAATTCATACCTGCAAGATTGGGCCACAATTAGAAAATATTTTCTTATCTTAGTTAATCAAAGCTTGGCTCTATAAATTTGTAGGTTCATAAATCTATTAAGTACAATAATAAAACACCCCCATTACTATTGAATAAATCAACATCAAGTCATGGGTTGCCTTTTGATTAAGTATTGCGCATCATTAACTCATTCTTGTTTATTTTTTATTTAAACTACCGAGTCATTGTCTACTTACTTTTTTGTTACCTAATCCTTAGTTGATCCTAGTCTTTAGAAATTGTAGGTTAGTGAATTTTTTGCTTAATATTAGCAATTGAAGAGAGAAATGTGGGATACTCACTATTTTGAACTATAATATATAAAGGCAATGAGTTAGACTAAATAAACTTTACCCTTCGAAATTCTTTCTTCTATTGTTTGACTTTATAGCCTTTTCTCGTGAGGTTAAGTGCTTTGTAAGCCATTTAGGTTCATTAATCTAGTATCAAACCATTTAGGTTCATTAATCTAGTATCAAAGCCAAGTTTGTAGGCATTTGGTGAGCATTTCTATTGCTAAGATGAGTGATCTTCAAGTTATTGGCAGAATCAAGAAGCTCAATAACCAGAACTACAATTCTTGGTCTACTTGTATAATGTCTTAGTGAAAGGCTAGGATTTGTGGGAGGTTGTAACTGGAAATGAAGTGAGACAACCAAAGGTTGAAGATAAAAATGGGACATTGCATAAATGGAAGATTAAAGAAGGAAACTTTCGTTTGAAGATGATGATTGAATAGGACGTGTTAGAGCATATTCAAGATGTGAAAACTTCTAAAGAAAATTAGGGTGCGTTCGCCAAGTTATTCTCTAAAAAGAATGATACGAAGCTCTAACTTTTAAAGAGTAAGTTGTTATCAATGGCACAACGTGACATGATGATCACACAGTAATTTCCATAGACTAAAGTTGCAAGGTCGAGAGATTTCTGAGTTGGATCTGGAGGCTCCTATTGGTGATACCAAGATTAAGCATATCATCCATGGTTTAAAGCCAGAATTCAGGAGTTTCGTTGCTACCATACAAAGATGACAAACTTAGTCATCATTTATAAAATTTAAAATTTTGCTAGCTGATCAGGAAGCTTTAACTAAGTAAATGTGATGAGTCTTATTGAAAAATGAAAAGAGGCATTATATGCCAATAAAGACAGGTGGAATTCTAAGCAACATGTTGCAGGTAATTCCAAAAAGAATGATGACAAGGCAAGAAGCCATCAAGGCTAATGGAGTGTTTATACAGCAGAAGGTTATAAAAACCATAGCAATTACAAAAAGTTTATAGAGAAGTGCTAACTGCAAGAAGAATGGTCATATGGCAAAAGGTTGTCAATAAAAAAAGAAGGGTGTGGGAAGTAATGTTGTTACTTCCAAAAGTGAAGATGATTGGGATATTAAGGCACTCTTTGCTGTAGATGAATAGGAGCTAGCCTTTACAACAACAACATTTAATCAAATCAATTATGAGAGTGATTGCATTATTGACTCAGGCTACTTAAAACATGTGACTGATGATAAAGAAATGTTGTAGAACTTATCATATTACAAGGGAAGCCAGGTGGTGGTAACGGCAAATAACTTAAAGTTATCAATAGCTCACATTGGTAATATGATAGTCTCTCCCTAATGTATTGATATCAGGATGTTGCTTTAAAATGTTTATCATGTCCCAGGTATGAAAAAAATCTTCTTTCGGTAACACAATTTACATCTTTTGGCCATTTTGTTTTCTTTAGTCCACAAGATGTCAAGGTATATTAGGACCTTGAGATTATAAAAGAGCCGATAATGAAGGGATAAAGATTGGAGTCAGTTTATATGATATTTACAGAAAACACATATATAGATAAGATGATAAGAAATGAGATGACAGACTTATGACACGTGCAATTAAGTCATGTTAGATATTCTAAGATGTGATGATGAAGAAGTAGATACTGAAGGGACTTCCATTACTTAAAGTAAGAATATACACTATATGTGTAGGTTGTTAGTATAAAAAAGAGCACCAATTATTGTACAAAGAGTCCAAATTTAAAGAGAATGAACTACTAAAGTTGATTCTCTCTAATGTATTTAGACCAATTAAGCAAGCTTCTATTAGTGGGATGAAGTATATAGTGACCTTCACTAAAGACTTCTTTGTGTATGTATGAGTTTACTTTATGAAGGAAGAATCTAAAACATTTTCAAAGTTAAAAGAGTTCAAGGAAGTAGCGGAAGTGAAGGTTAGTAGAAGAGTTTGTTCTCTACACACAGACAATGGGGGCAGAGTACACATCAGATGATTTCTCAAATTTCTTTCAGGAGTGCAGAATATGCCATCAGTTCACACGTGCGAGCACTCCACAACAAAATGATGTAGCAAAATAGAAGAATAGGTACCTAGTCGAAGTATGTCAAATTATACTTCATGCGAAAATTGTTCTGGGACAATTTTGTAGAAGCAAAGAAGCTTGTGGCCTTTGTGACCAATAGGCTTCCTCAACAAAGGTTATGTTTTCTCTCACTTTTTTTAAAAAATGTGCAACATGAAGCCCACTATTGGTCATTTTCGAGTCCTTGGACGTATATGTTATATATTTAAACGTAATCACTTACATAGTAAGATAGAAAAAAGGTTGTTAGGTGTATCTTTGTAGGATACGATAGTCAGAGGAAAGGATGGCGATGTTGCAATCCAACAACTAAGACATAATACTAGACTTATATGATTTTAATGGGGTATTGGAAACTTTTAAAATCTAGTTAAGTTTAGATAAATCTGAGGTTACAGAAGATGGTGGATATGTCAAAGAAGGCGTAGCTCAAAATTTTTGGTAAATAGGTGTATACCAAAGGCCAAGCGAAGAAAAAAAGCCAAGATAAGCAAATAAATCAACTGCATTCAGAAGATCAACGAGAGTTAGAAAGACAAATCCCAAGTATGTCCATGTTGCCATAATAGAAGAAGTAGATGTAAAATAACCAAAGACATTATAGTAATTGTCTTAGAATCCTGAGTGGATGAAAGCTATAAAAGAAGAAATTGTTGTAATAGAGAAAAATCAGACTTGGGAGCTCGTATTAAATTCTAGAGATGTGAAGCCTATTTATTGCAAGTGGGTGTGCAAGATAAAGCGTCAAATAGTGGATCAATAGAGAGGTATAAAGCTCATCTATCGGCTTGAGGGTTCTCTCAACAATATAGGCTAGACTATGATGAATCATTTAGTACATTTGCAAAGCATATAACTATATCAATCTTACTAGCGTTTGTAGCTAGTAAAAGTTGGAACTTGTGGTAGATGGATGTAAAGAATGCATTTTTGCATAGAGAGCTAGATAGAGAGATTTATATGGATTAGCCGATAGGTTTTAATGGTCAAGATCATCCTGAGTATGTATGTAAGCTTTGGAAGGCCTCTATGGGTTTAAAAAGCACCAAGGGTATGGTATGGTAATATTTTTGAATTTTTTATTTGCAGTGGATATTCCGTGACATCTGTTGATTCTAGCTTGTTCGTCAAAGCCAAAGAAGGGAAGCTAGCTATTGTGCTAGTGTATATGGATGATTTAATTATCAAAGGAAATTTTGAAAAAGAAATTCTTCAAACTAAATAGAATTTATTAGTTAACTTTGAGATGAAAGAACTTGGATGACTTAAGCATTTTCTTGGTATAGAGATTGATCATACTCAACAAGAAATATTTCTACATCAATAAAAGTATTTCAAAGATTTGTTGAAGAATTATGGAACGCTTATGTGTAAACCAATATCAATGTCGATGGAACCAAACGCCAAAATGTGTACTCATAAAGGGAAAGATTTGGAAGATGTTACGATATACCAATAGTTGGTAAGATGTCTTATCTACTTAACTTTAACAATACGAGGTTTTTCTTTTGTAGTTAGTGTGATGAGTCGTTACACGTAAAATCCAAAGAAAGATGGAGATTGTGTACTAGTTGGCTATTATGATGTTGACTATATAGGTGACCATGATACCCAACACTCAGCAACTAAGTATGTTTTATGCTTGGGAGTGGAGCAATTTCTTAGTGTAGCAAAAGATAACCAACAGTATCTCTGCCAACTACAAAAATGGAGTAACGAGTAACAAAAATGGCAGCTCAAAGAAGCACTTAGCTTATGCAGTTACCGAAAGACTTGCCTTAGTCAATAGAGTATGGAATTCCTTTTGTATTGTGACAACTTGTCAACAATATAGTTGGCAGAGAATCCATTTTTTTTCATACAAAAACTAACCAGGTGGAGTTACGTTACGATTTTATCAGAGAGAAAGTATTGTAAGAAGAAATTGAGTTAGAACATGTCAGCTTCGAAAACCAAGCTATAGATTTGTTTACAAAAGGCTTAGGTGCAACAAGTTTGAAAATGTTTGCCATCAGCTAGTGGGTTGCCTTTTGATTGAGTATTGGGCATCGTTAACATATTGTTGTTTATTTGTTATTTAAACTATTGATTCATTATCCACTTACTTTTTTTATTACCTAGTCTTTTACTGATCTTAATCTTTAGGAGTTGTGAGTTAAGTTGATTTATTGCTTAATATTAGCTCGTGAAGAGAGAAACGTGAGATACTTACCATTGTGATATATCGTATGTAAAGGTATTAAGTTGTACTAAATAAAATGTATCATTCGAATGTTTTTCTATTCTATTGTTTGACTTTGCAGTCTTTTTCATGAGATTGAGTGCTTTATGAGTCATTTTGGTTCATCAATTACTATATACAGTGTAAGAAAATATTCTTATAAAACATCAAAATCCATTATATTTAAAATTTTAACTTTTACTTGATTTTATAATACTAAATAAAATTATTAAAGTAGTAATAAAATATTCTAATTTCACTTTATCGTAAAATTAGTTCATTATTTTCATGTGGGTCATTTGAAAACGCTCTCTCTACTATTTAGGGATAAGGCTGCGTATTATTGGACCTCCTAAAATCATATCGCTTCTCCGCACAATTTTTACTGATTGTTGTTATTGTTGTTATCAAATTAGTTCATTATTAACCATTAAAATTAACATCATGTAAATAGAACCTTTTTAATATAAGTTAATATTAACTCGTTAATGCCAAATTAATGTTATTAACAACTTGATTTTCATTTTTTATACTTTATATTTTACATTGGACGGTAATTGGTCACTTGTGAGTGCTGTGTACAGAATATACAGTACAATCATAGGTTGCGGTGGAGTAAGATCGTCTGTTCCACTAACCTTGCGCCTATTCTGTGTCACAACTAATACGTTGACGTTTTAATTAAAAAGAACCATTCACCTTCGCGCCTAGCCACAACAAACTCCTCCTTTTCTTTTCAATCGGCTTTGTAGTATACATTTTAATAAAAATTAATTTATGATTATAATGATATAATTCTTATGAATTCTATTATTCTTATTATTATTAATTATTATTATTATTAATTTCCTATTTGAGTATATATAATAAT
>JANZXR010000171.1:15466892-15478054 GCA_027575705.1 Erythroxylum echinodendron | reverse complement strand
TATTAATATTATTATATTAATCATAAATGGATAAAATATACAAACGAAATATAAATATTCTTATTCTTATTAATTATTCTTATTAATTTCCTGCTTACTGTTAATAATAATAATAATAATAATAATAATCAATTATTAATAAAATTAATAAAAATTATAATAATAAGTATATATACTCAAGTACAAAATTAATATGCTAATAATTAAGAATAATAAAAATACTAAATTTAATAATAATAATAAGGATTTTCATACTAATAATACAAATTAAAATATTTAATAAATTTTATGATGATGATGATGATGATGATGATGATGATAATAAATTCATTTATAACAATTATAATAATTAATAAAATTAATGAATTTAATAATAAGAAGAAAATAATTAATAATAATAAGGAATTTTATTATAATTATAGAAATAAATGTAATAATAAAAATGATTATTATTAAAAATAAATTTAATAATAATAATAATATTTTAACAGTGACTAGAAAATTAGTAATAATAATTAATTTAAAGAATAATAATAATAATATGTATTTGATAAAAAATATTATATTTAATATATAATAGCTATATATACTTCACCAGAAATAACAACATTAATAATGATAATAAACTTAATTATAATAACAATAATAAAATTAATAATAATATTACAAGCAATATAATAATAATAATAATAGAAATAAAATTAATTAATAAAAATAATAAAAATAAGGAAATTTATTATTAATAATACAAAAAATTTTAATAATAATAACGACTAATAATAATAATTAAAACTATTATATTTTTAATTCATATAATAATTAAATTTCAACTTTAATTTAATTTTTAATTCAAATCACAGCAATATAATTAAAGTTAAAACAACAAATTCATAAAGTTACATATATACTTAATAATAATAAAGTTACTCCCACCAAAAATTTGTTTTAGTTTATTTTGATGCTAATTATATATCTTTAGTGGAAAAAGTCACAGTTGTAACTTTGAAATCTCACGCTCGTGACTTTTTCCATATATATTATATAGTAAACTATATAATAATAACAACAAAATGAAAAAAATAAAATTGTAAAAAATAACGAATTGAATAAAATAATAAATAAATAAAATTAATAATCATAATATTATTTTTAACAATAACTAGAAAATTAATAATAATAAGATTAATAAAATTATTTTTTCTTAGCATAGTCGTGATTTTTTTCAACACAGTCGTTAGTGCTTAGGAAAAAAAGGTTGTCGCGATAGTTCCTTAGAACGATCGCAACTGTGCTGAAAAAAATAATGTCGCGATCGTTTCTCAGAATGATTGCGAATGTGCTGAAAAAAAAGATAATATCGACGTATTAGTTATTGCACAGAATAGACGCAGAGTTATTAGAACAGACGATCTCACTCCGATTGCAATTGGTGATTCGTTTTTAGTAGACAAACAAAATAGTCATCGAAAAATTCAAATTAAAAAAATATATTCAGTTCATAAAGTCGTATTCTTGATAGAAGAGTTGGTTTGTTTCCCCCGTTTTCCACCTTGATGCTGTTTGTTTTTCCTCATTTTCAGTTTACTTATATATCCATTTGTAATTATCTTATTTATGTAAACACTAATTTCTTGGGAAATCGAACGTATGCGGCAAGGAAAGCTCCGCATCTTTCCGATCGCGTAGCTTATATTTAGATCAAGACCCTCCCTGACGGACTACTGTTTGTGAGTTTCTCGATAAACGATGAAATGTATAAAGGCTGCTCTTAGTCGTTTTTGCATTGGCGAAACCCGAAGTCACTAGATTAGATAGATAGTAGATAGATACGCACCCGAGAGAGGGTCAATATATTTATCATGACTTTAAATTCTCCGGACATATATATATATATATATATATATAAAAGGAGCCATTTTCCTTTGCACAAAGACCTAGAAACCAAATCCTATTAATTACTACGAACCTAATCCACGGAGAAAAAAGCATAAGAAAAAGTAGATTCCCTTGGAAAAATTCACATTTTAAAAATCTTTTTATGTGGTCACATCACAATTATTTGGAGGATTACAGGTGCTAATGAATGTCAACGGACGCCCATCACACGTGCTAAGTGATCAGATCAGGTCCCTTAAATTTATATAATGCAAGCAAATCTATTCAAGGAGAAGAAATCTCGATATGAATTGATGTATCGGAATGCGTGCTCGTTTACATGTAAACATCTTGTTTCAAGGAAAAGAAAATGAGAACACGGAAGAAACAGAAACAACGATATGAACTGCATCATAAAGTAACAAAGACAAAATATTTAGTTTTTGACCTTTGAACAAAACGCAAACGCAAAAGGAGAAGGAAAAGCTGCCCACCGTTCCAATTCTCGGTCATCCATTTATGTTTTCAATAAAAATCTATTTTATTAGAAGTCAATATCACTAATAATTTTATATTAAATAAAATTTAAATTTAAATTTAAAATTTTTAACAATCTTTTGACGTATACAAAATAATAATTGACATTTTTCTTTCCTTTTATAAACTTCAAAATACAAATTCAAGATCAGTAGTGGGCTTGAATCATGCCGGTTTATATAATAATGTGCTAGCACAAGATCTCACTCAAACTCTCTTAAGGCACGTGTGCTTGGTGAATGTTATCGTCTGCAACTAAATATAAAAAGAAATTAACTCTTTGCAATATAAATTAATGTAGTAGAAGAAAGTAAGGATAGTTCCTATAAGAATTTCAGACGTTAGTAGTTACGCAAAAAAAAAGGAGGATTAAATTGTGAATTAAACATAATTTCATTGGAATATGGAATTAAAAAAACTAATAACAAAACAATGAAAATTTAACAATCAAAAGGAATAATTCTTAGTTTTGGTTTCCTTTATTATTGAACTTACGTTGATCATCAACTCTAAAAATAATCAATTTATTCGTTAAGCATTCGTCGTGGTAAATTTCTTTACCTATTTTCTCTTATGTTTAGTTAACCGAGACATGTATTTAAATTAACCCTTATTAATAAATAACCTGGATACATTTAATTAATTAATAGCTTTACGAATCAAGAAAATTAGCAAACTAGACAACATAAATACAATGTATTTTTAGCGTAGACAACCTAATTGCTATTTTTGATTAAAAGAATTGAACGTCAACCTGTTTAATCTACCAATTGATTGAATAAAATCATAAACTAGTTGCGCACCAAACTATAAAATCAAACAATTAAATAATAACCAAAAAATAATTAATACTTGATTAATAAATCGATTCAAATAAATAACAAAAGTCTTACATCATTCAAATTTTAATAACTAGGATTCTGCAAATCAAGAAATAAGAATTTAATTATCCCGCATCACAAATTTTCCTAACTATTTTGGACTGTTCATGTTTGGGTCGTTCTTGATTTTCTTCTTTATTTCCTATCTAGCCGTCATCCTTGTTGCTTGATTTTTCTCTTTTTCTGCTGGGTGTCATCCCCCGCTATGGACATGTTCTGTTCTCCTCTTTTTAGCCATACCCTTCTTGATTTTGTTTTCTCCTATTTTCGTTGTTTGAGCCGCCACTATTGTCCTCGCGCTACTCTATTTTCTATTCTCTTCTATTTGCCACTGTAATTTTGATGTGACAAATAAACCCCTTGATGTTCACCTTATTGATCACTTGTGTTTTTTTTTTTTTAAAGCGTGCTACTGACTATCAAATAAGTATCATTGCACGAGGCTAAGTTTAGTTAAGTTCAACGCCTGTTTAAGGTCTTTTTGTTTTAAAATGTTCACAATTCTTTCTATTGGGTTCCAAAATAAACCTTAACATAAGATTAATTTCATTAGCTATAATTTCAAACCTCAAAAATAACGAAAATTAACACACAAAAAGATAAAAAATACAGACACTAACAATACTCCAAACTCTTTGTGTGATCATTCACAATTATAATCAATGAGATTGGAAACTGACATAGAACCAGGAACCTTACACTTTGGACTACAGATTAAAGTATTAGGCACTAACAGTCAGGTGGTTCCTAAATAATGCATATATATTACTTGCACGCCAAATATGTACATATTTAACAAATTTGTGGAAGCTTGTCCCCTGAAAGGAGTCTTCAACCAACAAGTGATTAATGCAGTATACTTTTTGTACGCAGGCTGAATCTTAACTGGCATTGCTTATTTTCCACTTGCAGGAGCAAGACAAATTCATTTCTTTTCACGAATATATATTTTTAACTCTTTAAGACAAAGAGGACAATGTATGAGAGTCGCTCTTCTTGTGGAAGATAGAGAGAGAGAGAGAGTCTCAATTCACAGCGTCAAAATGGGTAGAACTCCTTGTTGCTCCAAGGAAGGAATGACTAGAGGCGCTTGGGCTGCTCTCGAGGACAAAATTCTCACTGAATATGTCAAAATTCATGGCGAAGGGAAATGGAGAAACGTTCCCAAGCAAACTGGTAAGTGGCTGTTAGTATAGTAGTTCATAAGTATCTTGCCACAAGATGCTCACTAGAATTAATACAAGTGTTGAAGGTCTGAAGAGATGTGGAAAGAGCTGCAGACTGAGGTGGTTGAATTACCTTAGACCTGATATCAAGAGAGGTAACATTTCAGATGAGGAAGAGGATCTCATCATTCGTCTCCACAAGCTTTTAGGCAACAGGTGCGCTTTTCCTCATCTCTGTCTCTATCATATTATGAAAATGTATGCTTGTGTTTATTGTTTTTTGTTACTGTAGATGGTCTTTAATTGCTCGAAGACTTCCTGGGAGAACAGACAACGAAATCAAGAATTACTGGAACACAATCCTGGTGAAGAAACTATATGGCAAACAATCGAAACAAAGTAGCGATGAAAAGAAGAAGAGTAATCAAATCCAAGCGTCTGATCAAACCCCCTCAGAAACAGGAATCATGCGCCATTCAGCTATGATTCCAACCAAGGAAGCACTTGTAAATGAGAATTTGAGCTCTCACACGGCAACAGAAGATTTAGTGAAGAACGAGGATGTGGGATTGAGAGCTGGTAGCTCTATTTTGCCCGACACATTCAAGGAATGTGATTCGCAAAGATCGAGGTTGGACTTTGGCATCGAGAATTTTTCTTCATCTGATATTTCTGATTCAGAATTTTTCAGGAATTGTCAGCTTGACGATGGAGCTGATGAAGAAGGTTGTGTTACGAGGGAATGGACAACTTTGGACGAAAGTTTGACGTTGTCCGAGGAAGAGATACTGCTCCAGGATTGGATTGTAGACGACAGCTTCCTCCAAACCAACTAATATGAACCTACTTTTGTTTCTTGAATTAGTCCAGTTAAAATGGAATAACATGTATTCGGATCTAGATTGACTGCATTTCTAATCAACATTATCGTCTTGCCATGTTTCTATGACCCAAACCACTCCACCAAGAAGGTGTTCTCTCTTCTCCACTTTTTACGTCACAAATCAGACAAATCTCTCACCCATTAAGGTCGTACTCTGACCCCAACCCCTTTATGCATAAAAGTTACGGTTTTAAAAGCCTACGACGGACTTTCAGCCCATATGTCCTTCACACTTGCAAATGAACAATCGAAGATGAGATGAAACAGGTTAGGTTATTCCAAATTAATATTAAAGAAGGCACCAGAGTTTGGAGTTCACAACTTTATATTTAGGTTCTTTGATGTACAAATAAAAAGGTTATTTACCAAGCATTCAATGCTAAGGTTATTCTACTGTAACGGGATAACAAGAAAGAACTTAAGAAAGCGTAAAAATCAATTGAGAAATTAGAGTTAAGGAAGAAAATGAAAAGAAAAACATTCTTGCCGTTGAATCTCCAATGGAATAGTAACGAAGATTTTATTTCACATTAGCAACAATATATGCAAATCATAACTCAACAAGGTCCAACTTTTTTAGTCTTCTGCTTTTAATACGATAAAAAAAACTAAACCCAAAATAGTCTTGGATCATGTAATTACCAAGTTCCAGCAAAAACTAAGAGCCCGAATGAGCTAAAGAGCATAAAAGTATTGTCTTTCGCTTTGAAACCTTGTAAAGTCGCCAAAAGAATTACCTGATATGGAATTCTATTATGTAGTTCTACATTTTTGTAACCTCAGTCCTCGATCTTCATTGTCATCATGTTATAGCTTCTCGACAATTTTTGTCTTGTTCATCGCTGAGGCCTTCCCCTTGTTGAAGACTTCCTTCTTCAAATTCTACTCTACAGTCAACCGAGTCGTCAAATTGTAATCTCTCGGAGCCCATCTTATCAGATTCCACGTTGGATTTTATTGCAGTTGTTAGACCTCTCCGAACAGTAAAAGCTTCTAAAAGCTCTGGAATGTCTTTATTTTCGATCCCACCCTCATTCATAGACAGTGGTCCAACTCCAGACATGATGTTATCAGCAGAGCGGCTAATGTGTGTTCTCGAGTAAAGCTCATCAAGTTGACTGAAATATGAACAAGTTTTGGACTGCTGAGACCTCTTCTTATTACTTTCTTTGGCTTTCCTAAAGTACTTGTTGATATTCTCCCACTTCTCTTTGCACCTCTTGGCACTCCTTTCGTACCCCATTGAACCCATTAAATGACTTACTTCTTCCCAAAGAGGCCCCTTTAAGCCAGTTTCCTGAAATTTTGTCTCTATGCTACTTCTTACTTGGATCAAAGCCTCAACTTCAGCTTTAGGCCACCTCTTATGGTTGGCGGATTCGTTGGTTGTCAATTCATCGATAGCAGCTTCTGCTTGGAGTACCAATGGCGTCCTTCTAGCAGGAAGATCGGCGCTCTGGCCTGTAATTTTCCCTACATAAGAAAGAAATTGAATTTCTCTATCTGAAGCTTGAGCTTGTTCACGAGCTCTAGCAATGACTTCCCTGTTGAACTCTTCAGCTTCTTGACGCCTCCACGTTTCTTCTTTCTGTGTCCTTTCTCTATCCATTCTCTCAATTGCTTCTAAGAACTCCCTGTGCAACTTCTCTTGATGGTTCACTAGTTCCTTCACCAAGTTCTGGAAGAACCCAACCACTGAATTCAACTTCTCCTTCAGTTTCCTCTTTCTCTTCCTCTTTAGTCTCTTCCTCAACAAAACTTCCTCCCCAATAGAGTTCTCTGACCCATGGTCAACTCCAACTACATTGTTCACTGCACCAATATTCTCAGTCTCTGTGGTACCAAATGGTAAGAAAAGACATTTATTGGTCGGTGAATTTTCTCCTGTCGGTGCAAATCCGGAGCCTGTCTGATTAATTTCAACAGTCTTCGCAATGCTACATATTGCTTCAAGCTCGCCAAAGAGCCCAAATTTACCGTTCGAATTCTTGCAATTTTCACAATTTCCATCGACGTGCTTTGCACGTATAAGATTATAGTACTTGTTGTCGCTTCCCTGGACTTCTTTCTCGCTGCTACTTCCGTTGAGCAGTTTCCTGCAACATTTAAACAAACACGTAGATGACATATGAATGCCCACTCAGCGAGAAAATCAAAGTGCTAGCGAATAATTAATAAAGGTGATAACTTTATCATCTAGCAGTTACCAAAATGGCTCCTTGATTGCGGCAGCAGAATCTACATTGGAATTCCAACACTGAGGCATTACCAACGAATTGGAGAGGTTGGAATCATCCCCATTAAGCAAAGGAGCTGCTCCCCCTTGATTCAAAGCACCATCTTGATGAGTACTGCCACTGTTTTCATTAAGACCCAACTTGAAATTCACGCCGAAGAAGGATGGGAAAGACGAAACTTGGGATTGTTGCTGCGATATTTCTCGGTCCAGCCTCTCCTCAAGCTGTTGAAATGGGGGGAACTGTTGTTGGTGGTGAAACAACTGATGGGTTGCGGCAACGGAGGACCGCTGTTGTGGTGTCTCTGGCGTAAAATTTTGGTGGGTTTCTCTATGTTGATAGGGATGGTGCAGGCTTAGGTTTTGAGAACTCAAAATGGGGTAATCTGATGATGGGCAACTACCATCATCCTCCATGATTGGGTGGTGGTGGCGGTAATGGTGGTTGCCAAGTACACCATAATTTGGCTGCATATCCTACGTGAACAGATAGATTTAGTCAGAGAAAAACCCGATAGAAGTAGATGTGGCGGTGCAGTTTGGAGGAAGTTTGATTTTAGATTAGAGCTGAGAGCTAGACAGTATAAGTTGGTGTAAGGAGGGGACGGAAACGTCTTACATGGAAGCAAATATGCTATGCTTCATCTAGGTTTTCTTAAGCTAATTAATAATAGATTCCTACAACCTATAATCATGATCTTATCATTGCTTTTCTTTTAATCAGGAAAGATATGTATTAGTAACCGGAAAGTAATTAAGATGCCAAAATTTATCAGTAATTATAGCATCGTACAAATGCCATTGCCAGATGCCTGTTTTTCTAAAAATATATAATGTACACAGCATTAGATGTGAAGTGATGAGATGAGAACATAAATTTTATAATATTGAACAGCACCTAAAAATAAAATTTGTCTTCTTCAGTTTCGCTTCGCCGTCTTCAATTCTATAAACCTAATTTGAGTTGAACAAAGAAAAAGCAAAACAAGAGGAAGGTGTGGGGATAGAGTACGAACATGAGAACAGGAAGACACGTGTGTGAGTTTTGAGGGACAGTAGAAGCTGCAGAGGCATTAAGAGACATGGTTTTGGAAGTATATTGTAATAATAGAATAAGGTGCACGTGAATCTTCAGTGACAGTACACTACATTGTCCTCTTGTCCCTCACACATTAATTTCTGTGTCTGTTTTAGGATCTCGAGTCCTTTTTCAACGGCGGAGATGCTGCTTACCCCACCCATACCTCTAACCCTTCTTCACTTGGACTTCGTTTCAAGTCTTTAGTCGGGCTTCCACCACATATGTGTCCTGCCAAAGTTTGTCGGCTTTCCACAAGTCCCAAATATCAAAAATACTAATAATAAGATTTCCTATTAAGTTTTAAACTTCTTCAGCTTTAACTCTTTGGAATAAAGTTTAGAATTCGAATTTCACCAATTTCATGATTTAATTGCAATTTAGATAGCTGGCATGTTTCAATGTAGTTTGCTTGAGTGGTCAACATCATCGCTTTTGGAGGGCTTTATGCCACAGATAGTCAAATGGGGGCCCAAACTGCTGCTTTGTGGGCTCAGCTCTACAAATACCAAAGCACGTTTATCATCTTCCCCATACATTGAGAGTTTTGGTTTACCAACAGTGCGTAGTTGAAATATTGGTCCTGTTTAAATATTTCAACTACTATTGCTTCATTTCATCCAAGTTGTGTCACTCCAACCAGTATCTGTATCACTTTATGTGAAAGAAGAAACTTCAAATCAATGAAGTGCATACTTTTTCCAAGGGAAAGGGGAATCATTTGGACAACTGAACAAGGGAGCAGCATCCTTTAGAGAATAGTTTGAAACTTTTGGTCTTTCTCTCACAACGTTTGATTTGATGATGGGTTTTTTATTTTTTTGAACTGCAGAGGGCACGTGGCACGCCAAATTCGGCGTAGCTAAACAAGCCCCCAATTAAACAGCGATAGGTCCCAGCATTTCAAGTTGTTCTAGTGACATAGTTGATCAATGTGGTGGGTTCAAAATAATAATACTCACGGGATTAATAAGAATAATCAATTAATTTCAAACAACTCAATCTTAATAAATAATCAACTCCATCAATATAGATCATTAAAAAATAAAACACTAAATTTACGTGAATAATTTTTTAGTGTTAAACCAATAAGGAAATTCATTAATCAAATATCAAACTAATAAGAATTCAAGCTTTAAACTATTGACCCTAACTGGAAGCACCATCATAATATAATAGCAGTTAACCTAACAAGATTATAGGATTAAGTATAAATTGACATTCCAATTCAATACTACTCCAATCTAATCTTGAATCATCAAACTTAAAAAAAAAAAACTGTGGATGAAAAATACTCACATTTTCATTCATGCTCTTTTTCCCCTTTTTCTATGACACATAGTGTAGCATCACCTTACCGGAGAGTACACACCGGAATGCCTGGAGGTCATTCCGACACATATCTTATGATAAGGGTGAGCCATGTTCGAACACTATACTAAACTTCACATGGCATCATATTATTATTCATTATAAAGCATCATAAGGAAACCACAGTATTTAAAACCCAACCTTTTCCTCATTTCATTTTATAACTCGAAAATCTACATTGTATTTTTTTTAACACTTACTGTATGTACATCATTAAACCTAGAACAAAAGTACTACATGAATGAGGAAAATATATAAGTCTATCTAAGCCATCCAAAATTCTCAGCCGACTGACCTTTGAGCCATGACTTCTCTTGCCAAGATCACGTAGAGTCTCTCACTTGATAAAGTCGTCTCTTGGTCCTGAAAAGACAACGTTGCAATTTTGGTGAGTTTTGTGAACTCAATGAGGCAACCGTCATCGATGGTTCATTCAATTCATGCATCACATTATCACACAAAACATATATCACATTAGATTACGTACACTAGATCAACCATGTCATGTTGTATATTTAACACTTAAAATCATATACCAACAATGCACATGAGACTTTTTTTTTCCTTATTGTTGTGACCGAATGCCTCTCATAGACTTATACAAATATTGGCCCATAGGGCTCAATCAGATAGAATCACGGAGCATAGCTCTACGTGCCAAATTAGAAGAAATCACGGAGCAAAGCTCAACGTGGAAGCGCTTCATAAGGCTCTCAAGTCACAACGCCTTTATCTGAACATACATTTTATGAAATGCATCAATTTCTGCATACCTCATATATCACAATCTTATAAGAATGTTTAGAGTGTTTAATAATGCACATGTATGAAATGAATTATGTACAATACATGTTCATGACAACCCTGGGTATCTTCTCATCAATTTCATTCACAAAATTATTTTCATATCAAAACACATCTAAGTACAATTTATACTTAAGTTTATGCCTTACTAAGACCATTAAAATCTCAATTTATTTCTTATTGATTCACTTCAGATTTTCCCAAGTCATACTTTCGGGTCTATTGTTCACATTCAATTTGAAAGTGAAACTGACATAATTTGGTCATACTATCTTCTATAAAAGTGTTCCTCTATGTCTTATCTTTCCATTGACACCAAAATCACTCAATT
>JANZXR010000171.1:15428252-15453626 GCA_027575705.1 Erythroxylum echinodendron | reverse complement strand
TATTATTATTATTATTATTATTATTATTATTATTATTATTATTATTATTATTATTATTATTATTATTATTATGTTTTATGATTTATTTTGTATGTTTTTGTTTAGTTTGATCTTCATTGTGTTCTTTTATGTTTGATGTTGATTTAGGGCAAGAATTGATCATTTTGATGTAAGAATGGAGGTTGGCCACATTTGCGATTGAGCGAGAGACCAAGAGAGGAGAAAAGAAGAGGAAGAATCATAACACAAGAATCAATTCCCAAGATCGTGGGTTTCATGCCAATTCCCATGATCGTGGGATGTCTAGCCCAAAGATATACACTGGGTTCACTTATTTTTAGGTTTTGTAGACTATAAAAGGAGAAAAAAAAACTCTATGGATGAGAGAGTTTTATGTGAGACTTACCTCCTTGAGTATCGCAGGTTTAAAGCTTCAGGAGAGGTAGAGATTTAAGGTTTATCATTCACAATTAGGGAAAGAGCATACCAACATCGAATTTTCCAGATTCAGGCAAAAAAGAGAAGGATTTTGATTCCATTTGTTTTCTTTATTTTTTTTCTCTTCCACCATTTGTATAATGGATTATATGGTTATTGGGGATGTTATGGACATCATTAGTGGTTAATTTATGTGTAAAGATTACTTTTAAACTTCTTGTTAAACTCCTATTTTTTTATTTGAATAAATGAAGTTTTTGATGAATGGTGAAATTATACCTTGCAATATATTGAGAGATTGAGTTGGGTTTTTTATATAGGGTTGTATAATGAGAGTTGGCACTCTATAGACTTACATTAATCAAGTCAATTGACTAGTTAAAAGAGAGATATCGGCTAATTTAATTGATCACCCATAGGATAACTCAATAACTAGTTGAATTGGTGGATTGGTTTTGTAAATTGAGAGATTACTTAACCATCTGCATTTAATTTGGCTAGGGACAATTGATTACACCTTAAGAGAGGGTAGTTAATACATCAGAACATCTTAGGTGAGGCACAATTCAATTAACAAAATAGGAGGGAGACAAGATAGGGAAAAAATGATATCTAGTTGTGAAAATCTCGAATTCCAAGTTTCCGCAATTTTTAGTTAACATTTGAGTTATGTTAAATTGTTTAATATAATTTAATTTTCCAATTATTTCTACAAAAAATTCTGGTTCTTAAACAAAGATTAATTTGAATTGAGGGGTGCATAAGCATAACCCTTGTGGGATTGATATCTGCTTATTACTACAAGTCACGACCTTTATACTTGCGATCAATAAGTTTTTGGCACCATTTCTAGGGATTAGTTGTTTAGCATCTTGTTTGGTTTAGATTACTTTTATTTAAGCATTTTTGATACTTTTTCTATTGTATTTGCAGGTGCATAAAAACAAGGAACATGCAAAGATCGACGGAGTTTAGCGATACAGAGTTATCTGATATCAGAAGACACGAGTGATAGCTAAAAAGAGCAAAGCGTCGAGATATTATATAAAGAAATATGGCTGAAGAAGGAGAGCAAGGAGGAGCTGAGAGGACATTAATGGACTTAATGAGGCTAAGATTCAGTCCTCAAGGAGTTGCAAGTCCATCCATTCAAGCTAATAATTTTAAGATTAAGTCAGCACTCCTCAACATACTTCAAAATAGTGTGCAATTTTATGGGCTGTCCAACGAAGAGCCAAATGCCCATATTGCAAATTTTTGGAGATCTGCAACACCTTCCAATTTAATGTGATGTCCAACGATGCTATGAAGTTGTGACTATTTTCTTTCACTTTGAAAGATCAGGCGAATGCATGGTACAACTCATTAAATTTAGGGTAGACCATTACCTACGAATAGCTAGCCCAAGCATTCCTTGCAAAATATTTTTCGTCGCATAAAATGACAAGGATCATAAAGGAGATCACAAATTTTTAGCAGAGTGATGGGGAGTCTCTATATGAAACAGGGAGAGGTTTAAAGAATTACAAAGAAGTTGTCCCTACCACAACCTTCCGAGGGAGTTCCTATTACAGACACTTTATAATGGTGTAAATCAGAGCACGAGAGGAACCATAGATGCAGCAGTTGGAGTTTCTTTGAAAAGAAAGACTACTGACACAGCTCATGATCTTCTAGAAGAATTGGTGAGAAACAGTTGCACGTGGTCAAGTGAGAGGAGTAGATAAGGGAAAAATAAGCAAAAAGGTATGATTTCGATTGATTCTGTTATAGTTTTACGGGCATAGATCACAACCCTTATGAAGCAGTTGAGCAACATGCAAGGAGCATCTTCATCTACAAAAAAAGCTATGCAAGTATAGTGTGAACTATATGGGAAAAACAATGGCTTAGCTGAATGTTTTCTGTTACAAGCCAGTGGTACAGAACAGGCAAATTACTTGGGCCAACCACAAAAAAGTAATAATCCTTACTCGAGCATTTATAATCCGAGGTGGAAAATCACCCAAATTTTTCTTGGAATACTAGCAATGTAGGTGGCCAAGCAACATCTCAAAGACCTCCTGGATTTTAGCAAGATCAAATTGGATCTAGGGAGAGCAAAATGGACAAATTGATGGATGTTTTGGGGTCAAAACTAGCAAATCAAGAAGAGAACCAGAAGAGGATGTTTGCCAGATAGGAGGAAAGCTAAAAGAGAATGGAGGCAAAGTTTGATCAAATCGTGAAGAACCATGCCTCATCCATCCACAATTTGGAGGACCAGGTAGGTCAACTTACTAATATCTTGTGTTTTAGAAGTGCAGGTAGTCTACCAAGCAATACCGAGGTCAACCCAAGGGAATAACTCAAGGCTATTACACTACGAAGTGGCAAGCAGATGGAGGAACCAGGTGTGGCCAAGGATAGTCAAGAAAATTGAAAAGGCAAGGAGATAAAAGAAGAAAAAGAAAAAGAAAGGCCCTATGTACCACCACCACCCTACAAGCCTAAACGTTCATATCCACAAAGGGTGAAACAACATCAGGTGGACACTTAGTTTTCCAAGTTTTTGGAGAAATTGAAGAAGTTGCAGATTAACTTGTCATTGGTGGAAGATTTGGAGTGTATGCCCAAGTATGCAAAGTCTCTTAAGGATATACTTGCACACATGCGCACTTAGGAGGACAATTAGACGCTAACTTTGATGAAACATTGCAGTTCGATCGTATTAAGCCAAATGCCTTCAAAACTACAATATCTAGAGAGTTTTACTATTCCATGTGTTGTTAGTGATTTTGAATTTTCTAAATGTTTATCTGATTTAGGTGCAAGTATTAACTTGATTCCTTTTTCTATTTTTAGGAAATTGGGACACGGAGAGGTCAAGCCAACATCCATGCTAATTCAACTTACGGATCAAACCATAAAGAAACCATTTGGAGTTGTAGAAGATGTATTGGTGGATAAATTTATTATTCATGTTAACTTTTTTGTATTGGATTTTGAAGCTGATAGAAATTGTCCACTTATTTTGGGTAGGCCCTTTATGAATATTGGCGGGGCATTAGTTGATGTGCATGAAGGGAAACTTGTGTTGATAATTGGTGATAAATAGGTTGAATTTAATATGTCAAAATCTTTGAAGAAACCGATGGATGGAAATGTGTGTATAAAAATTGATGTTGTGGATGAATGTGTGAAGAAGGTTAAAGAGGAAGTTATTGAAATTAATGAAGTGCGAAAGGATGAGAGTGTGAAAGAAGAAGAATTATATGAGGAAGTTAATCTAGAGATGTAGGAGAAAACAAATACACCCACACCACCTTCGATTGTTAAGCCCCCCACTTTAAAGCTTAAACCCTTACCTGTCCATTTGAGATATGCCTTTTTAGGTAAGAACCATACTCTACCTATCATTATCTCAAACCAATTAGATTATGAGTAAGAAGATAAAGTGATGGAGACCATTAGGAAGACGATGAGAGCCATGGGGTGGCAAATTTCTGATATTAGGGGGATTAGCCCCAATGTGGTGATGCATAGGATTAACCTAGAAGAAGGATGTAAAACTGTGAGGGAAAGATAGAGAAGGTTAAATCCAAATATGCAAGAAGTCGTGAAGAACAAGCTAGTAAAGTTGCTAGATTTAGGGATTATTTACCCTATTTTAGATAGTGAATGGGTGAGTCTAGTACAGTGTGTGCCGAAGAAGGGTGGCATGATAGTGATAAAGAATGAAAAAGATGAAAAGATTTCGACTAGGACCATTATAGGTTGGCAAGTGTGTATTGACTATACAAAGCTAAATTTGGCCATCAAGAAAGATCATTTCCCTTTACCTTTTGTGGACTAAATGATTGAGAGGGTGGCTAGTCCTTCTTTTTATTATTTTCTTAATGGATATTCAGGTACAATCAAGTATTTAAATACCTTGAAAACCAAGAGAAGACCACATTTACCTGTCTTTATAGGACTTTCTCTTATTGGAGGATGCCTTTTAGTTTATGCAATGCACCTGCCACATTCCAAAGGTGCATGATGGCCATATTTGTAGACATGAATGAAAATTTTATAGAGGTACTTATGAATGACTTCGCTGTCTTTGGAGATTCTTTTAATTAATGTTTGTGCAATTTAGACAGAGTGCTTCAAAGATGTGAGGAGTCTCATCTAGTCTAAACTGGGAGAAATGTCATTTTATGGTCTAAGAGGGAATTGTATAGGCCATAAGATCTCATGCAAGGGAATTGAAATGGATCGCACTAAGATCGAAGTGATTGAAAAGATACTATCTCCCACTAACATCAGGGGTATCTGAGCTTTCCTAGGTCATGTAGGGTTTTACAGATGATTTATTAAGGATTTTTCTCTTGTTGCTAAACCCTTAAACTCATTTATTTGTTAAAGATGCGCCTTTCGTTTTTTATGATGACTATTTGGATTCTTTTAACAAGTTGAAGAAGGCACTCACAACAACATCAATTTTGACATGGCTAGATTGGTCTCTTCCTTTTAAGATTATGTGTGATGTAAGTGACCGTGTTGTTGGTTATGTACTTGGCCAGCAAAAGGAGAAAAGGTTGCATTCTATCTATTACGCAAGTAAGACTTTGACGGGAGCACAATTGAATTACACAACTATTAAGAAGGAATTGTTTATAGTGGTGTTTGCTTGTGAGAAATTTTGTTTGTATCTTTTAGGCTCACAATTTATTGTTTTTATAGACCATACAACATTACGTTATCTCTTTACTAGAAGGATGCCAAAGTTAGGCTCATCCGATAGGTGCTTCTACTCCCAGAGTTCAACATTGAGATTAAAGACAAGGAGGGAGCAGAAAATGTCGTAGTGGATCACCTATCATGACTTGAAGGGGGACACTATAAAGAAGAAGCAAAAATTGAGGAGAGCTTTCCTGATAAAGCCCTAATGATGGTAGATAATCCTTTTCATCCTTGGTTTACAGATATTGCAAACTACCTCTCTGGTGGTATTATTCCTTCTGATTTTTCACATCAACAAAAGAAGCACTTCTTATTTCAATGTTCTCGTTATATTTGGGATGTATAAGATATATGCTGACAGTGTGATTCATAGGTGTATCCCTAAAGATGAAATGCTAAAATTTTACTGTGATGTTATAACTCACTTTATGCAGGGCATGATAGAGCTAATAAGATTACTGCACGAATCTTGAAGTGTGGATTCTATTGGCCAACCTTGTTCAAGGATGCTCAAAATTTTGTACTGAAGTGTGATAGATGTTAAAGAATGGGCAACATATCGAAGAGGGATGAGATGATGCTTTCAAACATAATAGAGGTGGAGATATTTTATGTATGGGCTTTGGACTTCATGGGACCATTCCCATCCTCATCAGGTAACACTTACATATTAGTTGGTGTTGACTATGTTTCGAGGTGGGTTGAGGCAGTAGCTACTATAACTAATGATGGAAAGATGGTTCAAAAGTTCATCAAAAAGATCTTTACTAGATTTGGGGCACCTAGAGCGACCATAAGTGATGGAAGAACCCATTTCTACAATAAACAATTTGAGGCTTTTCTAAAAAGATACAATGTTCATCATAGAGTGGCTACCCCTTACCACCCCTAAACTAGTGGTCAAGTGGAGGTGGTGAATAGAGAGTTGAAGAAAATCTTAGAGAAGGTATTGATCACGTCAAGAAAAGATTAGGCTTTGAAACTAGATGATACATTATAGGCTTAGAGAACAGCTTTCAAAGCATCGATAGGTACTACACCATATCGACTCGTGTATAACAAGGGTATCCATTTACCATTGGAATTAGAGCATCGAGCATATCGGGAAGTTAGGAAGTTGAACATGGAATCGAAGCTAACAGGTGATAAGAGACTGTTACAACTTGATGAATTGGAATAGTTGAGATTTGAAGCTTACGAAAATGCCAAGTTGTACAAAGAAAGAGAAAAAAATATACCACACCACTACCATAAGACATTTGCCCAAAACTCTTAAGAATATCCGAGCATATACCTTACGGGAGTGATATACTAGAGCGGTCACGTTCACTTAATATAGCATCGTACACATCAGAACTAATCATAAAAACAACTTATCTCATTTCATTAACAAAATATGTTTTACACTGTTATTTCATTACAAACCATTCATATATTCACATTACAGAAACCATCTGTGATCACACTATTTTAAACAAAATATTCTTCACAAAATGAAAACTATACAAAGTACTCTATCTAAAATCCTCATATGATAGCTGAATAGACCTTTAAACCATATCTTGATTCAAAATGGACAATACTAAACTTCAGTTAGCTTGCTCTACTAGCAACGTCTCCTCTCAGTACTTGAAAATCAATGTTGCAATTTTGATGAGTTTTGCAAACTCAGTGAGTGAACTATTATCGATGTGTTCACTTAAAATAGAACACATATATATCAATGAATAACATTCAGCTAAATCAAAGTAACACTTTATTCAGAGTTATAACTCGTATTCTACAATTTGTATCATAATACAAGAAGCATTTAAAAATACAATCACTTTTTAAGTTATTCCAGAAGTACATTCTGAATGCAAGAATATCAAGTAATTTTTTTAGAACATAACACTCATTTATCACAATTCTTCAAATCACCATCAAAGTCATAAGCATTTCTCAATATCAACATAACATAGTTTAACATTCATTTTCAATCAATATCATGAACACATTTAAAGATACAAATGCAAAAGCAAATAAGACTCATTCTATTTTAACATTGTTATGATCGAGTGCCTATTTCACTCTCCCATATCCATTACAGATATCGGGCTCATTACTTGTTGAGCCTGAGACTCTAAAGTGCATAACTGAGCTTAAAGCTCTTTTCATGTTGGCTACTCCGATCACAACTCCTTTATGTGAAAATGCATCATGTAATGGGGTATAATAGTTCACATAATATATCATCAATCACTTTCAATCAATGAGCACATTCAATTTTCACAGCTCATTGAATCTAAGTCTGGCATTTAATAAATAGTTGAGCATTCAATTTCCTTGTTCACATTCAAATCACAAACACTCGTAATACAGTCCCGAATATCAAACTCCTCATATAATAAATTGTTCGGAATTAGTAATATCACAATTGTATCAATATCTATTCAATATAGAGAAATTAAGTTTAATCAACACAATTTGAACAGAACACATTACCAATTGAAATCTCACATCTAGGTTACCCACTATACATACAATTCTAAAAAAAACATAAATTTTTTAGTTTACACAACTAGGTTAACTCACAGCATACTGCAGTTACCTATCGGCTCGACGTGCTGGCAATGTGTTGACCCCTGATTTTTTTTTTAGTTAAGCATGATTTAAATGAATTATAGGGTCATGATAGAAATTATTAGAGTTTAATTATTTATTACAGTGTTAGTAGGATTTTATTACACTAGTTAGTTAAATTAAAGCAGTAAGAATGTATTGAGGGCAAATGTGGCATGTTACTTAAGTATAAAAACCATTAAGCATTAAAGGAAGGGTAAAGAGGACATTTAACAATCATTAAGCATAGAATTGGAAGAGAAAAATGTTGTCTTGTTCATTAGAGGAAGAAAAACGTGAATGAAGGGAGAGAAGGAGAGAAAAAACATGAAAAAGAAAGAAAGGAGAGAGAGTTTCATCCATGAAAGAAAAAGAAAGAAGACAAAGTTAGGGTTCATCATTTCTTAGTTTTCAAGAGTGATTTTGATGTTATTCAAGAAGAGAAAAATAAAGAGGAAGAGAAGAGCTTCCACTTGAGCTAAAGATCTCTTTGTTTGGTGAAGATTCAAGGTAAGCTCATTTTTAATCCTTTGAATTTTTGGAAGGTTTTGGTTCATGAATCTTAGGAAATACATGGGTTTAAGCATTCTAGAATCAATTTCTAATGAATGTGCTTTTTGGGTTCTCAATTTGTATTCCTATTGAATTGAATGTTTATCAATGTTAAAGAAAATAAGAGAGGCAAGAGGAGCAAGAGGAGGGGCATTTTTTAAGCAAGTTTTTAAACAAGGAATCCAGTTGGGTTACATGTTTATAGTTGAGTTAATGAGCCATGAGTATTTTTCCAAATCAATAGAGTTAAATGATTTCAATCGCTTTATAAATGTTGCATTTAGTGCTTCTTAAATGATTCAACTAATTGCTACATGTTTGGTACATGAATCTTGTTGATGATTTATGAAATGATGATGGAAATTGTATTTAAAATATATCATGCTTATGGAAATCATATTTTCGGAAAGTATCTTTTGTGTAATATGTTTACAAGTCATGAAATTTATGTTTGTGTGGGTTTGGGGTCATGTTATGTCACATATACGTTGACCATATTAAAGGCTTCTCCCACCTACCCACTAGTGACATGGAGCTCTATCACGGACTTCCTCATGTTTACTAGAGATTCGCAAGAACTCCCTCATGTTTATTGGAGATTCGCAAAAAGTCCCTCATGTTTATCAGAGCTTCATAAGAACTCCCTCATGTATATGGACTATCCAAACCATTATGAGTGCTTAAGTTTTTTATGATTTGTTGAAAAGTTTGATGAATACATGACTTATGTTGTTTATGAATTATTTGACAAGCTTGAGAATTTGAGAAATGCGTGTTTTATGGATTCAATGTAATTTACTATGGCAATGAATATTTTCAATAGTTTTGCTTGTTTCTCCACTATAAACTTGTTACCCACAAGCTTTTAAGCTCACCCTCCATTCCTCCCCATCTCTAGGTGAAGAGCAAGAGATCGAATGATAGAGAGTCAAGGCATCACTCTAAGTTTGCTTTTTTTTGTGTGTTTAAATTAGTATAGGCAAACTTAAGGCTTTAGTCGTATTTCAAGTGACACTCATTCATGTATATTTTGCATTTTTGGATTATGAGACCAATGATGTATTTGGGTATTGAAATTCCCATTAAAGCTTTGTAAAACTCTTTTCTTTTGATGTTAATGAAATATATTTATGTTTTGCTCATGACTTTCTAAGTTTTCGCATTGCATTTTTAAGCATTCATGGGGCTAAAATCTGTGTTCTGACTTCAGGGAAAATTGTATTAATCTAGGATGTTTTAGGCAAATTTGTCTTCTTGGAAGTTGTATTTTATCCTCTTAGCTTTCCAATCATATAAAGTTTGTAATTTTTGGACATCGGAGTTGAGAGATATACTTTTTACAAGTTAGTGATGCCACAAGGGTGTATGCTGGACACTTTATAGCCCATGTCTAACGTGATATAATAGAAAAAGAGTACTATGGTGTCTTAAAATGGGAAGAATTAGAGTGATAAGTTAGAGATAAAATGAAGGTGATAAAGGGAGTTAATCATATGTAGAAATTTATGATAAATGTCTATAAGTTTGAATGTTATGTTTTTGGATTAATGACCAAATATAGATTATGATTTGAATGTAAATGATATTGAGCTGAAATGAAAGTGATAATGAAGGGACAATGATGAGGAAAATAAGTTAGAAATAATATATATGCATAAGAGGGGTCATAGGTAACTTGTAGGAGTTAGAAATATGAAAATTGACCCGTAAATGCCAGTTGGGCAGACTTGATGTTCGCTGGGTGGACCTTCTCGAAAATTCCAATGTTCCTACTTAGTTCATGTCTGTTTGGAGGGACATATGTCCGCTAAGTGGACATTCTCAGGATAGTTATATAAATGTCCAATTTTAACCCTCTAAACAGAAAAACTTCTCTTTGGGGTCTTATATAACTCAATGTTCTCTTCGAAATCGTACTTAAATGACCTTAATCTAACATCTGTAATGAAAGTCATGCTTGTTTTCCCAAATCATATACATTTATAAGTTGTGGACTTATCAATGCTTTCTATGATACATTTCGGCTTGAATGGAGCGTGAAATGTACTTAATTTGATGTGAAAATAAAAGATAAAATGGGTGATATGTTTAGGGGGTGACGATTAAGGATATAAACATAATAATAGATTGTCGTATATCAAGTGTTCAAATATAAAATTGTAGAACGTTATGAGAATGAAGATGAACCTATATTGGCTAATGAGATTCCATTAAAACAACCCTATGGAGTGATGCGCTTATGTTTGAATCACGAGTTAGACTTCAGAAATGAGGCCTGACACAATGTCTGGATGGTTTCAGTTGATGTGTGCCTCTAAATCAAACAATACACATATGTACACATTACTAATTGATCAATTAAAAGAATGCTCAAAGTTACAATTGTATATGTGTCATGTTTAATTCATGCTCAATTGATTATTCCGAGTATGAAATCTTATTCACAAATCATACTTATTCATTCATCATGGTTTGTGCATCATTTTGTTTGCAATTAGGTTTATGCCTTAATATACTTGATCACTTTCAATTCATCACTCACATATTTATCACTCTTTTTCCTAGGATTATACACCCTCACAATTTCCTAAGTCTCATTCAATCATTCCCAATTCATCACTTACATACTTTGAAACACATTACATTCATAAGAACATCTTTATATCATTATCAATTCATATTTTACACCTATCCTTAAACATTTCCATGATCAAAAAGCTTCTTATAATACACACTCACAATTGATAATTTACATCTAAAATTTTAGCAAGCTAAATATATACATTCACCAAAATTTTTCCAACAACATATACTCATGCATTCACCCAATTCTCATTCATAAATACCCTATGTTCTTCAATGCTCATTCATCCATACCTTATACACATTTCTCATGTTCTTATGATTATGTTTGCATTCCATATTTGAACTCAACCTCATGAAAACTGTTCATTCTTTAGGTTATGACTTCAATTAACTACATAAACTTTTCAAGATATCTTCTGGCCAAAATATTTCATAGAAGCATTAACAAGACATCAATAATTATTTTTCATATGTTATACTTTGACTAATTCGAGTTCTAAAGTCCCCAAAAATTAGGAAATAATATAAGGTTTTTGCACAGGGGTCTGTCACAGGCAGTATTAGGAAAACAAGCATAACTTAAGACCTAGTTACAATTTTTTCAAGAAACTTTCATATAGGTCATTCTAAGACCTATATATACAACTTTCATTCTTTGATTTTCTTCAAATTCGTGCTCTAAAGATATGTAAAATCAATCGAAAGAGGAAGATGAAATTGAAACCAGTATTTTGACCTACAACTCTAATTTTCCAGATTCACGAACGCTTCAATAACACCTGTCTTTACCATGAATTCTTCATCAATTATACCTAAAATCCAAAATTAAATCATCCATAGAACAATCCTTAAGTTAATGTTTTCGTACATGAAAAAACAGAACAGAAAAGTACTCAAGTTCATGCAGAAATTTCCAGCACAATCAATCATTAACATCATATGTAATTCATCCTAATTCATCATCATCAATTCTCTATCATAACATGCTATAAACACTAATAATTTATTTACATGTTTAACTCCAATTCTAGCTTAAAAGGTCAAACCAAGCTAGTACTTTAGAAACATCACACATTCAAGGTAAAATTTAGATGGATTTCAGCTAAGTTTAGTAGGGCAACTTCAAGTTGATCTTTTACTTGACTTTGTGAGGCTAAAACATGGATTATTTGTCCAACAATTAGGCATAACCATAAGCAAGTTCATAGGGGTGAAAAAAGAGTTCGGTGATGTGAGTGAGAGAAGAAAGAGAACAAGAAATGAGATGAACTAAGTTTGCTCTTGTTGAATGTTAAACCTAAGATGTTAGGTGTCATCTAATGAAATGGCCACATGTCTAAAGGCATGTTCAACATTTATCAAGTATAGGTGCTATCATATGTTACCATTAAAGCTAGGTCACATGTCATTTAAGTACAGTAGCCATTTTTCCATTAATCAATGCCATTTTTCATTAACTTACTAGTCCATTTGTCCCACAATGATCAATGCCAAATGTCACTCAATTATAGGCTTAATCATTTTAATTTTCATTTATCAATTTATCTTATCACTTGGCATTTTTCCTAGATCAAATATACATTATAATCCCTTAATTTTTCAATTATATCAATTAATTCCAATTTTGCTAATTGTAATCAATCATACTAAAATTTAAGGCATAAATAAGTTACAATTCACATAATGAACATTTCATACCCCATAATAAATCAATTGAGTGCATATGCTATCTTTGTAATGTATTCTAGTTCATATTTCATGTGTGTATATGCTAATGATATGGATGTGAATGAAATGAAAATTCATGAATTCCAATGAAAACTAATGCTCTAGCCCTCAAAATGGAAATTGGGTTATTACAAAAGAAGTGACATGATGCTCACATCAAAAAGAAGGAGTGTAAGAGTAGAGACTTGGTGCTGTTATTCAATTCAAAGCTTCAGTTATTTCCTGGAAAGCTCAATTCAAGATGGAGTGGACCTTTCAAAATCCTTCAAGTGTTTCCCCATGGAGCGTTAAAGTTGGAAAATGATAAAGGTGAAGCATTCAAAGTCAATGGGCATAGATGCAAGTTATATTATAGAGGGACATATTCACAAGAAAGGGAAGTCATCTCTTTCCTTTCTTCCACTTTTTCATAAATGCATATGGTACAGTCAAGCTAATGACCTTAACTTAGCATGTTTTATTTTCTTTTGATTGTTTCTTGTTTACTTGTTTGTTTGATTTATTTAGCTGTGATTATATTTTATTTGAGTTTTTTGGGTAGTTATTTAGGTTTTGTTTGAGTTTTAACTTGTTTTCTCTTCAAATTGTTTGTTGATTAGATGATTTGTATGTGTTTGTAGGTTGTGTGAATATTTAGAAATCATGCTAAGCTTCGAAGAGGGTTCAAAAGTGAAAAAAATGGATTAACCCATGACTGTAGGAATTCGTAAATTTCCCACGACCATGGCAAAGGTCTCCATAAAGTTTCTAGAGCCTTAACCCACGATTGTGGGAATGAGGGTGTTTCCCACAACTGTGGGAAAACTCTCCAAAAAGTTTCTAGAGAGTTAACTCATGATCGTAGGAATGATAGGGATTTATACGATCGTGGGAAGCCCTATCCAAAAAAATTTTAAATTCCCCCCTTCTTCTTCTTTCTTCATTCTTCAAAATTTTCACATCCTCTCTCTTTAAAACTACAAAACTCACTCTCTCTACCTCTTTAAGCCTTCATCTTTCACTCAAATCTTGGTATTCTCTTCACTTATTCTATTAATCTTTCAATCCATTATACTTATTTTACATTAATCATTCAAAAATCCAAGGATTTGGTAAGATTTTCTCTTTTTCTCCCTAAAAAACATGTCAACCTCTCTTTTCCTTATTTTGCAGATTTCAATCATCCAATGGCTCCAAAGAAGCAAGTCGCCTAAAAACCAACTGATAAACAATGCCTTTAAGCCTCCGGAGAAGGTAAACCGAATATTGCGGCCACTTTTTATGCCCCATTCCCTATTTATTCAAAAGATAAAGGTATAAGATTTCGAAACTTTAAAGATAAAGATTTAATGCCTCTTAGATACTTTAATTTTGAACTATTAGAAAATCTAAGATTAAGGCGAAAATTTGAGCAATTAGCTGCAAATATTGGTTCGAGTAGGTTAATTGTTGAAATGTGTTGATTTATCCTATGATGAATGTCAAAATTTTCACCACTGTGCGCTACAATCTTAAAATGAATATATTCTGGTTTAGGATAGGTGGCCATGTTTATAAACTTGATTATATTGTCATTCGTGCACTTTTCGATTTATCAAACAGTAAAATTTTGGATGATCATGATGACTTTTATGTGGATGATTACTAAAAAATTATATTGGGTGAAACTAATTTTGACTTTAGGAATGCGCCAAATACTTTAATTCGTAGCACCAAACATTTACTTTTTTATAAATTTATGTGCTTAATGGTTTTTAACGAAACTGAAAGTAACAAATGCTAGGCTAAGGAACTTTTCTTCCTTTGGTGCATAGATTGAAAAATCAAATCATACTCAGCAAGAAACTCCTGCCACTGAGCTTGTTTTGCAGACAACTTCTTTTGGGTCCTAAAAAACGTGTTAGCAACATTATCCTTTCAGATAATGAACCTAGTTCCTAGAAAATATACTCTCCATGTCTCAAGGCAATGCACCATCGTAAGCATCTCTTTCTCGTGTATCGAGTAACGTTGCTCTACGCCATTGAGCTTTCGTCTCTCAAATGCTACCGGATGACCCTCCTATACAAGGACTCCGCCAATGGATTTGTCTGAAGCATCAGTATGTACCTTAAATGGAAAATTAAACACGGGCAGCTTCAACATAGGTTCGGTTGAGATAGCGCTTTAACTTTCTCAAATGCCTCCTCACATGCACTCGACCAACACCGCTCTTGCTTCTTCTTCAGTAAGTTCGTCATTGTCGCTGCTTTCTTAGAGTATTCTACAATGAACTGCCTATAATAGTTTTCTAGGTTTAGAAAACTTCGCAGTTCTCATACTGTTGAGAGAGCCTACCACTTAACTATCGCTTTCATCTTCCTCGGATCCATCCTGACATGATCTTTACTCACCACGTGACCTAAGAATCTGATCTCCAACTAGGCAAACTCGCACTTCTCCATCTTCACGTAGAGCTTATACTACCTTAGCCTTTAGAACACCCGCCTCAAGTGTTCCATATGTTCTGCCATGTTAGTGTTATACACCACAATTTTGTCTAAGTAGGCTGCCACAAACTCATCCAAAAAGTTGTACAACACATCATTCATATGGTTGTAAAATATAGCGGGGGAGTTAATCCAAATGGCATAATTAAAATTTTGTAGGATCTATACCGAGTTACGCACATTATCTTTTGCTCGTCACCCTCAGCTATCTACACTTGTCAATACCTACTCCGAAGATCCAACTTAGTGAACACCTCAAGTCTTGACAACCTGTCCATCAAATCCTGAACAAAAGGTACCAAATACTTGTTTTTTATCGTTACCTTGTTCAATGCTCGATAGCCCACATACATCTAAAGTGTACCGTCTTGCTTCTTCTGAAACAATATTAGGGAGCTATATAGGGCTTTGGATAGTTAGATGAACCCTACTTTCAATAACTTACCAAGTTATTTCCGAAGTTCCACTACGGGAACATCCTATATGGGGCACGTGTTAGTGGGATCGCTCCAGGAACCAAATCCATCCCGTGATCTACCTCATGACAAAGGGGAAGAGTTTTTGGCAACTCTTTCTACATCTCCTACCAAAACTCCCTCAACAAACTTGCAACCATATCAGGAATTTCCACCATTTGGTCTTCGCTGATTTCCCACATGGCAGCAAGATAGGTATCCAAACCTTTCTTTAACCCTTTCTCGATGCTTATGGCCGAAATATGTCCTATCGAAGTAGCATTTTTCGTTCGACTATCGAACCTACAACAATTCATGTAGAAGGAATTTTGATCATTCATTAACATCATACCTCACAAACTCAAATACAACACCACCTTTGTTGCTTTAAGGAAATCGACCCCCAATATCATCTCTAAATCCTCTAATGGTATGATAATGAAGTTCATCTTGACACACCAACTTCCAATTCTACCTGGAACGTTGTAAGCAATTCCCACAACTACTTGTGCCTTCCCCGTAGGGGTTTCAATCTTCATTGGAGCCTTGGACACCCTTATGCCTAACTTCCGAACCATCTTTTTTGCTGAAAAAATGTGGGTCACGCCTGTATCCAACGTTACAGTCATGTCTTTCTCCTTAACCTGTACACCCACCTACATTAGTGTATCAAAAGGAACCGACTCGCTATTAACAGCATTAACCAAGGTGATCGGATTTAATGCCGCATTTTTTGAAGATTCACTGTCTTCTTCAGTAATTAGGGCATTCAACTTCTCCTTTATTAGGCACTCTTTGGCAAAGTGTAGACCGCTGAACAAGTAACAAGTAACATTGCCCTTTTTTTAGGACGTCTCCCTGTTCTTAGAGTTACCATACTGCTTGCTCTTGCCCTTGAAATCCCCTTTCTTGGAGTCTTTCTTCTTCTTCCCCTTGGTATTCTCCTGTTGAACGTGGCCTTTTCCCTTGGAAGAATTTGATGAGCTCGCCTTAGATTCTTTCACCATTTGAAAATCCACCAAGGCATCAACGATCACAATTGCACTAACCACGTCCTTCACGTTTTGTCTTTATAACTCCATTTGAGCCCACGGTTATAACCTGGACAAAAAATTGAAGAGCTTATCTTCATCTGACATATTCTCAATATCTAGCATCAGAGCTAAATGATTTGACATAGTCTCTTATCGATCCATTTTGCTTGAGCTTCTTCAAGGCATCTCTCACGAGAAAAGAAGTATTCATGGGAAAGAACTGATCCTTTAGCTCCTTCTTCATCTGCACTCATGTTTTCACAAGAGTTCTACCCGCACTGATCTCCACAGAGGTCCTCACCCTCCACCAGAACTTGACATCCCTATCCAAGTACAAGGCGGACATATTAACCTTTTAGTAAGTATCGGATACCCTAGCAGAGGCAAAGTATTACTCTAGATCTCACAAGAAATTCTCCAACACCTTAGCGTCCTGCGCGCCTTCGAACATCCTGGGTTTATGTACCTTCACAGATAAAAGTTGTGGTGTGGAGCTTTCAACCCGATCGACATTTAGCGTTACAACGGCATGCCTCGGCATAGTGATCTCTAATTAAGCCTCCTCTTGTGCCTTCAACAAATTTGCCGTCTGTTGTTGCAACTATTGATTCGCACCTCCAACATCTTTAATCGAATTGTAAGATATGACCTCTTCCTCCCATTAAAGAATTGGCCCAATTAGTGCTTCCACCCTAATCACTTGTTCTGTCAAGTTACCTACTGCCATCCTAAAATTTGGCTCTAATACCAATTGATGCAAAGGTCACCTTGGGACTTAAACTTTCACCGAAGTTGATCGCCAACACCCTTTGCATGGTGGCCTCATTTAGATCTGTTCAAGCAAGACTTCAACCTTTAACGTTCCTCGAAATATTTAACTCGCACACTTGAAGAAACAATACTACAGAAGCAATAAAGGTAACAAAGAAATAAGAGAGATACGATAAAACCAACCTTTATATTACTTTCCCTCTAAAGAATGCAAGGAATGCTCTCTCTCTGACTGAATCCCGAGAGCAAAGCTCGAATAAGTTATATATAATTTGAAAGCCATGTTACGTTCAAAATTTCACTTAAACTAAACTGCCTAAGATCGTACTAAGATCACATCTATCTCTATCATATTACTTCACGTGGACCAATTGGATGACACCCTCATCCAAATAGGACTCGAACTGATAAGATAGAATCTACAAGATAACAGAAAGATAGAGTTTACATTCAAATAGGAAACTAGCACCATTATCTCTGAAGATCTTCACTATTTTTAGATGTTGAGTTCCAATGCAACTCTAACTCTTAATTGTCGCCACATCATCCAAGATCTCCCCATGATCTCTATCTGCTGATGATGCAGTGTGATATTGTCGAAGCCCACATAACACACTGGCTTGATCCAATGCTTCTCACAATAAGTCTGTTAGTTGTAGTCTATTCTTCCAAGCATGGATTAAGTCCTTAGTCCATCAAGTCCTTAGCATGGGTTGAGTCAATCTCCATAAGATTTGAGACTCTACCAAAATTTGAACCAAGTCTAATCTCACTCGCCCATGTTTATCTTAGTATTTTCGCATGTCTCCTTCATACGTGTAATCCAGCTAACCTTCCTCTTAAGGCACATCGTGAAGGTCGCTGAAAAGTGTTCCGAAATTTAAGGGTCTAATAGATTATATACACGTAACATTCATAATGGGTTCATCTTAAGATCCATAATGCCTCAACCAAATTATTATCTTCAGGGGCAAAATTAAGGCCTACAACTCTGAAATTTTTTACGAGGTTAAAAGTTCAAACTTTCGGTAAATATAGGTTTAAATATATGGATTAAGACGTGAGTTCTGAATTTGATGGTAAATCTACAAGTTTTACATATGTTCACGTAATATTCATTGTGGATTACTTTTAAAATATGCAAAATACATATATATATACATATATATATATATATTGTATTAGTATGATGATGCAATTGGAATATTACCACTTGCGATTGCTTTCATTCCAAGGATAAGCGCACACTCGTTTTCTGATCGGTTTGGGAAGAGACGGCAGGACCAACCCAGAGAGCAAAGAGGCAATTATGGTAGAATTTTTGGTGCGGATGGACCCTTCACTCCAAATCTTATAAAAACAAAAATTCCATTTCCTATGAAAACGTTTTGTTTCTTCTATCAGCAAATGCTTCATGGTTGTAATTTGATTGCCATTATTGTATTAAAATAGTGTTGACCTCATAATTAGAAGTACAACCTCGAAGCCATCGCTTATTTAATGGAGTAATTATTGAGTGTGAATTTTAAGTCACAAATTATTGTCACTTGGTCAGTGGTTGGATTAGTTAACTAATTATTATTGCTTAAGCATAGATCAACCCCCCTAGTTTGAATCCATCGCCGGTCGTCATGGGTGTGCTTCTCCTTTTGCATGGCCGATGATAAGACCAAATCTCTGCCTATTACCCCCATCATCAGAACTTCCTATTTCTCATCTAAATTCATTCAGATCTAGATTCGTGTGTTGTAAAGCATATCATACCTTTTTAGATTTAATACTGCTTTGAGTATTGTACGAACTTGTAGTAATTTTTCCTTTAATCCTTCACTTTCTTTCCAATGAAGAGACAGCTCCTCTAGGAAACGGAAGAAGAGGGAGGGGCAATTCCAACGTCGTCAAAAGTCGAGTGTTTTTCGCTTTTCTTTTGTTGTAGAACTTGATACTTGCCTTGATGATACGGAATTTTAAGTGAAGAAATCACGGACCCAATTATTATACGCTCAATTTCGGTACATCTTATTATACATTCTCTCTCTTTTTTTTTTTTTTTTTTTACTTGCATGAATTCATTTTACACTTATTGTAAAGCGCTTTACTGGCCTTTCATTTGTTAGAATTGAAGAGGGTTAGATAAATGACGTTCATTCATGACTTTACTCTTAAGATAGCATCAAATTTATTTAGATTTATTGGCAACTTGATCTAAATTGTTTTAATTGAAGTTAATAACAACTTGCTATCAGATGAAAGAAAAAAAGAATAATTGTGGATAAGATATTTATGCTGCGAAAGGGAACTCGTTTGTCCATTATAGAACTAAACCCATTTTCTCCTTCCATGATCGAGGAGAAGAGAAGAGGCTACGACTTAGAGATAAGATCTTTTGATTAACGGCTGAACTTGGCCAATAAGTACAGGACCTAGAGAGAAAAAACGAAGAATGAATTTGAGTGATGGATAGATGGATGGGTGGGCCCCTTTCACCACATTATCATGTGCGAAACACCAAAGAAGCAAAGCCTGAGACTTTTACGTGTGCAAGCAAAGGGGAAGAAGGTGTCCCATTTTAAAAGAAGCTAAACTTGACCTCAAAGTCATAAGATTTTCAGTAAAAAAGATTTAGCTACTCAACCAGACAGCACCTTCCTAAGATTCCAATTTCGGTCCGCTGTTTCCATCTCATTCTTGGTAGCCGATCTCACTCTTTCTCTACTTCACATTTACATTTCTTCTTCGCGTCTCTAAATTCAGACCTCATCTTTAGATCTTTCCCTGCGATTCGTCAAAACCAAAGAAGACAATGTCAGATAGAGTGTTCCCATCCTCTAAACCAACCACCGCCACGAATGGCGCCACCACGACCAACCCCTCTGCCCCCCCGAACAAATCCCACCTGTACAACCCCACCGCCCGTCCACCGTACCGTCCACAACCCCACAACCGCCGCCGCCGGAGCCGCAGTGGGCGGAGCATCTGCTGCTGCTGCTGCTTCTGGACCATTCTCACCCTCCTCTTACTCCTTCTCATCGCCGCCATCGCTGGCACTGCTCTATACATTCTGTACCGCCCTCATCGACCGACTTTCTCCATCCCTTCTCTCCGCATCCACCGCTTCAATCTCACCACCTCCACCGACTCCTCCACCTCCCACGTCTCCACTCTCCTCAACTTGACAATCATCTCCAAAAACCCCAATTCCCACTTATCATTCTTCTACGACCCCTTTACCATATCTTCCTTTTCCACCGACGTCTTGGTTGGTAACGGCACTTTGCCTGCTTTCAGTTTGACGAAGAAGAACGAGACCAGTTTCAGGAACGTTGTGATTTCTGGGTCGAACGATCTGGACGCGGAGTCTGTGAATGCCTTGAGATCGGATCTGAAGAAGAAGAGCGGTGAGGTTACTTTGAAGATTGAATTCGATACCAAAGTGAAAGTGAAGGTTGGAAGCTTGAAGACGAAGAAGGTTGGAATAAGAGTGACGTGCGATGACATTAAGGGTGCTGTACCAAAAGGTAAGACTCCGACAGAGGCAATAAGTTCTGGGTCTAGTAATAAGTGTAACGTGGATCTGAGGATCAAGATCTGGAAGTTCACGTTCTGAGCACTTCAGAACTGCGGGGTGCCCTTGTTTTTTTTTTTTTTTTTTTGGGGTACTTTTTACAAATTTTCATTTTTCTTTTGTTTATCGTTTTCTTTATATATTTGTTATTTTCCTTACTTTTACAACTTTTTTAGATGAATTAAAGTGCAATTATTGATGCATTGAGAAAGGAAGTTTGATACTGTGGAGTCGGCAGTGTAAGGGTTAAAGAAAAGGAATGCCTTTGGAGAAATCTTTAATATGGTGTTAATGGCGCAAATTGTCTTCTAGTTTGGTCATTTTCTTCACAATTTCTTGATGGGATTAACCATTGTTAATTAAAGTATATTATAATTCTGAAGCAATATCATGAATCGTTTTTGTTTAAAGAAGAGGGTGCACTATCCATTTTGTCCGATGTGTTAGAACTCGTGCAAATAAGGAGACGACATGAAGGATAGTCCACTCCACTTTCCAAAACATAAAGCAATAGCGTGCCTTAATAACGACAGTCATTTCTGCATAATAATTGATAGATGTCGTGTGCTCGGTAGAGTTTGCAACTGATCACAATCATAGCTAAGGATTTTCTTTGTGGTAGTTCAGTCAATGCATTAGCTGTTGCCTTTTCGTGTATTACTATCATGCATACACGGAAAGTAATGGTAAATCCACGTTTTACTTTTGTCACGGTGGAAACTAGGGAGCTCAAATTGGACAGGACACCAGCTAAAGAAGAATCACTCTTCTCACTCCTTTATTTATTTTTAATAATATTTATATTAATTAAACTTCAAGCAATCTACCCTTTTGCTTCTCTTCAAAACTTTCTTTCATACAGTCTCGCGTGAAGTTTGTTAGGGTGAATCAATTCAATTCAACAACAACAACAAAAATGAATAGCTTGGCTTTTGCTTCTTATAACGGAGGCTATTATTTTTCTTTATTGAAAATTATGTTTCAGTAATCACATGTAAAATGAGAAGGATAAAAAGAAGAAATGCTGATGCAGCACGCATTGCAGTTGATCACATTGATCCACAAGGCTCAGAAGAGAAAAGCGACGATATGAACATTGATTCAGAAATGAATAAAAAATTATGAGAGAAATCAAAATAGAAAAAGCAACAAGTGAAATTGAAAGGCCATGATACATTGCAGTCAGTGCGAATCTATTTTTAATCTAAAAACTTGGGTAACGTCTGTCATCTGTAGTGCTACCATGTATGTCCATAGTTCAGATGCATGTGTAAGAGGCTTTATCGATAAAAGATGTTTTTTGTTTTATAGTATCCTTCTTAGTTCATATAATTAATTTGTAAGATAATGTTCATGGATTAAATACATCTTACAAATAAATCTATAATTAAAATTATAATTATGATGTTTAATTAGATCAAGTGTTATTCTTGAATTGTTTTTGATTAATATTAAATACAAAAAATGGGCATAGAATTTGATTTAGAAAAAAAATTGGCTCAAATCCTCGTAGGTTGGACGTGAAGCCATGTTACTATTGGGCTTCTTTTCTAATGGAGGTTGGGTTAGACTATTTGACTGGATTGGTCAATCTCCAACTGATGGATCGGGCTTAATCTCCAATGGACAAAAGTTTCCTCGTACCTTTTCAAATTTTAGATTTTACCCAACCCTTTCAATAAAAATGCATCGTTATTGATTGTTTCTATTGATCGTCTTTGATTTTCCTCTTCTGTTAGCGCATACATTTCATAATGAAATCACATACACCCATGAGGGGTATTATGGTCATTAGTCTTTTAATAACTACCAAAGGTAGTTCAGGTTTTTAGTTTAAAAACCAAAGAACCGAAAGATAAAACATAGGATAATGAAAATCTGCAAAATAGTTTTTAAACCGGTTGAACTATAACAAGAATCCAAGTACGTGATTTTTGTTTTGTATGCGTATGGAAAGATCCTGAATATATGATCTATGTGATGGTGTTCTATCTTCATTTATTCTAACATTAGTATCAAGAGTATAGGTTTGTTTTTATATATGCATGCTTACGATTTTAGAGAAAACCCATCGCATGCTCCAGATACGAATCTGGTTTGTGTATATGCGATTGTGTTTTGAATATACTATTTTTTTTCTCTGACAATAGAATTCAACGCCATAAAAAACTACACTCTTCTCTTTAAGGTCTCGATGATTGAACAATGTGTTTTATTGGAGAACCTAGATGCTAGGTTCTGTAGAGATAAGATATCTGTTGGATTTTAGTTTTAAGAGTAAGAGGTTGAAAGGGTTCTTCAGAATCAGTATGGGTTACATGTTTTGTAACAAAGAGAAAGAAGTAACGAGAGAAGGAAAGAAAAGAAGAAAGAAGAAAAAAATGATCAAAACTGCATGGAAGAGGAGGAAGAAGACCTCTCTTCTTGAAAACAAACAAGAGGCACATGGATGTTTTGTTATAGTTTATATATATGTGTGTTATAATAACCATGAATGAGTTAAAGTTTTTTTTTTGAGCTGTAATGACGTGTAAATAAAGGGTTAAAATTTTGTGATCCAAAGTGACAATAACCTTTCTGGGCTAACAAACAATGAATGGGTCATGTCTATGTGATGCCTTATGGGCTATGACTTGGACCCATAATATATGACTTTTTTTCATTCAGATAGCATTAATAACCACATTGAGGTTCGGCTAAACCTTAATATCTATATTGATGTTTTAAATTAAATGTAACATAAAAAATTAGAAATAAGTTTTCTAATTTACAAAAACTAATTAATTTAGTTAAATTAGTTTTTAATTAGACATATGTTTTCTAATTAAATCAGTACTAATTTGTTTATTGAAATTAGATAGGAGTTTCAATAGAAATTAGTTTCTAATTAAACCCAGATAAATTGATTAGTTCAATTATAATTTAAATTAGAAATAAGTTTCTAATTCAATTTGACTTGTTCATATTTGAATATGATTAGATTAGAAATAAGTTTATAATTGATTAGATATTAATAACATAATTTGATTAGTTCAATAAATTACTAATAGAATTAAATTGTTTCCATTCTATGAACATGAGTTCGCTATGTGTTAGACAAAATAATTTGTTTATTTTGTGCACTTTTCTAATTTCTAAAAATTTGTTTTTCAGGAAATTGCCTATTATTAAGCGGATGCCTAAGCTTATTCGATGAAAGGCACAGAAGAGACGTATTGGCAGCATGAATGTACAGTTAGTTGACATGCATTTAATAACTGGAGACGGTCTAACACGACATGTTATTTTAGTTAATAACATGATGCAAGAGTTATACTTTGGAGATTGTCTAACTTATGTAGTGTTGAAGTAAAGTACATGACTTCACTTGCAACATTATCTCAACCTTAAGGCGAACCGTTACGAATGCTCTAGAATAATATGCCTAACAAGAAGACTTATAATTTGTTAGTGATTACATTTATTAAAGAGATGAGTAGAAGGAAGTTGATTAAGACTTTGTATCCTATAAGTCTTCCAATGGAAATAGTAAAAGCTATTGTACATCGAGCTTCGTAAACTGTGTCACGCGAACTCATGAACTCATTTTCACGTAGGGTTCGTTACCTATAGACTGTTCGTAGGTTATAGCACATTTAATGGAATATGTTGTTTTATAAGAACAAAGTCTAATATTTATATAATATGCTTACATGTATTTCATATAGGAATTCGTCTAGAGTAGGGTAATTAAGATTTGATTGCTATATGAATGATGATTGAACACATTAGTGGACTTTTGATTCATAAGCAATTGTGATTGAATTATTTACTCTATGAATGATTAATATGACAGTAACGTGCATAAATATTTCTTTCTTATTATAGAAACTTAGTGTTTCAAATATGACTAATGCTTCAATGAATATTGTTGTTGAACTCAATAGGGATGAGAAACTCAATGGTTACAATTATGAAATATGGAATATGAAAATCCAATATGTGCTAAAGGACCAAGAGGCTCTTAAACCATTAAACCTAACCATAGAAGTTCCCGAGGAGGGCACTACGGCCCAGTATAGGAGGGACCGTGATGCATATAAATTTTGGAAAAAGAATAACTCTTTAGCTCGCATCATGTTGCTGAGTAGGATGGATAATAATATCATGGGAGAGTTTTGTAAATTCGAAACTGCAAAGGGCATGTGTTCTGTATTGGCTGCTTGTTTTGGAGATGCTTCAGTCACCAAAATGAGGTCACTTACAATTAAGTTTGATACTTATAGGAAGCGCCTAGATGATACAATGCAAAAGCATCTGAGGCAAATGTCCAACATGGTAAGTGAGTTACATGATGTTGGTTATAAGCTTTCTGATGAACAACAAGTACAAGCAACGATTCAATCACTGCCTCAGAGTTGGGAGCATATGAAGATGCACCTAACTCATAATGAGATCAAGACAATGGAAGATGTTACGAGGCATCTCAT
>JANZXR010000171.1:15407054-15428152 GCA_027575705.1 Erythroxylum echinodendron | reverse complement strand
ATCTTTCCAACCATATAAAGAATACCCCAAACCGATTCCCCTAGAGAAAGATATGACGCTTGAAAGATATCGTCTGTATGTCCCAGACTTCGTCTGTGACACTGTTCAAGCTATCGTCTGGGTCACTGTTCACGCGTATCTTCTGTCCCAATTTCGAACCATCAGGAGACAAGGTTGGTCTTCGAGGTCTTCATGAAAGTTGTAGTTCTTACAATTCTCTTTCAACTAGCCAAAGAAACCCCGAGTTGGACGTCTATTGTAAAAGTTATGCTCACCACCCTGAATCACGATAATGGATAAGGTGCATCCTTTCGGAGAATAACTCACGTTTTAGGATACGCTGCATGCGAGTTGGACTTCGATAACAGGGTCCAACACGTTACCTACTTCCATAGTTGTAACATACTTTACCTCAGTTGTAGATAAGGCTACACACTTTTGTAACTTGGATTACAAAGAAATGACTGCTTTACAAATTTGAATAAGTAACCTGATGTGGACATCTTGTTATCGAGATCACCAACTATATCCACATATGTGTATCTTTCTAGTTTATAAAGATCCACTTTATTGCTTCCTAGTGAACCTTTTTTGGATTAGATAAATATCTAGACACTAATCCAACAATTTGTGCGATATCTGACCTTGTACACACTATGACATAAATCAAAGAACCAACAGTACAAGAATACGGAATAGTACATATTTTGGTTTTCTCCTTTTTGGTGGTAGGACAAGCTCGCTTACTCAACTTGAAATAATCTACTAATAGTGTGCTAATTGAATTAACATGCTTCATATTGAGCCTTTCAAGCACCATTCAATATACTTTTCTTATGATTACTATAAAATTTCTACCTTCCAGTCATAAGTAATTTCCATGCCTAACAATCTGTTTTATAGGACCTAAGTCTTTTATATCAAAGGACTTGGACAAGATTAAAGGACTTGGATAAGCCTTCTTTTAATTTGTGAATCATGTTCCCACTACCAACATATCATTAACATACAACATCAAGATAATAAAGTTACCACCAGTAAACTTCTTGAAATACACACAAAGGTTAACTAAAGTTCGCTTATAACCATTTCCAATCATAAATGAGCAAGATTTTTTATAACACTACCTTGATGCTTGTCTGAGTGTATAAAGACTTTTTTTCAATTTGTAAACTAAGTCCTCTTTCCCTTTCCAGGTGCTTTGTATATATATATATATGTCCTACTGCAAGTCATCATGCAAGAAAGCAATTTTCACATCAAGTTGTTAAAGGTCAAGATCCAAACTGGCAGTTAGAATCAATATAGTGTAAAATGACTATCACCTTAACCACTGGTGAAAAAATCTCATTGAAGTTGATGCCCTTATTTAGTTGTATCCCTTCACCATGAATCTTACCTTACGCGTCACCAGCTTGTTACCATCTTTTTTGATCTTAAATACTCACATATTTTTAATGCAATTTTTCTTTTGGGCAACTTCACTAATTTATCGGTCTCATTCTTTATTAAAGAATCCATTTCCTTTTGCATTGCCTCAAGTAAAAAATCTTTGTCTTTGAGTGACTGAATTTCTTGAAAATTCTCTGGCTACCCCTCCGTAGTGACTAAGAGATAATTTGAAATTAGGTATCATGTTGAAGGGTTTTTCTCTCTATTTGACTTTTGAAGTTAGATGTCTTCCAACACCAGGTTCGCCCAACTTACGATGCTTATAAACCCCATCTACATCATTTATAAGATGTGGCTTATATAGCTTATTACCATTAGTGTAAACCTAATCATTATCATCATGTGCTTGCTCTTGTTCTTTTCCCTTTTCAACTGTTGGCTAATAAACTGAGGCAGAAATAAGAGATACATCAATAGCACTGTAATATGAACTATTAGAATTAATGTAACCTTCTTAAATGAGATATGCATATATCTTATGCTCATAGAAGAATATGTCTTTACTTTTGACAACCATATATTTTTTTTGGAGTTGTAAAGCCTCTAAACAAACTCGTCGTCACCATACCCAATAAATACATAAAGAGTAGTCTTTGAATCAAGTTTCACTCACTACTCCTTTGGCACATGTTTAAAGACCTTGCATTAGAATACCCTTATATATGAGTAAGAAGGATCTTTCCTTTTCTATCTCTTTTGGGAATACCAAACTCAAAGGAATTAACGGTACTCGATTGACCAAGTATATAGTGGTTCAGACTACTTCACCCTAAAATTTTTTCGGTAAGTTAAGACATTATATGCATACCTCAAACCTTCTCCACTATTCATCCTTTAAGCAATACCATTGTGTTGTGGGATACCGAGTTCTATCTTCTCATGTCTTTAGTCATTTCTCGCACAATAATCCTCAAACTCGTGAGCTGGACTCTCCTTTATTGTTAATTTAGAGACACTTTAATTTTCTCTGTGTCTCCCTTTCCTCCCATAGTAAGAAAATTTTGATAAATCTTAAACACCTAGCCTTTTTTTCAATATATAAAACTAAGTTTTATGTGAAGAATCATTAATAAAAGTAACAAAATATTTATTACCTCCTAAGGACTCCACCTTAAGAGGATCACACACATCGAAGTGCACCAATCCTAACTTGACCATTTTTCTGGAAGAACTTCTATAAAGAGAAGCTTGATGTCATTTTTTGGTCAAACAATGATCATAAAGATTAAGGTAGATATTAATGTTTGTAAGGATACGAGATTTACTATATATCTTGGACTAAGCTTGCCCTTTTTACCAAGTCTTAAGACTTCTTTCCATGGTGAAGCTCGAAGAAATACTTTATCTCCAACTTCATATTCTATCTCCTTTCTATGTGCATCCACATAGCTCTTCATCCTATATTGAGTTTCCTTAAGTCTCTGCTTCACTAAATTATTCTTGTTAACTATAACTTGTACCAACTCAGGTCCTAAAAGTCTCTTTTCACCTTCCTCATCCTAACAAATAGAGTTCTGCACCTCCTACCATACAAAGCTTCATAAGGTGCCATTTGAATTCCTGAGTGGTAGGAATTATTATAAGCAAAATCAATCAAAGGTAGATGTTCATCCCATTAGCCTTTGAAGTCCATAACAAAAGCTCTTAACATTGCCTCCAATGTCCTTATTGTCCTTTCTAATTGACTGTAGGTCTGTAGTTGGAAAGCTGTGCTAAAATGAAACTTAATTCCTAAATCCTCTTGTAAACATTCCCAAAATTTGGAGGTAAATTTGGGATCCCTATCTGAGACTATAGAACTTGAAATCCCATGAAGTCTGATTATTTCATCTATGTATTTCTTGGTCAAAGCATTCAAAGAATTTTTTTTGTCTAATTGGCAAGAAATGTGCTGACTTGGTTAACCTAACGATAATTACCCATATTGCCTCGTGCTTCCTGCTGATCTTTAGCATTCCCATTAAGAAATCTATTTTAATCTTTTCTCACTTCCATTCTGGAATAGACAAGGGCTTAAGCTTACCGGTAGGTGCTTGACGTTTTGCTTTAACTTATTGGCACACCCAGCATTTTCCAGCATACTCTGCCACATCTTTCTTCATTCCTCTCTGCTAGAAGTACTTTTTAAAATCTCCATATATTTTTGTGATTCCTGGATGCATTGTATATGGAGCATTATGTGCCTCATCAAGAATGTCATCCTTTAACTCCTGCATGTCTGGAATATATAATATGTTGCCTACCACCATCAATCCATCTTCTCTTGTCTTTATTTCAGAGGGCTTACCATTTTTAATTTCTTATCTGAGCTTGCTCAAGTACTCATCTTGCTCATGCAATTCTTTAATCTTCTTATTCAACACTGACCTTACTCTAAAATTAGCCAACATACAATTTAGATTCGGCATGCCTCAACATTACCTAATTTTAGCTAATTCCTTCAACAATGGAAGGCATACTATCTTCACATATGCTATAGTATATTTTCTACTCAGTGCATCCGCTACTGCATTAGCTTTTTTCGGGTGGTAGTCTATCATTAATTCATAATCCTTCAGTAATTCTAACCACTTTCTTTGCCTCAAATTTAATTCTTTTTGGCTCATCAAATATTTCAGACTTTTGTGGTCTTTAAATACCCTGGTGGTGACTCCATATAAGTAATGTCTTTATATTTTCAATGCAAAGATTATGGTAGCCAACTCTAAGTCATGTGTGGGATAATTCATTTCATAGGGTTTTAATTACCTAGAAGCATAGGCAATCACTTTATCTCCTTGCATCAACACACACCCTAATCCTTACCTTGAGGCATCACTATATACTATGTATCCGTCACTACCAGAAGGCAAAGTCAGAATTGGTGCAGTTGTGAACCTATTCTTCAATTCCTCAAAGCTCTTCTAACATTCTTTTGTCCACACGAACTTCTGATTCTTCTTTGTCAATTTAGTGAGTGGAGCTACTATAATGGAAAAGCATTCTACAAATCTTCTGTAATAACCGGCTAAACTCAAGAAACTCCTGACTTCTACTACACTCCTGGGTGCTTCCTATTTAAATACCGTTTCTATTTTCCTTGGGTCTACATGTACTCCTTTTTTCTGAAATTACATGTCCAAAAAACACCACTTTCTTTAGCCAAAATTCACATTTATTAAATTTAGCATACGACTTTTTCTTCTTCAATGTCTCTAAAGCAATCCTTAAGTGCTCTTCATGCTCCTTGTCACTCTTAGAATAAACCAATATATCATCAATAAAGACTATGATAAATTAGTCTAAGAAAGGCTTGAAGACTCTATTCATTAAGTCCATAAAGGATATAGGGGCATTAGTTAATCCAAAGGGCATAACTAAGAACTCAAAATGCCCATATCGTGTTCTGAAAGCAGTCTTTGACACATCAGACTCCTTTATTCTCAATTGTTGATAACCCAATCTCAGGTCTATCATGGAGAAGACTTTTTCTCCTTAAAATTGATCAAAAAAAATCATCTATGCGTGGAAGAGGATATCTATTCTTGATGGTGACATGGTCCTGTAATCCACCACATCCTCAAGGATCCATCTTTCTTCTTTACAAAAAGAACCGGAGCTCCCCAAGGTGAAGAGCTAAGCCTAATATAATCTTTCTCCAACAACTCTCCTAACTGCTCTTTAAGCTTTTTCAATTTAGTCAGAGTCATTCTATAAGGTGGAATTGATATTACTGTCATGCCTGGAAGAAGTTCTATGGTAAACTTAATCTCTTTAGGCGGTAGTAGTCCTGGTAATTCCTCTGGAAAGATATCTAGAAATTTCCTGACCATAGCAATATCTTCTAATTTTCCTCCTTGTACTTCGTGTCTACGATATATTTTAAGAATGTTTCACATCCTTTCCTCATCATTTTCTCTACTATTAAAGCCGAAATAAGTCTAGGTGGGTTTGCTTTCCTGTCTCCCATAAATATCACCTTTTCCCCTTTGTCTAACTCAAACTCTATTGTCTTCTATTTGCAATTCAAATTGACATTATTTTTTTCTAAAATATCCATTCCCAAAGTCGCATTTAATCCCTTCATCTTTAATGACAATAAATACACCACTAAATTTACTTCACTAATGTGTATTTTGCACTCTCAATAAACATGACTAATAATGATATACTGGCCAATCGGTGTACAAACCATCTAATAGGTTCAAATTTCTATTATGCAAAATTATACTTGATGAAATAAATGAGTGGGTAGACCCGGATCAATCAAAACAATAACATCATCATCAAATAATTTAACCATACCAATCATAACCTCTAGAGCTGCTTCTGCTTCCTCTCTCATCATTGCAAATATCCTAGATGGTGATCGCCTCCTCGGTCTTTCTGAAGGAATCACTTTCTTGGTTGCACTATAACTGTCCACTTCAGTTGCAGACTCGACTCCCACAGTCTCAACCTTTTTTGGAGCTTGCATCTGAGTTCCCTCCTATCTGGCATATTGTGGACACTATTTAGCCATGTGTCATTTATCTCCATAGTTGAAACAAGCTCCTGTCAGCTTATAGCATTCTCCTTTATGGAATTTACCACAATGATCACATTTGGGAATGGATGGCCTATCCCCCTCTCCTCTTCTACTGCCTCCAATAGTTGAGGCTTGATAAGACATGGTTCTCGTCAGTTTGGACCTGCTTGCACCACTACTCCTAACCTAAAATGGTATGAGGAAAGTCTTGGCACTCGTTTCTGGCATAGGAGTACTACATCCCCTTCTGAGATGTTCTCTTACTTTCCTCTTTCTATTCACTGCGCTCTTTATATTTCCCACATTCTCAATCCTTAAAGCAACTTCTACCAATTGTTGGAAGTCACAGAAATTTTGCGCCACCACTTTTTCTTGGCCAAATGCAATCACTCTTCAAACCTTCTGCACTTAGTCGCTTCGCTCATAACCATCTCAGCTACATATCGGGACAATTATGTAAATCTACGTTCATATTCACTCACCGTTATCTCTCTTTGGGTGGGACTCAGAAACTCCCTTTGTTTCTGCTAGATATACACCTCAGATAGATATTTCTTCTTATAAGTAGCTTGAAAATCCTTCTATGTCAATACTGGTGGTTTTATCTGACTTCTTGGTGTACTTTCTCACTAATGTGAGGCATCTTCCTGTAGCAGAATTATAGTGTACACTACCCTATCACCATCCTCACAGTCTATTTGTTACAGTATTCTTTCTGTCTTCCTTCACCAAGTTTCAGCTTCCTCTGGATTGGTTGTTCCATAAAAGTCCACTGTGCCATACTTCCTCAGCTTGTCAAATTGTCTCCCCTTCTTAGCTGGGGTTGGGGTAGAAGTTGATGGAATCTGACTCATGGCCGAGAAAAAAGCCTAAGCACAGGCTTGGAACAGTCTAAGATCAAAAGGATTAGGCACTTGCTCAGGAGGAAGAGATGACTCAGGCGTTTGTGGTCGAAAGGGCTCACTATCCTGCCCTACGGTCGCCTCAGCAATTGCTGGAGCTCTCGACTCATCAATACCCTACTCTCTTGGCGGAGAATCAGGTGCCACAAATCCTTGCAAAACTCCTCGCGTCCTTCTATAAGGTGACATTTTACTCCTTCAATTTACATATTAACAATTAGCTTACATTTTATTTTAATCTTATTTCCTACATGTATGCTTGATATGCATGTCACTCAATGCAATCCATCAGTTTGACATTGTAAACAATTAACTCATCAATGCAATCAATTTATCACGCATCATAATCATCCATAATATAACATATTCTAAGTCTAGGAATCCTTGAAAACCGTGGGCTCTGATACCAAAGATGTTGGACCTAGGTCTCGGTACTTATTTCATGGCCTCATTACGAGAGAATTGGGTGAAGATCAAGTGAGAGAAAGAAATTAAAAATAAATAATAAAATAATAAAAAGAAGTCACGTTGTAAGAAAACTTTACAAATGAAAATAAAAAGTCACGATCGTGACTAAGAGGAGTCACGGTTGTGAATATTAAAAAGATTTAAGGTCACGGTCGTGACTAAAAGGAGTCATGATCGTGCATTAGAGAAGTCACAGTCGTTCCTCATAAGAAAAGGGGTGCACGTGATGGTGCATAAGCATGATCATGTGCCCTATGAGAAAAACTAGCTTTGTCACGATCGTGCATTTCTGTTTAAAATGGGGTTGGTCATGATCGTGCACCCTTTATGTGCACTCAAATTTGTAAAAATCATAACTTTCAATTCTGATGTCTAAAAATTACAAACTTTATGTCGTTGGAAAGCTAAGAGGATAAGCTACAACTTTTATGCAGACAACTTTGTCTAATTCTACCTAGATTAATACAGTTTATTCTTGGAAGTCAAAACTCAATTTTCTATCCCTCTTTTTCTCTACTGCTTATATATGCTTATATACATTTTTCAAAGAATCCCAGATCCAATAACACCAAACGTACATACATACTCCCAACATAACAATTCATTTTAAACTATCCAGGGCCAGCTACAACTTACAATTTTTTTCTCAACCAAAATTAACAACTCAACACAAAAGATAATATTGAACATATACGGAAGAGAAATTCTTCAACTCTTACTTTGATTTCTCAAACAAAACAGAGTTTGTATATAACTTTAATTAAATATCAAAGGCCACATCAATAGCATAATACAAAACATATATGAATGCTCATGCTTGAAAAGCTTATAATTGTAAAGCTACCAAAAGTAGTCGAACTAACTTAGTTACAAAAGATATATTTTTATTGGAGTTTGTCGAAGTTCGCAAGGTTCAATGATTTGTTTGTTCTTCAGTTGAGGAGTGGGAAAATAATGGGGTGAGCTGCGAAACTTAGTGGCTAATATGCTTATAGCCATTGGTGACAAGCCTCACAAAATCAAGCATATATATAGACACACACACACACACATTTCAATATAGCAATTTAAATTATTTACAATTCTAGCTCAAAGAACTCGTAGACAAACATGTTATCACATTAACCATGTCATTTATATTCAGCTAGCAAAATGTAACGATCAAATGTATGTCATGCTCAATCAAATCACAATGAAATGCATAAACATAATGGCTTGAGAGAATCCTATGGAACGAAATGGAGAAACCAAAGTTTACACCATGAACGAAATGAGTCTGTTTATTAACAAATTATTAATAAATTAAATAATTTAAAAATCAAAATTTTATTTATAAATTAATATTTATTTGAAATATATTTTAATTATTAAATCAAAATTTATATGGATATTTATATATTTTAAAATTAATTATATTTATTAATAATTATTAAAATTTCATGACATATAATTTAATTTTAAAAATTAAATTATTCATAATTTTTATTAAAAATTAAAAATTAAATATTTAAATGATAGTAAATCAGATTATGGAAAAACAAAAACAAGCAACAAAAACTACTTTTTATGGTTTTCATAATTTTTGAAAACCGAAAGAAACAAAAAAAAATAGAAACTAAAAATTCAAACAAACATATGTTTTACTAAATTTAAAAAAATAAAAAATAAAAATAAAAATAGAAACAAATACCACCTCAGTTTATGAGTCTTTAAATAGTATTAAAAAATTTAGAATTTTTGAAAGTGACGAAACACGACTTCTTTCATAAACACAATTTTAACTATTACTAGTAATTTATGATGTGTATATTATATTCAATTTTATTGAGAATTATTAGAATTAGTTGATTATACATTAATAAAATTACTATTTTATTTTTATGCCGATAAAATCTTTAATTTTATATTATATTTATGTTCATTCTTATAATTTATACTTTTTATTCATTATATACTAGTTTCACGATGGTTTAGTCTTTAAACCTCACGTTTTTTTTGATTTAATGTGCAATCTAATTTTTAAAACTTTAGACAAAGTCAATAATTAAAAGCATAATTTACACAAATAAACGACACTTCTAGATTTATGACAACAAAAAGCCTTAGGATCCATTTTGATAAAAGCTTATTAAAAAATAGATTGAACTAGTGTGATCTGATAAATTGTGTCAAACCAAACAGATGAAGCAAATAGGTTGATGCGACACATCAGGATCGATGAAGCAGTTTAGCACAAACTCAGAAGAACTTGTGGCAACTGTAAAATCTTGCATGTTGAGTGATAATTGGAACAATATGTCAGGTAATGATTGGAAAATGTGATGTAATATAACTTTACTTCATTTTTGGTATTCAAAATCTTTCGTAATCTTATCTTCATATGTTTTAATTCAATTTTTAATAAAATGACTGAACCTTAATCCACATTTGAAAAGTTTGAAATCAATGAGCAAAATCACCAATTATCAAAGGTTTGTGCTAACAAAACATTTTATTTTAAAAATTGAGATCAAATTTTAAGAATTAAAGTGAAACCTGAAAAAAGAGTCTACATAATCATAGGCGTGGGCACACTAAGTGCAAAGTGCAATTTTCATATTTCGAATATACAAGAGAAAAATATGTTTAAAATCTTATCCATGCCAAATTTGGGTGAAAATCAATAGATTTATTATTTGGGGAATGAAAAAAATTACAACTACAAGATTTTTATATAGGTTTCAATAGCTATAAATACAACCACCGTATCAAGGAGCAAAACATCCATTTTCTAGCTTCTTAAAGTCATCTTTTTCCTCTTTTCTTTAGTAAATATTAGAATAGTTTTTCTTTAGATACTAGGCATAGAAATGAGTATTATTAGCTAAGTCTTTTATTTTTGATTGAAGGAAGTGGAAGCTCTTTTGAAACTTTGAATATTGAGAGGCAGTTGGGTCTTATGGTGAAATATTTTCATTTAATCATGTATTGAATTGCTTTTCTATGCTTTTATTGTGATTCTTTTAATTGATTTCTAATGCATGTGATTAGTTTATTGGATGAGATTATCATTTGCTGAATTAAAATTTGAATACATAAAATTTCAATTATTTTAATCACTTATAAAAACTAGGAGTTTTAAATTATTGTGTCAAAAATTATATTTTTAGGAAAAGCATTCAACTAGATTAAATGCAATTACGGATATTGTATTATCTTACTTCGACGGTTTTTTTTCTTTAAAGCTATTATTTAATTAAATTTTAGATCGTATATAAGATTATCAAGTAATAAGAATTAATTCAATTATATGTTTTCAACTAACTATTCTTAAGGAAAGATGAATATTTAATATCATATTGAATATATGAATTATGAAATAGTTATTTTGTGCAAATAAAAAATCTTGGTTTCAATAATAGAAGCAATCATAGATCAATGTTCATTTTATTGAAAACTCTCAGTCTATTACTTCCTTTATTTTCTTTATCGTAAATTTGATCAACCTCTTTTTATGAATTATTTTGTTTCCCAATGATTGGCAAAGAAGAATTCCTAGTAGGATTAACTCCTACTTCCAGCTATTACATTTGTTTAATTATAAGAATTTAGGAATTAATTTAGTGATTCCTTATGAGATTGACTCCTACTTCTCTTTATTACATTACATTGGTTAAACAAATTGTAGAAATTTAGAAATTAATTTGGGGTATAAATGATAGACCATTAATACGTGTCAAATAATGATTATGAAATGTGTTAAAGAGTTGTTGGGATAAATTTATACAGTCTAATTAATTGATGTGATACTACTATTGAGAAATGTGCCTCAATGTTACTGTAACGTGTGTTAGACTATAGCACATAAAGCACGTAAATCGTTTGACGTAACTTTTCGACATCACATAAGGGAGTGAATTGTAATTTCTGACATGCTTTAGTTCCTTTTGTCGATCTCTTGCAAAAAAATATGATGATACAATTGAATGAATGATCGATTTGATAAATAAAATAGAAATGCCTAATAGCAACAGACAATAAAAGATGATAATGTAAAGCGATAAAATAATTTGTTTTATATGTTATGTGATTTATATCCAACAAGAAACTCTTATTTATATAAGAATAGCTAAGGTTAATTACAAAAAAATTTCAAACTTTAGTCAATTTTGTAATTATAGCCTGAATTTTAAACAGTGGCAATAAAATGTACAAAATTTCAACTTTTTCAATTCTAGTCTGATGTTAGTTTCTTCACTAAGTTTGCTAATATCATATGCCACATGTCCAAAAACCATTATTATTACTATACTTCAGCAGTAGTTAACAAAACAAATCTTGATTAATGAAACGACATCATTTAATCACAGACGTAAACGACGTTGTTTTTTTAAATGACCTAACCTCCTTCATTTACAAATACAGTAAGAGAGCAAAATGAACGAAGGGGTGAGACTTCATAGTCAGAAACGTTGTTATTTACTTATGTGGTTAAAAGTCATCGTTTTTCATTAATCAGGATTTGTTTTGTTAATTACTGCTGATGTGTATTAATAATAAGGTTTCTAGTCATGTAGTATGTCACGTCAACAAACTTAATGGAGAAACTAACATCAGGCTAAAATTAAAAAAATTGAAAGTTTGAGCATTTTATTGTCACTTTTTAAAGTTCAGGCTATAATTACAAAATTGACCAAAGTTTGAGATTTTTCTGTAATTAACCTAAGATCTAATAATAAGAGAAAATCAAAGAATCAAAGGATTGTTACAACTAGAGCTACTATTTATGTCCTTTCATCGTGATTCTGAGCACAAAAGAGGTATTGATTTGGTTGAGTTCCTACACACTGCCCAGGCCAAGCTTTGTCTTGATAGACTAGAACATTTCCTATGTGTATAGACATCACTAGTAATAATTCTCCAATATTTTCAGTTTAAAGTTCTTGCCTGTTACGTTTTATGCCCATTTTAAGAAGTCTCTAGTAGAAAATAACGGCGAGATCCAATCTCGACCACAGTAGAATATTCACAAAACTTTTTCATATTTTAATTTACAAAAAACCAAAATCACTTTAATTCTATAAAATAATTAACAATTAAATTATAATATGTACCTTATTTTGAAGCTTGATCGTATTCTTTTCGTATCCTTTGAACCTTTTCGACCAATCCATCTCAATCATTGTAGCCGAACAAGTGTTTGGCCTCTAAAGGTATCCACATAACAGGCTGAGAGAACTCTGTAACACTTACAGAGAGGATTAAGTAAGAAGTTGTGCTAACTTCGTTAGAGCTTAGGCCTATTTATAATAACTTTTGAACATTTTAGTAATTTAATTAAAATTAAAGTCTAATTTCAATTAAATTTTAATTAAAATTACAAATAATTATATTTAAATACCAGTTATACCCAAATAAGATCAAATATCTCATATTGATCTATATTTATTAAATATCTCATATTTGATCATAAAGTTTCTCAAACTTTACAATTAAGTCCAGCTTGATTAAAACTATCTTCGCTCTCTTCAATCTGTTCTTTATGTATGACCTATTAGGTTCTCAAATATGTTGGAAATAATTATAAATTATAATTCTATTTTATAATTAGAATTAGATAAATTAAAATTCTTTTAATTTATCTTTAATTATCCAATTAAGAAATTTATAACTTTGTAACTCTTACAAAGAGGTTTAAGCAAGAAGTATCTTTGCTCTCTTTAACCCATTCTTTATGTGACATCCATTAGGTTTCCAAATATGTTGGCAATAGATACAACCCTAAATCGTATTAGAATTAGATAAATTAAACTCTTTTCATTTATCTTTAATTCTTTAATTAAATAATTTATTTCTATAGATCAAGATTGTATCTAACAACACATCATAACCACTCAAATATTTAGGAATGTCAAAGCAATTTTGACTATCCTTTTTGTCCATGATTTTTTCTTATAATTCAATCCTTTCATTACATAATGTTTAAATTATACATAGAGCATGAAATTAATGTCTACTCAAATTTGAGTCTAATAATATTAGTTCTCCACAACTATTGATTTAATTAATGACATTTGTAAACTATTTACAAAATGCCATTTTAACTTGGACAAGGATTTTTCAAATCAATACTAATATAGAATAATAGAATATTCTCCCTAATTACTTTAGGTTGATGAATCATATCTTGATCACTCAAGCACCTTCATATAGTTTATGCTACATGCAATGACAACCGATTAAACAACCTATAATTAAAATAGGTCATAAGTAGTATCAAAACATAAAAATTTCTATACAAGATAACTTTAGAGACCTCAAGTCAAAAGATCACTTATACAATCATCACAATAAGAATTTCCATAGATATACAAGTAATGATCAAAATGGATTTATAATGTTGAGTTAGTTTAATGAACTTGTTCTCTAACAAGCACTCACACGTTTTAGGTATCTCCATACTTTAATATATGAGATTGACTAGTTCATTTATAAGGAAAAATAAAATATGTTCTAGTCTTTTTACATCTTATTAATATCCTGTCTTAATAGAATAATGACTAGGAACAATTTAGAGATAATACATAAATGTAATATGAATCTCATAATTACAATCTCAGTATAATTTCATTTGTAATGTATAATTATCCCATGGAATTTACCATATATATCTAAACATGTACAAGATAAAGAATGCCTTTAAATAACTGTTACTAAACTATAACCAAATCGATTGACTGTAGGGCATAAACTAATAATCTCCCACTTAAACTAAGCCAATTGTTTAAGTATCATATACCATATCATCATATGACGATCATGCTACTACTGGGGTAGTGGCTTAATAAGAGAATTCTACAAGATTCTCTATGGTGAGCACTTGGTTAAATATTACAAATTTCATCGTAATTATCACCATAATTAAGAAAAAATTTCCCCAATACATTGTTGGATCTTTGATGTGAGCTTAGCTTCTTTGATATGCCCAATAGCTCTAATGTTCTACAGTACATTATTGTCTTGAACAATTCAAGGAACTATATCAAGTTCACTAAAGAACTTATTAATTCAATTATTCATTTCCATTACATGAAAAATGTATTATGGCTTAATTAACAACCATTGCTACATTGGAACCTTTCAAATCTTAAATGTTGTTGTTTTAATGTAAATATCCCTTAATTAGTATTTACTTCTAGAGTAATATTCTTATCATGTTGAACTCAAATAACAACTCATATTTAGAATAATGGATATTTTTAATACTTCATAAGAATCATATATCTCAAATACTAAACATCTTTAGTACATTATCCAAGTACTTAGAAGTTAGAATAGGTAAACAACTTCTAATCTATCTCTATAGATCTAATTTTCCTAATTAAGTTATTACCTTTTCATATTTAATAAGAATTGTTCTTGGACAATTATATTTTCAATAATTGAAAATTATAATTATTGTTCTCTATAAGCAATATGCCTCTACATACTCCCACTGAATAGGACAATTATATTCCCACTAACCTTCTTGTAGACATGATAAATTCATAATCATCTTCAAGACAAACTCAAATTCTTTGAATTCATCATTAAAGTGAATCTTTCAATATCTCATAACCTTTCAACTATACATCAAATGTATTAATAAAAGCCATTAGTTCCAATTGGATCTATTTTCATGAGATTTGAACCTTTCAAGTTTCATTTTATGTCCACTACTTATCTTGCGAACCATTCTCCTATAAGTATATATTGAAACAAACAATTTGTTCAACAGGTATGTAAGATTATCCAATTTAATCAGAACCTTTTGGATATCTCATACTTTTGGATATCTCATAACCTTTTGTTATCCAATTTAGTTCTAAACTTAATGGATAATGAATGCTTTAACTAAGCATCATATCTTTAAATCATTAAATTTGACTCTTTCAAAGACTTAGCATTTCATATATAATATGAAAATTTACTAATTGATTTAATCGGAACTATAGATCGTAAGTCATTGTACTAGGTACATTTATGAAGAAATAATATTACATCATACAATATCTCATATTTTATTTTTCTTTTATATAAAATCATACTCTTATGAAATTTAATTGTGAAGGTATTCACCAGATAATCTCATTTCATATAGATAACTAAAAATTTAAAACTAAAAAAATCGATCTCATCAAAATGTTTCAGCATTTTCAATGTTTAATTTCTAATTAGATTTAAGCAATTTGAACTTTTCAAAATTTTAAATCATTATTTCATTTAACACATATGACTATATCACATAAAGTCATTAGTAATCTAATGAAATATAAGTATTAAACTTTTATGAATTGTCATTCCATCCAATACATCACATGCATAAATTTAACAATCAATACGACCATCATCCTTTCATCAAACGTTGATTTGTTTATTCTTTAATTTGACAAGTTCACAAATTTTATACTATTCATAATCAAAAGGATATACATATCTTTGTATGTAACTTTATGATTCTCGTTATGTTGATTTAACTAACATGACATAAAAGGATAGTCTCGATTATCTAGCTTTATTTTCTTATCATTTATATTAAGCATAAGTCTCCTTTAATCCAACACATACAAACTATTTGTATAAAATTGAATCAACTACTTTTACTTAACAATTTATATCTTATCATGCTTTGAACATTATAAAAATGTTAAATCTAAATTCAGTATCAAACACTTATAAGTATGAACTGGAAATACATAAGATCTCTATCATATCTCATATAGGCAACAAATTTCATGGAATCATTTTTGATCTTATGAAAATTGTTATCTTACTATATATTAAATGCCTTTAACGGAACAATTCGAATACGGTACTATACCTTTTAGCTCTACTATATGCAACCTCTTGCATCTTGCTATTATTGTATTGACATACACCTTACATGCTGTCATCAAAGTTTATAAAACATTAATTGACTCAAGATGTCAATAAATTTTGCATATATATATATATATATGATTTTTAACATATCTTTAAAATTTTATCACCGAATTCTCAACAGGGATTATAGCAAAATAACTTAATAGGCATATAATTTTCTTTTCTCATTTTGAGAACTCTTCTCAAACATAACTCTTGTCCAAGAAATTTGGTTCACTAACTTAGTATCAACTATCCTAAATAAGGTAAATTCCACTTAAAACAAAATATAAATATAAGAAAAACAAGTAATTAATTATATGTCATGACTACTAAATGAGATTAGAACTTTAATCATGTATTTGGTTACTCTTACTATTTTATTGAAAATGATAGCCATTATTACAATTCAGAAAGATTACTCTAATTTTTCTAGTGGGCTAGGATCCTATTCAAATTTAGTTGATTTGAATTTGCTCAACAATTCAACTAAACTTAAATTATATAGATAACAACTTTATCAATTATAACTTATGTATAAATCCGTTAGGTGACAACTTTTGTCAAAATATATCTTATATGTTATTCCTAACCCTGCCTTTACGTTCATGTGATCATGAGTTTGCTTATCCAAATCACATAAATTTATTTAAGTCGATTGTTAAGAGATTAAACATATTCTAGTTAATGAGGCCTTGAGTTTGCTCAATAAGCCTATCAATAAACAAAACTCTGGCTTATTCTTATAACAATGGAAGGCAAAAATCATATTCTCAATATGTATTTAATATTTTAATGAGGATTTAATTTCATTCGTCGCATCAAACACCAAATTGCATGTAAAATATCACACATATAAAACATACAATTTAATATGCATCCAATATATATATCAAACATATAAACAAAGTATACAGCTTATGCACTAATAATCAAATTATATGCATAAAACATCAAGCTTCGTTTAATTCTATTTATTAATGTTCATAATTTAAAATAATATTTTCAATTCTTTAGAAAAATTAAATTAGATTAAACTCATTGATTCTTAAATACTTTAAACTATTTTTAATCTAATTAGCAAAGAAAGTACTTTCAGAATTAAATAAAATAATTTTAAATTTAATTAAGAAAGTTCTTTACATTATTTATTTAGAGGTTGATTTCTTAATTAATTAGAATATCTTTCTTTAATAAATTAGAAAAGTATTTTAAAAAATATTAAAGAAAACTCTTTCTTAATTAATAAATGAAAACATTTTTCAAAATTTAATCAAGACAATATGGGACATTTGTACGCAATTCTATGGTTTCTCTGTCATTTCACGCCACCACCTCACGCATCACCTATCTCTAGCAGGTTCCATGTATGCCTCCAATAGTCGTCAGTTCTATCGCACCGCTAATAAAACAATCAGAAACAACTTGAATTTTTCCTCGATGTCGATGGGCATCTCCATGTCACACTATGTGTAACACCCCCTATACGGAACCTACAACCATCCACACATATAACAACCAAATTCCTATAAATGCATTCAAGGTGTACAATTCTACTCAATGTTATACATATACACATTAAAAAACTCCCCAATGCGTAACATTATTAATACATCTTTACATTTACATGGTAATCCAAAAGAAAACATACAATTTCCTTTCTTCATTACATGTGCAATCATCTATAACCAAAAACACATTCCAAAAGTACTTTTTCTTCTATCTGTTGGCCTTAATCCCTAGAGATGTTCCCTGTACCTCACTCCTATAACTTGTTCTTACACAGATTAACACTCGTGCTAAGTTTGTAACTTAGTGGAAAAAACACTTAGTTTAGATGACCACTTATAGCAGTCATCTTCCAAGCACAAACATTCAGAAATATCATAACTTATACACCATAAATTCACATTCATGAACCAAACATTGATAGTCAATGCTCAAGTAAACAATGACGGCATACTTAAGCAAAACACATAATGCGAACATGCTTCAACATATTATCCATATACCGAAAATGCACATTTATAAGCCAAATATTAATATTCAATGCTCATTGATAAAAAATATCGGTATAATTGCACATCATTACAATTCATCATTACAACCAATACAAATGCTCATTAATACCAATTATTAATCTTGTCATATTGTATACAGGGATAGTAGCTAGAACTCAACTTAAAACAGAATTCAAAAAACTTAGAGGAATCAGAATTTGATTCCTTTGTGAAAGTTTTGGACCTATGTCTCTAGTTTAATCTCCAATTAGAATTATCCAATTTGGAGGTCTACAGGCCAAGAAATGGGCAAATTACAAAAGTCTATTTAGTAGAACCTATCCACTCAGCAAGGTACACATCCTAAATCAATTAACTTAGGTCTTATCATGTAAGAGCAACACAAAAATACATCCCATTTAACCATAAAAACATCCCATTTACTTATGGAATACTTATTTTATCAATTCCCCTCACATCACACTCATAATCCGAGCAAACATATCAAAAATTTCTATACATATTTCACGTCTAAGTATGCATGTTCATGTCGAAGGAAACAAATTATCCATTTACCTTGTCTTTTACATTAAGTACCACTATATCTCTTATTATACTTATATATATTTAATTCATTATGTTCACTTATTAATACGCCCTAGATATATATAATACTTCCAAAATATATGTTGGGGCATTACACTATGCATGTTACTAACTCAAGCATCTCTCTTCAAAACAATTACCAATAACTCTAAACGCACAACAACAAAACAATTGCTAATCCACATAAACCAAACCATGTAGAGAAACTTCCGCAATAATCCGTAAGGATTATTGAGGCTTTATTTCCTATCTTAATTGTAGTTGAACTGGGATTCATTAACCCATGTATGACTAAGAGGTGGCTATGATTCATTAATGACATTTGTAAACTATTTATAAAACGTCATTCTACCTTGGCCAAAGATTTTCCAAATCAATACTAATCTAGAACAATAGAACATTCACCCTAATTACCTTAGACTTATGAATCCTATCTTGATCACTGAACTACTTCTATATAATTCATTTTACATCCAGTACCTATAATTAAAATAAGTCATAAGTAGTATCAAAACATAACAATTCTTATATAAGATAATTTAGGAGAACTTAAGTCAGCAAATCACTTATACAATCATTACAATGAGAATTTCTATAAACATACAAGTAATGTTTCAATTGGATTTCTGATATCAAGTTAGTTTAGTAAACTTGTTTTGTAAAAAGTACCCTTACGTTTCTTTAAGTATCTTCATACTTTAATCTATAAGATCGACTACTTCCTTTACAAGAAAAAACAAAACGTAGGCTAGTCTTTTTATGTTTTATTAATGTCACGTCTTAATAGAACAATGATTAGGAACAATTTAAAGTTAATATATAAATGCAATATGAGTCTCAAAATTATAATCTCATTATAATTTCATTTGCAATGTATAATTATCTTATGGACTTTATCGTATATATCTAAATATGTACAAGATAAATAATGCCTTTAAATAATTATCACTAAACTACAACCAACCGATTAGCTGTAGGACATAAATTAACATTCTTAAATCACAACATTGAACTATTTTTAGATTATGATTGGTCTAAAATGGTACAATAAGTTTTATCTTCGCATGTATCATGTGTTGGTTATGAATGGTTTTGTTAGGAAAGATTAACAAGTTCGCGAATGGGAAAATGAATTATTCTTGTGTTCCAAGTTTTGCTAAGATAATAGTGAATACTTTTCAATTATAGTTGTAGTTTTTGAAGATAAATCTACTATGGATAATTAATCTTTTGTGAAAAATAGAACTCTTATGGAGAAAAATGTTAGGTGTACGAATTTTTAGATTATCTTGTGTGATAAGATTAATTGAATATAGTTACCTTATCTATGGTTAAAATAGAAAAAATATCTACAAAAATGAAAGATGGCGGTAGGATCTGCTAGTTCTATCTAAACCAGCTGTGGTGTTCTCCCATTCGTCTTAGTAGATTCGAAGGGGAAAAAAAAAGTCAACGAGTTTTACATAGAAAGAAGATAAAGCGACAACTTTGTTGTCAGGACATGGGTAGGTTATTTCAGACAAAACCTTCTTAGCTTCCTCTTTTATGTCACATTCACTATTCTGTTGCTGAAATGATGAATCTGCAGTTCATTTAGGGATGCCAACGGGCCGGGCCGGGCCCGGGCAGGCGATAGCCCGACTCGGCTAGGCCGTGGGCCATTTCCGGCCTGCCGAAGGGAGACCCGCGGAGAGGCCCATAGCTCGGGCCGCCTAGCCCGCCCAGACCACGGGCCACCCACGTGCCGTTTTGGCCCGAAATTTTAAAACAAAAATTTTTAAAAATAAATTTAAAAACCTGTTGTTTTATTTTTTAAAATTAATAAATTATAAACTTTTTATTTTATTTTTCATATTTAAACATATGTATATTATGTATATATGTATTTATGCTTTTAAAAACTTTTATTTTATTTTTCATATTTGCATAATATATAAATTATGCATATATATATTTATATTAATCTTAAATGAATTATTCACTTTATTAATCCTAATGTATCAATTTCAAAATAATATATAAGTAGTTATAAAATTTTAATTTACTTAAATTATTTTCTAATTATTTTTAGAGATAATGATATAACCAATTCATGTATCATATAATTAATAAAATCAAGTACCCTATTATGTGACAACTTTAAAATATAACAACATATAATTAATCAATTATGATATAATAAAGTTATTGAGATGTACGTAAATTAATGGACTATGGTAATGGTATGATTAATTAGAAAATTTTATTCAATTAATTACAAATTTATATCAAAAGTTAATAAGT
>JANZXR010000171.1:15380238-15395182 GCA_027575705.1 Erythroxylum echinodendron | reverse complement strand
CCTTAATGAGTCCCAAAAGTCCACTTTACCCTTCCTTATAAGCTTAGGCTCTTTTGATGCTTAAGTTACATACCAAAAATACCATCAATTCATTCTTATGCATTTATTCCATAAACTATTATGCTTAATTTAAAGGAAAAAAAATTCGGGGCCAACAAGAAGATTTTATGCGTCTGGATGGCTGGGGTATGCCCCATTGACTTTGTACAAAACATTTTTTATCAATACATTTTTACATTGCATTAAAAAAAACGTTTTACTTTATGTTACTTATCATAAATACAATTTGAATCGCTATAGTTCAAATTGTATTTTGTTGAAAGTGTAAACGTTCAAACTATACAATTTGCTAATATCTTAAAGGTTGTTTTGAACTTGATTGATGAGTTTTACTAATAAAATCTAAACTTCGAATATAATTAATAAAAATATGCAAACAAAGGAATGATTAATAACAAGGAATAGGTGGGTAATAGAATTCCTGTTACCCCAATCGAACAGCCCAAAAATGTTATTGCATTTTAGCAAGCAACATCACTGTCGAAACATGCATTTTTCAATAATTATTTTCAGTATTTTATCACTAGATTATGGTATTTTTAACATTTTTGGCAGCCAATCTCGACACTATCTCAATGTTTTCACTATAAATCCCATTTTTGCACATTTTTCCTACAATACTTATAAAAAAACCAATCTATGGAATATATATGCAATTTATACAAACAGAACAAATTAATTTCTTTGATAAAAAATTAATTTCTTTGATTTTCTTGTGGAGAAACTTTAAAATATTCATTCAAATTCATATAATCATATAACCACTCTGATACCACGTGTTAGAAATAACACAATCTTTAAAGATCAGTCCAAGACCAATATGAACTTTTGTAAATGGATATTATATTAAAAATTACATGTTTTACTATTCATTTGGAGATGAACAAGGTGTTAAATAACAAGAATAAGTTGTTGGACAGTTTGAAAAAGCTCCTCCATGTTAAATAAGCTGCTGCAACTTTCGATTAATCTTAATGAAAGTTGTATATGTTTATGATGTTCATATCTTTCTACATATTCCTTAATGTATAGGCCTTTTAATAGGTCAGAGAAACTATTTATCTAATAACTTACTTAAGCAAACAGTAGAAGTTCTTAGTAGATATTTATAAAAACTTTATTGAACTTCCCCATCACAAGTAGTGAGAACTCAACTCACACTAATAAGGACCTACTACTTTTCAATAAAATTCAGCTCGTTTAACCAAATTCATTATCGAATTTCTTTATTATCATTAATTATGATCAAATTGAACAAAACTTATAAATAATAAATGTTCAAAAGAAATTAAAATTTCAATAGTAATACTCCTTTAAAATTTAAACAAAAAATGGCATCAAGAATTATGGTATAGGTGTTATTGTATTTTATATTTTTATATTAATAAGTGTATCAAATTTCATGAATTACAAATTATTGAAAGATAATTGCAAGCATAACAAAGAAGTCACATAGCATGAATATTTAAGTTGACCCATTATAAGATTCAAACCCTAGGTACACTTCTTCCTCTTCCTCAACTTGGGTTCCTATACGTATATTAATTAAAGAAAAAGAAGGATCTCCACTTATCCCTAAAAATGGCGAGTGGAGGAAAAAAAAAGCCCTTCAAAGTCACTCTGACTTCTTATCACAAGCCTGCTTTCAAAGTTTAACGTCATTCTCATTCAATGCCAATTTTTTCTCAATCTATTCAATTTCTATGGTTTTTCGAGCTTTGCATTTTAGAAGCTGCTCCGTTTACTGTTGTTCTAAAGTTTGCTGTAGAAGAATTCAAATTTCCTTCCCAGACTAGCGCTTATTGATTTATACCCTACAGTCAATCGTTTTGGTTGTAGTTTAGTGACAAATTATTTAAAGACATTCTTTATCTTATATATGTTTAAATGTATATGATAAAGTCCACAGGATAATTATACATTGCAAATAAAATTATAATGAGATTATAATTATGAGATTCATATTACATTTATGTATTATCCCTAAATTGTTCTTTGCCACCATTCTATTAAGATTGGACATTAATAAAATACAAAAAGACTAGCACACGTTATATTTTTCCTTATGAAAGAAGAAGTCAATCTCATAGGCTAAAGTATAGAGATATTTAAACAAACATGTGGGTGCTTGTTAGAGAATAAGTTCACTAAACAGATTTCGGACATTACTTATATGTCTATAGAATTCTCATTGTGATGATTTTTTAAGTGATCCTTTGACTTGAGATCACCGAAGTTATCTTGTATAGGGATTGCTACGTTTTGATATTATTTATGACCTATTTAATCATGAGTTGTTTAATCGGTAATCATTGGTTATAGCATGAATTATATGGAGATAGTTATGTGATCAAGATATGATTCATCATCCTAAGGTAATCAAGGAGAATATTTTGTTGTTCTCGATTAATATTGATTCGAAAAATCCCTGGCTAAGGTGGAATGACGTTTTATAAATAATTTACCAATGTCATTAATTGAATTAATAACTAATGGCAGAGAACTAATATGACTGGACTCAAAATAAAGTATACATTAATTCCGTGCTCTATGTCTAATAGGAACATTGTATGATGAAAAGATAAAATCATGCACAGAAAGGTTAGTCAAACTACTTTGGCATTTTTAAATATTTGGATGATCATGACACATTGCTAGATGTTAATCTTGATTTATAATCATAAATTGTTCAATTAAAAAATTAAAGTTAAATTAAAAGGATTTTTAATTTAACTAATTCTAATTATGAATTATAATTATAATTTATAATCATTGACAACGTATTTGGGAACTTAATGGGTGTCACATAAAGAACAGGTTGAAGAGAGTTGGACTTGATTGTAAAGTTTGAGAACCTTTATGATTAAATATAAGATATTCAATAAAAATGATTAATATGAGATATTGGATTTTATTTATACATAATTGGTATTTAATTATAATTACAAATAATTTTAATTAAATTTTAATTTCAATTAAATGACCAAAACATCCAGAATCTGTTATAAATAGGCTTAAACTCTATAGAGCTAGCACTTATATCTTAAACCTTTTTGTAGGAGTTACAAAGTTCACTCAACTCATTATGTGGATAATGTTAGAGGCAGGACACTTGTTTGGCTACGATAGTTAAGACAGATAGGTTTCAGAAATAGTTAGAATGCTACAATAAAATAAAAATTAAGCTTTGGAATAAGGTGCGGATTAAGTTTATGCATTATTATGACTTATGTTAATCATTTTATAAAATTAAAGAGATCTTGATTTTTGAAAAATCAAAGATTGCGACAAAGCTTCGTAAATATTTCGCTACGATCAGGATTAAATTTCAACCCAGTTTTCCAACAATAGTATCAAAGCCATATTTAATTCTGTAAAATGATTAAAATTAATTAATTGTTAGTGATGTTTAGTTATGGAATTGAATTGGTTCAATTTCATTTGGAAAATTTTCAGACTAATACATTATCGAACCATCTGAGACCTAGATAACAATGAACTTTAGAATTGTTCTATTCTTAAAGTAAGAGAAATCGTGTCACAATGGGTTGTGGCTGAAAACTTGTTTTTTTATGCGATTATGATTTCTAGTCCTGTGGATGGGTGTTGGATGATTATGGTTGTTTTGGTTTGTGGTGTTTGTGATTTTTGGAAATAAAAAACCTACAAGCCCATCATTGTTCTGGTAAAAAATTGACAAATAGTTGTGATATGTGTTTGTGTTATTGAAATGCACAACCTAATGTTCTTGGGTTTGTTCTTAAAATTCGCTTATGTGTTCTAGAAATTTGTTCATGTGTTTCGGAAATTCGTTTTACGTCATGTTTCTACATCTGTTGTTTGTCTAAGAATCTGGAAAACAAATAAGGCCGAAACTGTTACGGTTTGTGGTGAATAAAGAAAGTGTTCTGGGTTTTGCTTGAGTCTTGGCGAAGGCTCGATGGTTCTGGAGAAATCCAGAAAACCCAGATCTGGAAAAACAAGAAGGCAAAACTGGAGTTGTGCATGGATGTTGCGATTTCTGGTAGAACTACAGAGTGAGAGGCATCTTCTCATTGGAGCTATCACTGGTGCTGGCCACTGGTGATGGATTGCCGTGAACTAATGGCAAAACGTCACTGGTGAAGGGCAGTAATCACCCATGAGCAGACGACACTAGTGGTGATTCGCCACTGTTTTTGAATGGCATTTAACGCCCATAAATGAGACACCACTGGAGACCAATCAACAGGAGGGAGCAGTGGTGGCAAAATGGTCCGATGGCATGAGATGTCCCTGGAGAAAGAAGACGGCAACGTAACAGATCTATAAAAACCCAGATTTGGAAAATGAAGGGGTGAGCGTAATACATATGCCCCCGTAGGGAGGTTGCGCAACTAAGCCAGACACCACTAGCGTGTACGTTAACAACCAAGTTTGAACATGGTCCTCACTAATGTGCTAAACAATTTCTACTTTTTTATTATAAAAAAATTGTTTAAAGCCTAATTTTAATTAAATTAACTTAATAGAGATTAATTTAGTTTAAATTCTTAATAAATTTGAAAAAATCTAATTGTTTGAAAAAGTTTATTTTATTAGGATTATCCTTTAGAATTTAGTTTAATTTTTCTAGAGTTGAATTATTAAATCAAATTAATTATCAATTCAATTCTAAAATTAAGGTAATTATTTTCTTAATTTGATTATGATTAATAATTAAATTAAATTTATGGATTTATTTTTTAGAGATTATTTAATTTATTTAGAAATTTTTTCTTTATTTATAAATAATAGGTTTCTTGATTTATTAGAAAGGACATTTTCTTGATTAAATTTTGATAAGGTGTTTTCATTTATTAATTAAGAAAATTGTATTTTTATATTTTTGAAAATAGTTTTCTAATTTATTAAAGAAAGATTTTTTAATTAATTAAGAAATCAAGATTTTTTAATTAATTAAGAAATCAAACTCTAAATAAATAATACAAAGGACTTTCTTAATTAAATTAGAAAGCTTTTTATTTAATTTTGAAAGTAGTTTCCTTTTAATATTAGAAAATAGTTTTCTAAGTAAGGAAAAATAATTTCTAATGAGATTAGAAATAGTTTTCTAACCGGATTAGAAAGTGTTACTTATATAATTTTTAAAAAAAGAAGTTTTTCTAAATTATAATAAGTAAGAAGAATAATTTATTGACAATTGTTTTCAATTAAATTTTGTTAAAGGAGTCAAGATATTGAAAATAATTTCCAATTCAATTGAAAATTGTTTTCAAATCAAATTAAATTTCTATTTAAAATAGGAATTTAGATTATTTAGGAATCAATGGGTTTAATCTAATTTAATTTTTCTAGGAGTTGGAAATATTATTTTAAATTATGAAAATCAAAAACTATAATCAAATGAAGTTTGATGTTTTATGCATATAATTTGATTATGAGTGCATAAGATGCATTTATATGTTTGATATATATATATATATATATATTGGATGCATGATTGTATATTTTACATGTGTGATATTTACATGCAATTTTGTATTTGATGAGACGAATAAAGTTTAAATCCCTCATTAGAATATTAAATACATGTTCAAAACGTGATTGTTACCTTTCATTTTTATAAAAATAAACTAGAGTTCTATTTATTGTAGGCTTGTTGAGTAAACTCAAGGTTACTTTAATCTGAACATATTTAATCATATGATAATGGGTTCTACTTAACTAAATTTGTGTGATTCGGATGAGCAAACTCATGATCACATAAATTTAAAGGCAATGTTAGGAATAACTTATAAGATATGTTTTGGCAAGAGTTGTCACATAACGGATGTAGGAGTCACATAAGATATGATTGATAAAGTTATTATTTACCTAATTTAAGTTTAATTGGTTTATTGAATAAACTCAAGATCAACTATATTTTAATGGGATCTTAGCCCACTAGAAAGATTAGAGTAATCTTTTTGAGCAGTAGTGAGGGCTATTATTTCAAATGAATAGTCGGAGTAACTAAATGCATGATTAAAGTCCTATTCTTATTTGGTAGTCATGGCATATAATTGATTACTTACTTTCTTACATTTATTCTTTTATAAGTGAAACTTACCTTGTTTAGTATAGATGATGCTAAGTTAGTGAAACAAATTTCTTAGACATAGGTTACGTTTGAGAAGAGTTCTCAAAGTTAGATAGAAAATTGTGTACCTATTATGCAATTTTGCTATAATCCCTATTGAGGATATGGCGACAAAGTTATAGAGATATGTCAAAATCATATAGATGACAAAATGTATTGAAATTTTTAGTTGACTCATGTCTCGTAAACTTTGATGACAAAATGTAAGATGTATGTCAACACCATTATAGCAAAATGGAAGGGGTTACATGGAGTAAGGCTTAAAAGTTATAGTAACTTGTTAGAATTATTTCATTTAATTTAGCCCACTATAAGCATAATTTTGGATTACAATTAAAGGTTTTGCTATAGAATAATAATAGTCATTATTAGAAGAAAATGTTTGCTTATTTTTCTTACCTATATGTAATATGATAGAGATCATATGAATTTCTAGTTCATGCTTATGTGTATTTGATACTGAATTTTGATTCAACATTATTTTAATGTTAAAAGCATGATAAGAAATAAGTTGTTAAGTAAAAGTAGTTGATCCAAGTTTATACAAATAGTTTGTATATGTATTGAATCAAAGGAGACTTATACTTAATATAAATGGCAAGAATAAAAAGTTAGATAGCCGAGACAATTATTTTATGCCATGTTCGTTAAATCAACAAAATGAGAATCATAAAGATATAAAGATATGTGTATCCTTTTAATTATGAATCATATGAAACTTGTGAAAGTTGTAAATTTGAAGAATAACCAAATCAACCTTTGGTGATGGTATTGAATTATTAAATCTTATACATGTGATGTATCAAATAGAATAATAATTCATAAAAAGGATAATACTTATATTTCATTAGATTACTAATGACTTTATGTGATATAGTCATATGTATTAAACGAAATGATGATTTAAAATTTTGAAAATTTTAAATTGTTTGAATCTAAGGAGAAATTAAGCATTGAGAATGATGAGATTCTCTAGTAAATACCTTCATAACTAAATAAGAGTATGGATTTATGTAAAGAGTAAAATATAATATGAGATATTGTATGATGCAATATTATTTCTTTTATAGCTATGTCTAGTACTATAACTTACCTTCTATAGTTCTAATTGAATCAATTGGCAAGATTTCATATTAGATATGAAACACTAACTCTTTGAAAGGCTCAACGTTAATGATTCAAGGATGTGATGCTTAGTTGAAGCATATATATAATCCATTAAGTTTAGAACTAAAATGGGTAATAAAAGGTTATGAGATATCCAACAGGTTTGATATAATCTTACAGACCTATTGAACAAATTGTTTATTTTAATGTATGCTTTTAGGATAATGGTTCTTAAGATAAGTAATGGGAGTAAGATGAAATTTGAAAGGTTCAAATCTCATGAAAATACATCTAAATGTAACTATTGCCTTTATTGATACATTTGATGTATAGTTGAAAAGTATAAGACATGGAAAGATTTACTTCCATGATGAATTCAAAGAGTTTGTTTTGAAGATAATTGTGAATTTATTATGTCTGCAAGAAGGTCAGTAGGTGTATGTGGAGATATATCATTCTTAGAGAACAACAGTTTTAACTTTTAATTGTTGAACACATAATTATCCAAGAACATCTCTTATTGGAAACAAAAAGGTAACAACTTAATTCTGGGAATTAGATCTATAGACACAGATTGGACGTTGTTAACTTATTCTAAGTCCAAGTACATAGGTAATGTACTAAAAATGTTTAGTATTTAAGATATTAGATACTTGTGAAATATTAAAGATATCTATTACTTTATGTGTTAGTTGATATTTGAGTTCAAAATGATAAAGATATAACTTTAGAACTAAATCCTAATTAAAGTTTATTTACTTAGAACAATATCAATTTAGGAATATAAAGGTTACAATGTAGCAATGGTTGTTAATTAAGCCATAATAAAATTTTCATTCAGTAGAAATGATTAATTGGATCAATAATTTCTTTAGTGAACTTGATATAGTTTCTTTTCATTGTTCAAGACAGAAATATACTGTGAAACATTAGAGCCATTAGGCAACCGAAATGAACTAAGGTCTCATTAAAGATCCAAGTATGTATTAGGCAACTTTTCTTAATTATGATGATAATTAAAATGGGAGTTGCAAGATTTAAGCAAGTGTTCAGTATAGAGAATCTTGTAGAATTATCTCATTAAGCCACGGTTCTAGCAGTAGGATAATCGTCATATGGTGATATGGTATAAGATACTTAAATGATTGGCATAGTACAAGAGGGAAATTGTTGGTTTATGCCCTAAAGCTAATCTCTTTGATTGTAGTCTAGTGGCAAATTATTTAAAGGCATTTTTTATCTTATATATGTTTAGATGTATATAATAAAGTCTAAGGGATAATTGTACATTGCAAATGAAATTGTAATGAGATTATAATTACGATATTCATATTACATTTATGTATTATCCCTAAATTGTTCCTCGTCACTGTTCTGTTATGATTAGACATTAATAAAATATAAAAAAACTAGTACATGTTATGTTTTTCCTTATGAAAGAAGTAGTCGATCTCATAGGCTAAAGTATAGAGATACTTAAACAAATGTATAGGTGCTTGTTAGAGAACAAGTTCACAGAACACACCCGACATGAGAAATTCATTTGGATCATTACTTGTATGTTTATGGAATTCTCATTGTGATGATTTTGTAAGTGATCCTTTGACTTGAGATCATCAAAGTTATCTTATATAGGGATTGTTATTATGAGTTGTTTAATCGGTAATCATTGAATGTAGCATGAATTATATAGAGATAGGTGTGTGATCAATATAGGATTCATCACCCTAAAGTGATTAGGGAGAATATTTAGTTGTTCTCGATTAGTATTAATTCGGGAAATCCGTGGCCAAGATGGAATGACGTTTTGTAAATAGTTTATAAATGTTATCAATTGAATCAATAACTAATGGCAAAGAACTAATATGAGTGGATTCAAAATAGAATAGACATTAATTTTATGCTCTATGTCTAATCAGAACATTGTATGATGAAAAGATTGAATTATAAGAAAAAATCATGCACAGAAAGTTTAGTCAAAACTACTTTGGCATTCCTAAATATTTGGGTGATCATGACATATTCTTAGATGTCAATCTTGATATATGATTATAAATTATTTAATTAGAGAACTAAAGATAAATTAAAAGAAGTTTTAATTTATCTAATTCTAATTATAAATTAGAATTATAATTTATAATCATTGCTAACATATTTGAGAACCTAATGGGCCTCACATAAAGAACAGGTTGAAGAGAGTTGGACTTAATTGTAAAGTTTGAGAAACTTTATGATTAAATATGAGATATTTAATAAATAAGGATCAATCTGAGATATTGGATTTTATTTAAACATAATTGGTATTTAATTAGAATTACAAATAATTCTAATTAAAGTTTAATTTCAATTAAATTACTAAAACGTCCATAACTTATTATAAATAGGCTTAAGTTCTATGGAGCTAGCTAGCACTTCTAGCTTAACCATCTCTTTAAGAGTTATAGAGTTCTTTCAACTCATTCTGTGAATATCATTAGAGGTCGGACACTTGTGCGACTACGATGGTTGAGAAGGGTCAATTTCAGAAATAGTTGAAATGATACAACAAAATAAAGATCAGGCTTCCGAACAAGTACGAATTAAGTTTCCGCTTTATTATAAATTGTGTTAATTATTTTATAGAATTAAAGAGAACTTGATTTTTGGGAAATCAAAGGTTAAAAAAAAGTTTTGTAAATATTCCGCTACAATCGAGATCGAATTTTGACCCAATTTCTCGACAACTATCATCAACAATAATTGTTTCATTTTTTCATTTATGCTCTTTATCTAGGATTCCATTGTAATTTTTCTCTGTTAGAAGAAATGGAGCTCGGATGTCATTATTTGTAAAGTTTAAAAGAACTAATGTGTGGTTTATGATCTTGCATGTAGCTCACCGTAACTGATTCAGTTCTTGTCCACTCAAATGACTATTTCTAGGTATGTATCATTAAATCACAAGTCTTGATCATTTTATCATTGTCACTTGGATATAACTAGTTTACAATTAGGCTAATACCTCAAGTATACACATTCATCAATAATATAGTTTACAATCCTTTTTTTAGCATTATAACAATCACATAATAACCAAATTCTCATTTATTCATACTTAATTCACATTATTCATCTCCTTTGAATCACCTTAATGTTCCTAGAACATTTTCATTTATAAAACATCTCTAATTTTTCCATATTTTTATTACATTAATATCATTATTTGATTCCTTAGTTATAGCATCAATTAACAACCTAAACGTATCAAACACTTTATCAACTTTTCAAGCATCATTCTAGGTTCATTTTAAGCCATATTCTAGTCTAAAAACACCAAAGGAAAGTAACTTAGCATTAGTTGGTTCAACAATTGCACAAAACAAAAATTACCATTTCCAAACCTTGCCTACAATCGTGGGATGAGTTCCACAATCGTGGACCACCCTTTTTCCTTCACTTTTTCAAACTTTTAACCTTTACTTACTATATCCAAGACATCTTATGTATAGTCCATCATTTCTACTTCATTTTCTCATCAAAATCACTTCAATTACATCTAAAAAATATCCATAAAACCACTCATAAACTAATATTGATCATTTATAAAAGAACAGAACATAAAAATCTCCATTCCTTCATCCAAGTTACAGCACACATTCAACTCTGTTAACATGATCAATCTATCTCAAAACTATCATCATAAATGCTTCTATTTAAAACAAACCATAAAGAACCATATCTTACTTACTTTCTTTAACTCCAAGCCTCTTCAAATCTTCAAGTAATCCTAGCTCTTCTACTTACACGGTCATCATCCTTTAAGGTGGAATCGGATGGGGTTTTATTCTCCAAGTGAAGACAACGACATCTTAGAGTGGTTAGTGAAAGATGATAGCAAGGCTCAACATTGAGAGGGTTGGTGAGAAGGTCGTGAATGGAGAGAAGAAAAGAAAACGATGAGAGCATTTAGTGAAAATGAAAGACAATAAAGATAGTCTTTCCATAGGTAAGTATTGTGGGTTTAAAATGCTTAGTAAGTGTCATGACACTTACCACATAAATACTCATATAATGTCTTCTAATTATGGTACCTAAAGTTATTTAATAACTAGTCCATTTGTCTCTCAATTTTTAAACCAATTGTCACTCAATTTTCTATGTCACTTGTCAATAAATCCTAATGCCACTTGTCACTTATTTCTATTACCATGCGTCAACTATTTATACTGTCATTTGTCAATTGTCTTGTCACTTGGCATTTTTCCTACTCTAAAAATACATATTAATTCATAAATCTCCCAATTGTAATAACGAATTTCAATTTACTAATTATAATCTATAAATTCTTATTATTGGTAAATCAAAGTACAAGACATTGGAAATACACATTCATTATGTTCAGGTATTTTTCACTTTCATCTTAGTTTTATACCTCGGAATTTGTCAACTGAGTGCAATTTATTTAATTCACAAGTAATGTGTATATGCTAATATTATGCATTTGAACATAATTATGAAAATCATGTCGTAAATGTACCAATTTTGTTCTATATACTGCCACTCATATGACTCATTAATCTAACACTTTAAATCTCTCAACAATTTAAGAGACGAGATGCTACATTTTTGCTCCTGAAAAATGAGTCAACTTTAATGGACTATAACTTTTGCTAGTATTAAGTTACCAGGCGCATAATATATCAAAAAATATTGATTTCAATCCACTATGATAGGTTCATAAAACTTAATTCTTAAGCCAAAATTTTATTATTTTTTATTATTTCATACTATTAAATATTCTATTTTCATAAATTATGTTTCTTATATTATTAGGACTCTAATTCGTTACCTTTTATATTTTTAGGATTTATAGAGGCAATTGAGGGTTTGTAACTTTTTATGTAAGCTTTGATAAGAAGATATTTAATTTTTCCTATTTATTTTCTCTTAATTTTCACATTACACTATGTCAATTATGTTGGGTTATGCCCTATAGTCAACTGGTTTAGTTGTAATTTAGTAACAATTATTTAAAGGCATTATTTATCTTATGCATATTTAGGTTTGTATGATAAAGTCTGTAGGATAATTATACATTTTAAATGAAATTATAATGAGATTCATATTGTATTTATGTATTATCCCTAAATTTTTCCTAGTTATTATTTTATTAAGACTGGACGTTAATAAAATGTAAAAAGACTAGCATACGTTATCTTTTTTTCTTATGAAGGAAGCAGTAGATCTCATAAACTAAAGCATGGGAATATTTAAACAAATATATGAGTACTTGTTAGAGAACAAATTCACTGAACTGACTCGATATGAGAAATCCATTTAAGATATGACTTGCATATATATATATATATGAAAATTCTTATTGTGATAATTGTATAAGTGATCATTTAACTTAAAGTCTCCAAAGTTATCTTATATAGGGATTGCTATGTTTTGATACTACTTACAACCTATTCTAACCATGGGTAGTTCAATTTGTAGTTATTGGATGTAGTATGAACTATATGGAAATAGTTGAGCGATTAAGATAAGATTTATTACCCTAAAGTAATTAGAGAGAATGTATGTTGTTCTCAATTAGTATTGAATTAGGAAATCCTTGTCTCAAACAATGATGTTTTGTAAATAGTTTACAAATGTCATTAATTAAATCAATAGTTAACGACGAAGAACCAATATGATTGAACTCAAAATAGAGTTGATATTAATTTAATAATCTATGTCTAATTAAAATATTGTATAATGAAATGATCGAATTATATGAAAAAATCATGGATGGAGAGGTTAGTCAAATCCACTTTGACATTCTTAAATATTTGGGTGGTATTAATGTATTGCTAAACGCCAATATTGAACTAATTATAAATTGTTTAATTGAAGAATTAAAGATAAATTAAAAGGAGTTTTAATTTATCTAATTGTAATTATAATTTATAATCATTATCAACATATTTGGAAACCTAACGGATCTCACACAAAAAAAGGGTTGAAGAGAGAAAAGTTATTTTAATCAAGTTAGACTTCATTGTAAAGTTTGAGAAATTTTATGGTTAAATATGAGATATTTAATAAATAAGAATCAATATTAGATATTGGATCTTATTTAGGCATTATTGGTATTAAATAGAATTACTTGTAATTCTACTTAAAGTTTAATTCAAATTAGAATTTAATTTTAATTGAATTACTAAAATATCTAAAACTTATTATAAATAAGTTTAAGCTCTAATGAAACCAACACTTCTTACTTAACCTTATCTATAAGAATTACAAAGTTCTCTCAACCTGTTCTGTAGATACTGTTAGAGGCTGTACACTTTTGCAGCTATGGTAGTTGAAATTGATTGATTTTAGAAATAGTTCAAAAGATAAAATATAAATATGATCAAGCTTCGGAATAAGGTACAAATTAAGATTCATATTTTATTATGATTTATGTGTTAATCATTTTATAGAATTAAAGTGATCTTGGTTTTTAAGAAATCAAATTACGAAAAATTTTCGTAATTATTTTGTTGCGAACATGATTAGATCTTGTCCCAATTTCTCAACAAATTATGCTATATGTTTGATTCCAAATGCAATTCCTAAATAACGCTAATCTTGAAATACAACATTTGGTTTGGCCTCTCTTCAATCTTTAATCGACAAACTTGAGTTGAATCGACTGAAGTGCTCTTTTTGAATGACTACTTCACAAACACTGGTAACAACTAAAAATTAAATTCCACTCACATAAAAACCTATGTTTGTTGTTGACGAGTTCATAAAGATGAGACTGAATTTATGCATCGATTTTTGTTTTCTAAATTGCCATTATACAGAACTCAAGATGATTCTATGTCTTTTAATTTCATTTCCCCACGAATCCATGATTTGCGCAACCAGTGAACATTAACTCTATTTTCAAATGTGATCTAGAAGTAAAATGGTGTATAACGCCTTGCCCCTTGGAACGTAACCCATATCCACATGAGGAAGTATGTTCAAAATAAATTCTAAGACGTAAATTTAAACTTGCATTGATGATGTAACACTTTTTTTATTTTTTAAAATCAATTTATAAGTTTTACTGTCACTTATATTTTGCATAATAGATTTTGAGTAACTTATTTTAAAAACTTAAATTTATTAATATTTTGGAATTAGTTTAATTATTTTAGTTAAATTTTTACCTTAAATTCTTAAAATCTCTAATTTAATTGAAACCTAATTGTTAAATTCCAATTGAAACTAAAGTCCGTAATTAACTAATTGAACGTTGAATATGACTGTCCCTCTCTCCTATCTCCTCCAATGTTATAGACATCGTACCAGATTTGGTATCGGATTGAGTTCTAATACAGTACTATACCGGTATTTATCAATATCAGATACCGTTTCGAATAATTTTTTAAATTTATAAAATATTTCCTGAATTTTTTTTAAAATTACAAAATAGTTTATTGTCATATTGTACAGTTGTACTGTATATTTTTAATCCTGTCTCCAAAAATCAAAATAATAAATAATAATCACAATTAATATGAAAAAATAATAATTTTCAGATATTTCATATATAAATAATAATAACAATGTATATAAAAACAATCATTATCATACAAATATAAAATTAAGAACAATATAAAGTGTTTAAAATATTACAATTTCAATTTTCAT
>JANZXR010000171.1:15347802-15380138 GCA_027575705.1 Erythroxylum echinodendron | reverse complement strand
AATTCATTTTTAAGATTAATATAAATACATATATGCATAATGTATATATTATGTAAATATGAAAAATAAAATAAAAGGATTAAATTGACTTTTACAGGGAATAATTATGAAAACATTATCATTACTATATATTTTTAATAACTATAAATTGATTCGTATTTTATATCTTTTATTTTATATAAATATTTTTGTACAATTTTACAAAATACTATAAATGATTATGTTATAATTTATAATTTATGAATTTTAAAAAATACAACTAATTTTTAAAATTGTCTTTAAAAATTTAAAAAATATAGTAAACGTCTGGGCCGACTCAGGCCAGACGGGTAGCCCGTGGCCCGGGCAGGCTGGGTGAGCCAGGCCACAAGCCTGACCACAGGCAGGGGGTCTTGGCCCGCCACAACCCACAGGCCGTTTTTGGTCCATAAGGGCTGGGTCACGGTTTTGGCCATTCCGGCCCGCGCAGGCTGTGGGCTAGATTTGGCCCCGATTTTTTTTATGCCTATGCAAAACTCAGATTCCCTAGCTTGCCATGTCCTATTATTCTAGAGTTTGGGTCCCAATATCTGAATCTTGAACTTGCGATGGATTGAGCTTACTTCTAAATAAGCCTATGATTGCTTATGACTCTTAGCTTTCTTTTAGCTAATTAGACTCATCAAAACTATCGAAGGCCTTTAGTGAAATATGAAGAGTGTTAGAAGTCAAATCCGATAATATTCTTGGTTCTTCTAGAGAAAAAAAAGACAAGAAGTACAAAAAGATCTTTGTTTTCATCTTTCTAGGAGTTAACAAATCAACATTTGAAAAAATATTTGATGCAAAAACATCAAAAGAAGGATGAGAAACTCTACAAAAATCTCCTCAAGGAGTCAAAAGTTAAAAAAGTACAACTCTAATTTCTTAGAGCTAAATTTGAAACATTAAAAATACAGAATTTCAAAAAAATTATTGACTATATTACTCATCCGAAAACGGTGGCAAACAAAGTGAAAAGAAATAGAGAAGCTCTTGATGATGTGAGAGTGGTGGAAAAACTCTTACGTTCACTGACAAGAAAATTAAATTATATTGTCCCTGCCATTGAAGAATCAAAGGATTTGTCGCAAATATCTATTGATGAGCTTATGAGCTCTCATCAGGCTTATGAGTTGAGAATGATCTAAAATGAAAACACTGATGATTTGGAGCAAGCTTTGCAAAGCAAGTTATCTATTGGTGGCAATCAAACTAGTGGCAGTTACCAACGAGCAAGAGAAAATTGAGGTAGCTATAAAGGTGCCTACAGAAGTGAACGTGGTGGATAAGGACATGGTAGGAACTCTTTTGAAAGAGGCCAAACAAATGAAAGCTATCAAATATATGGTCACGGTTAAGGAATTCAAAATAAAAGAAAAGGTAGTTTTTAACAGCGAGTTAATAAATCACAAATCTAATGTTATAATTGTAATAAGTATTATCATTTTTGTTATGAGTATAGATCAACCCCTAACAGAGAGGAAACAAATCATTTTGTAGCAACAGAAGATAAAGAAGAAGAATAAACTATTTTCTTAAAAATTTTTGGTATCTTAATACTGGTACTAGCAACCACATATGGACGAAAGGAGTTGTTACAAGTTTGGATGAGACTATCCAAGGAGAAGTTACTTTCGGGACTCATCAAAAATTCCAGTTAAAGTTAATATTATGATTACCTTAAAAAATGGAGAGAAGAGAGTGCGTTAAGACGCATTATTATCAACCTTGGTCAGCTCTTAGAAAAATGGTACAACATTCACTTTACGGATTGCTCTCTTGTCATCAATAAAGGTGGAGATTATTTGCTAAAGTTGATATGACAAAGAATCATCTTTTCACACTTAATATTTAGTCAGAAGTACTGAAGTGCATGAAATCTGTCATTAAAGATGAGTCATGGCTATGGCAGTCAAGGTTTGGTCATCTTAGTTTTGTTGGCCTACAATTGTTACTCAAAAGCAAAGATGGTAAAGGGAAATCAAGAAATTAATCAATATGATTAATTATGTGAAGCATGCATCAAAGGGAAAAAACATAGGCAAAGTTTTAAAGCTGGAAAATCATAAAGAGCCAGAAGACTGTTGGAGATTGTTCACTCAGATATAGCTAGACCATTTAATATACCATCACTTGGTAGAAATAGGTATTATATTACCTTTATTGATGATTTCATCAAAAGAAGTTGGATGTATATTCTTAAAAAAAAGTCAGAAGCCCTTGATAAATTTAAGGAGTTCAAAGCAATGGCATAAAAACAAAGTGGACAATATTCAAAGATACTTAGATCTAATAAAGGAGGTAAGTACGCGTCAAAGTTGTTTGAAATTTTTGCAAAGATCATAGAATCGTTCATCGACAGCTTCATATACACCACAACAAAATGGCAGTGCAAAAAATTACACGATTCTTGATATGGCGAGAAACATGGTGATAGGAAAGCACTTACTGAGAAACTTCTAGGTTGAAGTCTGTCTATGTGATGTTTATTTGCTAAATTGATGTCCAACAAAAAGTGTAAAATTTAAAACACGAAATGAAGCATGGAGTAGTAGCAAGCCAGTAGTTGGACATCTCAAGATTTTTAGGTTCATTGCATATACCCATATTCCTGATCAAAAAGAAAGAAGTTAGATGACAAATCTGAAAAGTGCATATTTATTGGTTATGAAATGAGAAGTAAGGTGTATAAATTGTACAAACCTTTAACCAAGAAGGTGATCATCGCTCAAGATGTCGAATTTGATGAAGTAGACTTTTGAAAATGGAATAAAGAAGATAAGAAAGTTCAAGGATTTTTTATTTTGATATGATAAAGATGATGACTCTCACACTCAAGATGAACAAGGAGATGAACAAATTCCCCCACAAAACTCTACTTTAACAACTCCTAGATCAACAACATCAAATAGCAATAGTAGCATTAGCAATTCAGGGAGAGAACCTATAAAAATGCAGAGTCTACACGATAAATATGATGCCACAGAATAGGTACAGTCAACATTTGATTACTCATTGTTTTGTTTAATGGCAGGGTGTGATCCATTAACATATGAAGAGAATATTAAAGATGAGACGTGGGAAAAAGCCATGAATGGAGAAATTGTTGCAATTAATAGAAATAACACATGGGAACTAACTAATGTTCTAAAAGTACATAAGGTAATAGGAGTCAAGTGGGTATACAATACAAAGACTAATCAAGAAGGAAAGGTTGAAAAATACAAGTCAAGATTAGTCACTAAAGGCTATAAGCAGAGAAAAGGAATTGACTATGAAGAAGTATTTGCTCCAGTTGTAAGAATTGATACTATTAGACTTCTTATAACACTAGCAACATAAAATAAATGGAAAATTTATCGGATGGATTTCAAATCAGCTTTCTTGAATGGATACCTAAACAAAGAAGTCTACATTGAGCTACCATTAGAATATATTAAAAACGAACTAGAAGACAAAGTCTATCTTCTGAAGGAAGCATTGTATAGATTAAAGCAAGTTCCATGGGCTTGAAATATAAGAATAGATGAGTATTTACCAAGGAATGGTTTTGCAAAAAGCCCATATGAGTATGCCTTATACATGAAAAAAAATCAAGATGTAGATATCATGATTGTGTGTTTATATGTAGACGATATGATCTTCACAGGAAGTGATATGAATATGTTTAGTGATTTTAAGAAAGCTATGATTAAAGAATTCAAAATGACCAATATTTGTAAAATGTCATACTTTCTTGGAATCGAAATAAAACAAATGCGAGATGGAATATTTATGTTGCAAAAGAAGTATGCAGAACAAATCTTGAACAAGTTTAGAATGAAGGATCGCAAGCCAATGACTACCTTAGCGGAAACAAGTGTAACATTAAGAATGAATTCAAATAGAGAGTCGGTATACTTGACAATGTTCAAGAGTCTAGTTAGATGTCTAAGGTACTTGACTTTCACACACCTAGATATTAGGTATGCAGTTGGATTGGCCAGTAGATATATAGAGAAGTCAAAGCAAGATCACCTCATTGTAGCAAAAATAATTTTAAAATATGTTAAAGGTACAATAAATCATGTTATATTTTATAAACATTCTAAAGACTTAAAGTTAATTGGTTATTCATATAGTGATTATGGTAGAGACGTAGATGATCGAAAAAGCACCTCTGGATATGCATTTCAAATTAGATCAGCAATATTTTCATTGTCGTTAAAAAAGCAACAAATAGTTGCTCTCTCGATGTGTCAAGTTGAGTATATCGCTGTAGCAACATGTACATGTCAAGCAATATGGTTGAAGAACTTTTTGAGTGAGTTATATCATCCACAAGAAGGTCCGATTACAATATACATTAATAATAAATTTGCTATATCACTTGCAAAAAATCCAGTGTCAGATAGCCAAAGCAAACATATAAACAAAAAAATCATTTTATTCCAGAGCAAGTGAAATAGAAAACTGTTGAGCTCATTCATTGTAGAACTAAAGATCAACTTGCGGATAGTTTCACAAAGTTGTTAAAGACTGATGTATTTTACCAACTCAAATAAAATCTTAGCATGCAAATTCAGGTTTGAGGCGGTGTGTTAGAAGTTAAACTCGATGATATTCTTGGTTCTTCTAAAGAAAAGAAGATAAAACAAATTTGTATTATTAGTTGTGTGCTAGTTGTAACTTCATTTATTATGATAGTGTCTTAATTTTCTTTGGGCTGTTAAAGTCGGTGAATAAAACCGAATTTGATGACTATAAAAAGAGTTTTATGGGTTTAGGAGTGGAAAAACAATGAATAAAGTATAGAAAAAGCAAAGTGAAATGAGAATACGAGAGAGTGAGAGGTATAGCTATAGATCAAAGTTTGTAATGTCATTTTTTTATCAATATATGTTGCTGCTTTTTTTCTAGTAGCTTATCTATTTTATTTTTGCCCAACATAGAGGCCTTTTTCAATTTTGTAGCATTGACATTTCTGATTGATTTATATAGCAAGGAAATGGGCACATGTAAGAAAGGCATACATCATTTCGGAGATTGGTGTTTGCCTACACCTTAACACTGACCCCACACTCAGAGTTCCACTTTACAGATGAAGGCAAAGAAACCTTGTTTCACTTTTCTTTTCTTTTTTTATTTTTTCCTTTTATCTCCTTCATTTTAGTTTGATATTAGTTTTTAGTTTCAAAGTTTTATACAAGATAGGAAATGATGTGATTCAAAAGAGTATCTACCTTGCATTAAAATTAATACTGAAGGTGTCATTGTTGTTTAAACTATGCCTGATGATTATAAGAGCAATTACTCCTTGAAACAAATATTAATTTTTACTTCGACAGTTACTTCGAATTAGGAAAGCAAGACTCATTCCTATTGAAGAGACTTGTAAATGTAAGTGAGTATATAGGTTACACTTTTCTCAACGACTGAAGAAAACTGAAGACGCAGAAATGAATCATCTTCAGTCAAAGGTTTTGAAGACTATTGGAATTCACAAGAGGAACATCTACCTTGGAAAAACTGTTGCCCTCTTAAAAGAGAAGATCTGTAAAGCCGAATAAGAAGAAAATTTTTGGTAAAAAAGGAAAAATGAAAGAAATTAACTATTTTAGGAAATTTTAAGATAAATTAAAGGATCAAATAGCAACTGTAAATATTTAAGAGTAAAATTGAAATTTAATTCTTTGAAGGGTATTTTGTAATAACAAAACAATGTGTAAATAAAATATGAAATTTAATAACTAGGGGTATTTTAATAATTATGTTGGTAATACAAAATACGGAAAATTTTAATAATTAAGAATAAAGTGGTAAAAAAGGGTGCTTTGGATTATTAAGTTTAATTGGGTTTAAAAGCTTTTCTTAAATTAAGTCTAATAAAATTTTGCAAACGTCTAAGTCCGAAGGACGGTTTGCGGAGTAGATTGAACCAATCGAAGTTATTGAGTCCAAAGATCAAGTAATGATAACCTTACAGATTATAAAATTGCGAATTTTGTTATTAATAAATTATTTTATAATGAATCATATATTAAATTATTAATTAATTAAATTAATGACTAATAATTAATTATATGTATTTTTAAATATATGAATTTTAAGAACTTATTTATTGAATAAATGATTGAAAAATACAAAGTGCTCAATATTTGTATTTTGTTACATATTGTGATGTGCATCGCTAGATAATTTGGGGGAAAATATGATAATCATAATTTTAAGTTATGATCATGTATAGGTAAGAATATTATGGTATGATAAATCCTATTCATGAAATTAGATAGAGATTGATTTATAATAGTTTGAGAATAGACTATGAAAGTTGTGAATCTACGACTTACCTATTATAGGCTATATTAGATTGTCATAAATTAACGGGTTGTTGGGATGTGAATGAGTTATGACTGTTGATGAATGGCATAATCGGTTGGGTCACCCATCCGCCCCCATTTATCGTCATACTCTGTCTAAAAATAATCTGCCTGTTTCAATTTACTCTTCCAAGTTTCATTGCAATTCTTGCCTTTGCAATAAGAGCCATCGGCTTCCCTTCCATGAATCATCAATAAAATCCGTTGCTCCACTTGATATTATCTTTAGTGATGTGTGGTCGTCACCTGTTGAATCATGCGATAATCATAAATACTACGTGATCTTTGTGGATCACTTCACTAAATACATATGGTTCTTTCCTCTAATCTGTAAAGCTCATATTGCCGATGTTTTCAAACGGTTTAAAACTCTTGTTGAATTAAAATTCAACTCCAAAATCAGGACTTTTTATTTCGATAATGGTGGCGAATTCACTGTTCTCACTCCTTACCTTGCCGATCATGGCATATCGCACCTCACGATGCCACCTCACACACCGGAGCACAACGGATACTCCGAACGGCGTCACGATATATCTTCGAAACTGGTCTCACCCTTCTTCATCATGCGTCGGTTCCTCTCTCGCATTGGCATTATGCCTTTGCCACCGCCGTCTACTTGATAAATAGGCTTCCCACTCCTGGTCTCTCCATGTTATCACCATATCACAAATTATTTCACACATCTCCAAATTATGAAAAATTACGTACGTTCGGATGCCTTTGTTATCCGTGGCTCCGACCGTACTCCAAACACAAGCTTGAATCTCGTTCAATCCCTTGTGCATTTCTTGGTTACTCGCTTACACAAAGCGCATACTTTTTCCTCGACCTCTCCTCCAAACGCCTATACGTGTCTCGCCATGTTCGCTTCGTCGAACATATTTTCCCGTTTGCTACTTCAGTTGAGTCTCACTAGTCCGCACATCGTCTCACTTCCTCACACTCCTCCAGCCCTCGTCCTTCTCTTCCTCCTGTCACATTTGTTCCCTCAGTCTCGCCTGCGCCACATGCTATGCCCATGCCTGCCCCAACGCCAGCTCCAACTCTTGCAGCCCCGTTGCCATCTCCCTCGCCATCACCTGCCTCCTCCTCCGAGTCCTCACCAGCCACATCCCCATCATATTCTAACTCATCTTCCCAACCTCATCATAACCCAAGTCCACCTCCACCTCGTCACTCCATGGTAACCCGATCCCAACATAACATTCACAAACCCATCCGTAAACTAAATCTCTCCACCCAAATGGTCCCAGCTTCTGAAATAGAACCAAAAACAGTGACCCAAGCCCTCCGAGACGATCGTTGGCGGAAAGCGATGGCTGAAGAATACGAAGCTCTTGTTAAAAATGGAACATGGGAGCTTGTTCACCCCTCGGTTGCTTCTAATTTAGTTGGTTGTAAATGGATATTCCGTATTAAACTCAATGCTGACGGTTCCATTGACAAGTACAAGGCGTGTCTTGTCGCCAAAGGATTTCATCAATGACTAGGCGTTGACTTTCACGAAACCTTCATCCCCGTCATCAAGCCAACAACTATTCAAGTGGTGCTCACGATTGCAGTCAGCCGAGGTTGGGCGCTGCATCAACTTGATGTTAATAACGCCTTTTTGCAGGGACAGTTGTCTGACGCTGTTTACATGGCTCAACCCCCCGGCTTTGTCGACAAAGATCTTCCCCAGTATGTATGTAAGCTCCATAAAGCTCTGTATGGCCTCAAACAGGCGCCGCGCCCATGGTATAATGAATTGCGCCGATTTCTGCTTCTTCAAGGCTTCAAAAATTCCTTGGCCGACTCCTCATTATTTATTTTTAATTCGGCTGGAATTTTGATTTATGTACTGGTCTACGTCAACGATATCTTGATTACAGGTCCTGAACAAAAGGTGGTGTCGAACTTCATTGAAGTGTTGGCAGCTCGGTTTTCATTAAAGGACTTAGGTGCTCTTAGCTATTTCCTGGGTATTGAGTGTATTAATTATCCACATGGCCTTATGTTGTCGCAGCGAAAATTTGTTCATGACCTCTTGCATCGTATGGACATGGCGGCATCAAATCCAGTCACTACACCTCTCACTCCGAACCACAACCTGCGCATTGATTCCGGCACCTCACTGACGAATCCGAGTGAATATCGTTCCATTCTTGGAGGATTGCAGTATCTCACATTGACGCGACCGGATGTCGCATTCGCGGTCAACAAATTATCTCACTTTATGCATCGACCAACATCGCTGCATCTATAAGCCGTCAAGCGCTTGTTGCGCTACCTCCGAGGCACTTCAGATTTCGGTTTATTAATTCGACGTGATAGTTCCATTGTTCTTCAGGCATTTTCTGACACCGACTGGGCGGGAAACAAAGACGATTATTCATCGACCAGTGGTCACATTATTTTTTTGGCAAGACACGATTTGTTGGAGCTCCAAAAGGCAGCGCACCATTGCGCGGTCCTCCACAGAAGCTGAATATCGCGCCGTCGCATCTACATCAGCAGAAGTACGGTGGATATGCTCATTACTATCCGAGTTGGGCATTTTCCTACCTCGAGCACCCATCATTTTTTGTGACAACATCGGCGCCACGCATTTATGCTCTAATCCAGTTTTTCACTCACGCATGAAACATATAGCTCTTGATTTTCATTTTGTGTGTGAACAGGTTCAGAGTGGAGCCCTCCGTGTCAGTCATGTCTCGTCTGCTGACCAACTAGCTGACACCTTTACTAAAGCTCTTCCCAGACAGCAATTCTTGCGATGTCGAGACAAGATTGGAGTCTCTCATAGAACCTTCATCTTGCGGGGGCATATAAGAGATTGATTATGTATGCTTGACTATAGGAGCTTGATTATAGGAGATTGATTACGTATGCTTGATTGTAGGAGCTTGTTTATTTACGATTGATTTGTTTCTATACTTACGTACATCGGTTGTAACATTGACGGTTCACTCTGTAATCTATTTATACCATGTGATAATACAAGAAAGATTATCCTGGTAAGTGATCTCGTTTCTATAATGACTAGGTACCCGCTTGTAAGGTAGGTACTAGGGCATCCTAGATCCCAAGATGTCTTGTGCCTACCGAGATATCCGAAGTCTTATGGATATCTTGTGTTAATGGCTAAATATTGGGTTGGTACCAGGATACTAAATTAGATTGAGGGATTGAAATACCTTGTGTTAATATTTAATGAGTGATTATGATAAGTAGAGGTGAGCTAGCAATCCATAGAAAGTAAGCCTACTAATTTAAACAGAGCCTAAGAAGTTCATTAATAAAGAGGGGAATCATAAATGTATTTAAGAAGTATAATACTAGTATTAATAATTAATAAGAATAAGAATATAGACATTTATTAAGTGCTTAGGTAACCTAAGTATTGCTTTTATATATATATATAAGCAATACTTAACCTACCTAAGCACTTAATAAATGTCCATAATCTTATTATTATTAATTATTAATACTAGTATTATATTTCTTAAATACATTTATATATATACCGTATCCTTAAAATCAAATAACTTTATATATATATATATACATATATATATATATATATATAATTTTGCTATTTTCATGATATATTGAGTTAGGATACGGTCAGGTTATCATAGGCAACTCACCTCTTGCCGTTATATTTTTTTAAGAGATAGAAAGATCGTCGATAACCCCATTACATGTATTTGACAAAGTGGAGTCTAGGTAGGGCCAACACATCAAATTCAGTATAGTTGTTTTATTGTAAATACTTTTGAATATTATCGTTTGGAATGACAATGCTTGTACAAATAATTTTTGTGACTGGTGAAAATCATTTTTTAGAATAATCAAATTTTTGGTAATTAATTATGTAATTATGGAGAAATTTAGTTAAATTGTAGTTAAGAATTTTGAAACATCACAAGATTAGGTATGAACAATTGTAAAGAAAGGAGTTCATGTTGGAAAGTTATAGAAGCTTTAAATTTTTTGTGTTTCTTGATATTATTATGATTTATTTTAGTTATGAATTAATGGGTTGAAGTGTTATATTTAGAGGGACGATCAAATTATTGAATTTTTGTATAATTATTAAAACGTTCTAAATTAAGGTTAAATTGAACTCAAATAAGAGAATGTGATTAAAGAATATTAGTTTGATATATTATAAAAAATGCTATTTAATCTTTTTAAGTATAACTTTTATTAAAGCGGGCTAATATTAGTGGAAAATTAAGAGGGAGAAGGCTTAGATCGTTAGAATATGTTAAGAGGAGACATCCTAACTCTTCAATGAGAAGATGCTAGACAATTGTACTTAGAGATTATAAGAGGGAAAAAGAAGGCCAAAGAAGAACCGTAGGGAAGTGATAAAAAATGATGTGACTATAGTAGAACTTACTGAAGACATGACCCTCAATAAAAAACTTTGTCGTATGGGTAAAGGATCTCACATAAAGAGATCCTTCTTTCTCCCATAGGTCTTTTAAACATTTTCTTTCAAGTTTTATATTTTGTATTTAGCTTAAATATTTAATATATAGTACTTCCCTTTTAGTTATTTAGCCTAAATAGTTTTTAGCCTAAATGTTTTCTTGTAATGACTTTTTTGATTGATTTATTTATTTACTTGTCTTTTTTCTTGTTTATGTATTTATTTGCTTATTATATCTTGCATTTTTATTCTTTACCTTGTTTTATATTTATTTATTATTTATTATTCATTTTTATTATTATCTTTTATGTCTATTATTATTATTATTATTTTATCTTTAATTATTATTACTTTAATGTGTTTATATATATATATATATAATAATAGACATATATATATTAGCTTATCTATTAGTTAAGGGTAAGTTTGCATCTACCAAACCTCCCATATCTTGCATATCAACGAGACTTTCACTAGGTTATTGTATAGTATAACTTTTCAAAAAAATATTGGGTTAATATGATTTAAGAAGTTATGAAAAGTTAAAGGAGAAGATATGCCTTTCATAAGAAGAATTTAAGAGTTTTGATAATTAACCAAATATGAGAATTTGGTGAAAGAATAGTTTGGGTTCATTTTTTTGTCACCACCGAATATAGTTTGATAATTTGGACGTAATTTTTATGTAGATATTGAGTTTAGGTAGTTCAAGAGAATATAAAAAGATAAAAATATTCTCCATGATTAATAGAAAGACATTTAAGAATGATTTAGACTCATCAATTGACCAATATGCCTTAATGTTCGACCAGTCTAAATTAAACAAGATTTAAGTATGTACTGAGAGTTTATAGAAATATTAGTTTGATATATTAATCAACTAATGTTCATGATACCTAAGACTCGGTGTCACAAGAGATTCTTTTTAAATAGATTTATAGAAAGACGTTTAGGTAGTTCAAGAGACTATAAAAAGATAAAAGAATTCTCCATAATTAATAAAAAGACATTTAGGAATGATTCAGACTCATTAATCGACCAATATACCTTAATGTTTGACCAATCTAAATTAAAACAAGATTTAAGTATGTACTAAGAGTTTATAGAAACATTAGTTTGATATATTAATCAATTAATGTTCATGATAACCAAGACTCGGTGTCACAAGAGATTCCTTTTATAAGACATGTGAAACATGAGGTGATGAGAGATAAAGTCAACCCAATATAGTTACTGAAATACTTAGCTTTTTAGGTATAGGATGTTATATAAGAAATTTATAAAAGGATTCCCCAAAATAACTAGAACTTTAACTTGGTTAACTTAGAAGTGAGTGAAGTTTAGAGTGGCGAAAAAATGGTTATCCAAAATAGTGATTAAAAGACCAGCCAGTAATTACAGGATCGACTCGTTTGTGTTATGCAAGTTGAAAATTAAAACAAAATAGGGGGTTTGAATTAATGTAAATTTAAGAATCCACAAATGGTAGAAACTGAAAATTAACAAAAATAATCAAATCTGGGAATTCAGTAAACAAACTTTGGTTTCGGGTCACCTACATTATCAAACTAATATGAATCCTCGATATAAAACTCAGTCCATTAACAAACATTACCCAACATTCACTGGGTAATGTTTTCTCTTAAGATTAAATGAATATAAACATATAGTCTAACATTCTTATTAGTCAACAAGATGCAATCTTAAGTTTAGTTGATTAATAGCTTTAAGAACTAAGAAACCAATGAAAAAGACAACCTACATACTATATACATTTAATCAAGTTAAGTGTCTTCTTAGAATTTCCAAACTCTAACGTAAAGATGGTAATCCTAATTACCACTTTGGATTAGCAAGACTAAACGTCAAATCCTACTAATCTGGCTACAAATTAAATAAATCAATTTCTGGTTGCGCACCATAGAAATCAATTAATTCAATGATGAAAAGCAATTTGGAAGACACTTAATATTCATCAATTAAATAAACTTTATTTAAAAATCTCACACATACTAGATGATAACGTGGTTCCCTTCAACCAAGAAGAAGAATTTAGCCAATCATAACAAAAGTAAAAACCAACATAAGAATCGCAAAATACAAAGTCTCCATCCCTAGTCTTTTTCCAAAAAATACGAAAATCCTAAAAACCAAAAAAACTATTGCAGAAAATGTAAAAAAACTCTCGAGCAAGGTGAACAGTGAATGCGTTTTTTTAATGATTTTCAATCTCCTCCCTCTTCCCTCCTATCGTAATCTTCAGTAGATACACTCCCCACATATTCAGGTCTCAGATTCCCATCAGCAAGGCAACAACTTGATTCCCAAAATCATAAATATCTTAGGAAGATCGAATCTAATTTCAAATCAGATTATGTGGATAATCTTTTTCCTTGCATGTGCCCACGCTTAGTCAATTATTTTCGTCCAGCTGAGAATTCAAATTGTTTTTACTTTCCTCGCATCTTTTTGATCCAATTTCATCTTTCATGTGTTGAAAATCATCTGAGAATAATTAAGAAACAAGTCCATTAATTTTGAATAATAATTTCAACACATTAAAGAGATTTATATCCAAAATTAGCATAAAAATGATAACTTAACAAATTCTCCCACACCAGACCTTTGCTCACTCTCGAGAAAAATATACCAAACCACTACATTCTATCAATTCGTCCTTCAAAAATTAAGTGCATACAATCTGTTAAACTTGGGCTAGCAAGACTTAGATTGCAACCCACATGATAATTACTTTGCACCAAAACAAATAAACAAAGTCAAATTAAAACATTCTTTTTCAAAGGCAAGTATGAAACCAAGGTGAATTCTTCTCACAAATTTCTCTCTTTACGCTCAAGCGTTTAAGGTTAAAGTGTTTCCCTCAAACCCTCTAACAGATTGCACTACCATAGGCTTGCAAATTCACCAGTTATCATTCATTCAAATTATATAAGCTTATAAATCAGAAGGACTTTATTATGGGTTATAATGGGGCTGGGTTCAAGGGTAAGGTAGATATGGCAAAGGGTTAATCATAAGCATTGATAGAGTACCAACTAAAAGGGACAACTAACTACAAATTCTGAGATAAACATATAAATACAATGGACTACAACTACTCATTACTAACTAATGCTACTATGCTTTATTCTTTATTCTTTTTCATATTTTTTCTCTTTCTCTTTTTGTTATCTTTCTTTTTCATTTTTTAATTAAATAAAACTAAAAACAATAGGAAACAATATTAGCATATATCAACAAAACATGAGTAAAAGTACTTCTAAAAATATCTTAGAATACAATACAAAACAAAAATCTCTAAATTATAGACATTAAATGCTTACTTAATACTTCATTAAACTTGTGACTGGGTAAGGCTAAAAGGTTTTTGGATTTCAATGTAGGGTGATTAATTCAAAAACAAACAAGGTTAAAGGCTCAAAGGGTTTGCAAGGGAAAAAATGACGCGGTGGGTCATTTAAGCTAAGGGGTTTAAAACAAAGAAGGCCTTAATCATTTCCATGTAGTCAAACAAATTCAATCTGGTTCAGTGAAGGCAAGCCTGATTAGAGGAGCATTACATAATACAAGAAAATAGATGACATAAACTTGATGTCGTTAAGGCTCAAATCCGCTCACAGGTTTAATTCAAGAGTTCACCTTAATTCCACATATTACCTAATCACTCAAATGTCAAACTTTACTTAAGTGTACATGACCAATTATTGCAATTAATCAGCATGGTTCACCTTAGACTCACATAGCCTAGTTTGATTTCATGCACATACTCAATCTTATCCAAACTAATATTACAAAGCTTTATGACTCAACATACAACACATGAATGCAAAGAACATAAAAAATTAAAGAAAAAAGAATAAAAAAAGGGCAAGACCACATAGTTACACAAATGTATTCCATATCTTTCCCTTACACGTAGACCAACATTGTCCTCAATGTTATGACATAAGATTAAAGAAGCAAAAATAGAAAAGAAGAGAGAAAAGAATGCTTCTCTATTTGTTGAAGTTCGAAATCATGGAGTTGGTGGGTGAGGAGGTTGGAATCCTTTATGCTCTCAATATGCCATCAAATTATGCTCCAATTGATGCATTTGGTGTTCTAGTCGACTGAGGTGATCATCCAAATTGGCTTGGGGAGGTTGGTAACTATGCAGTGCATTTGTTACAACCCGACTTCTTGTAGCTAAACGTGGATTGAAAGGGACAGTTAGACCCGGATTAGTGAAAGATATCTGTCCATAACTTAGGTCCACAATTCCCATCCTGTACAAACATTCTATATCCAAGGGTTCTATAGCATAAGCCACAATCATGTCAGTATTGTTACGGTCCAATAAATCCAAATTGATGGCCAATTGAGTGATGTGAGATCCTAATATCAAAGGTTTAGCTTTTTTATTTAACATAGATTGAAATTGTGTTAGAAATTAAAAACCTAAATTAACAAGAATTTTTTTATCCATACAGCACAAAAAGTAAAATTTAACTTTAGAAAGTGTTCCCACGCAATCCTGACGCACTGAAAAATTATATGCTAAAAGTCGATGAATAATTTTGAAAACATGGTTTTTAAAATACGAACTCTTAGATACACTAGCATTATATGGATTAGGGTCTTCGAACCATTGAGTCCAAAATTCAGATGCATTAAAATCATTATGATAATCACATCAAGAACTTAGAAATGGCTCATGTTAGCATCATTAGCTGAAACAAAACTCATGGCCATGTTAAAATCAGCAATAGACGAAGCAAGTTCCTTTCCCATAAGTTTAAATTCTATGATTCCTTCAGTTAACAAATCAAATTCTTCATCAGAATTAAATTAAAATGTGTTATAAAATTCTCTCGTTAATTCAATATATACATGGCAGTCAATTTTAGCAAACACGCTTTAGCAAATTGGTCCCATCATTTGTTCAAAGAAATCATGAACTTGTAAGGCTTGAAGAGTATCAGTAAACACATACTTACAAGGATAAATTTTGCATTGGCTAAATTGTTGAAATCGTTCGTTGTCTTCCGGGAGTCGAAAAGAAGTGAAGCCTCCACTTCTTGATTTCCATTAGCTACGATTTTCCACTTGTTTACCCTTCTTTGTTCAATTTTGTGTTGAGGGGCCTAGTGTTGGTGTCGAAATTGGAGGTACTGATGGGGTTGAGGTTGTAGCCATAGGTGACGTCGTCGTGGTGCTTAATAGAGGTAGGGTGGTTGTCAAATTTGCAATAGGATAGGCTATCCTTTGTGAATAACTTTCCTTTCTTAGAATGATTTCAACGTTGATGAATACACAGTCTTGAACTCAAAATAAAGAACACAAAACCAAGAAAATGTTACTTTGATAATGGATGGGTTACGGTAGAGAAGGTGTGAAAAGGGTGGGTTTTGTGTTAACATGAGGTATTGCAAGGTTTGTGTAAAGTCTAAAGTGATTGAAAGAGGAAGTAAGAAATAAGTAAAGAAAGGAAGTAAAAATTAGGGGGGAGGGGGCGATAAAAGGTAGTGTTGACGGGAAGGAGAATTTTTTATTTTTTTAATATAAAAATAATAAAATTGTAGATATTAAAAGAAAAATTGGAAATGCTAAATGAAATGAAATGAAATTCGTAATTGGAATAAAACAAATTTAACAAAACAAAATAAAAACGAGAACTACTAAAATAAATAAAAAATAAAAATAAAATTGAAATGGAGCTTGAAATTTTTAGGTTGCCTCCAAATGCGCTTCTTTTAAGTCATTAGTTAGACGTGTGTATCGACTTACCTGATTAGAGATAGGTTAGGTTTACCAGTTCTATCTCTTCCACATGCTCAACTAGAGAGTTTTCATAATATGACTTCAAACGGTGTCCATTAACTTTAAATACCTTGGAAGTATCTAAACCTTGAATTTCTACTGCACAATGAGAAAAAACGTTAGTAACAATAAATGGCCCGAGCCAGCGAGATCGTAATTTCCTTAGAAATAACTTAAGCTTTGAATGATAAAGAAGAACTTTTTGTCTTATCGAAAATTGTTTTCAAGAAATCATTTTATCATGAAAAGCTTTAGTTTTTCCCTTATAAATTTTTACATTTCCATACGCTTCATTATGGATCTGTTCTAACTTTTGCAATTGCAGCTTCCTATTGTTAATAACCTCTACCCGATCCATATTCAACTGCTTCACAGCCCAGTAGGCTCTATGTTCTATTTCCACAAGTAAATGACAAGGCTTACAAAACTAACCTGTATGGCAACATGCTTATTAGAGTTTTGTAAGTAGTCTGTTACGCCCACAAGGCATCATCTAATCACAAGCTCTAATCTTTTCTGTTCGGATTCACCACTTTTTCTAGTATGGACTTAATCTCTCTATTGGACACTTCAGCTTGTCCATTTGTCTGCAGATAATAGGTTGTAGAAACCCGGTGTGTGACACCACATCTCTTCATCAAAGCCACAAAAATCTTGTTGCAAAAATGGGTCTCTTGATTACTAATGATAGCTCAAGGGATTCCAAACTTGATAAAAATGTTAGATTTAACAAAATTTATAATAGTTTTAGCATCTTCAGACAAAGTATCCTTAGCTTCAACCCATTTTGAAACGTAACCTATAGCAACCAAAATATAATTCTTACCAAAGCAAGAAGGAAAAGGAACCATAAAGTCCATTCCCCAGACATAAAAAATCTCATATACTAGGATGTTAGTAAGTGGCATTTGTTCTCTCGATCCCAAGCTACATGTTTTTTGACAACGATCAAAAGGCTTGTAAAATATGTAAAAATGATAAAATAGCTTAGGCCAAAAAATCCTTATTCAAGAATTTTTTGAGCTGTTCTTTTGAGACCAAAGTGTCCCTCACACATAGATGAATGACAAAAATTTAATATGGAAGGAATTTAATCATATGTAACACATCTTCTAACAATCTGATCAGTATAAAATTTCGAAAGATGAGGTTTATCCCAAATTTAATATTGAGCCTCTCGTTTAGTTTTATCTTTTTCAGCTCTAGATAAATCACTAGGTAAGGACTTAGTTACCAAGAAATTAACTATGTCAGCATACCATGGAATTACCTGTTGAATAGTGAAGAGACTTTCATCCAAAAATTCATTTTGGATAACATCAAATGCATTGGTTGGAATGATTCTGCTAAGATGATCGGCTACCAAATTTTCAATTCCTTATCACGTATTTACAAATCAAATTCTTAGAGAAGTAAGATCCATCAAATCAATCTCAGCTTTGCTTCTTTGTTAGTCTCCAAATATTTTAAAGCAGCATGGTCTGAATAAATGATCACATTCGTACCCCATAAGTAGGACCGAAACTTTTCCAACCTAAAATCTACAGCCAAAAACTCTTTCTCCGTCGTGGAATAATTTGTCTGAGCATTGTTAAGTGTCATTATGGAAGTGTGGTAAATGACATGAGGTACCTTGTCCACTTTTTGACCTAGTACTACGCTAACTGCATAGTCCAAAGCATCACACATTAGCTCGAATGGAATATCCCATTTTGGTGGTTGAATAATTGGAGCTATAGTGAGTAGTTCCTTGAGTTCATCAAATGCAATCTTGTATCACTCATCAAAATAAAACTTCACGTCTTTTTAGAGTAGTTTACATATGGGTTGTGCAATCTTTAAAAAATCCTTGATAAATTGCCAATAGAATCTTGCATGACCAAGAAAAGAGCTAACTTCCCGTACAGTCACGGGGTAAGATAAAGATCGAATAATATCTATCTTAACCTTATCAACTTCAATTCTCTTAGAAAGACCGTATGACCTAAAATTATGCCTTGATTAACCATAAAATGACACCTTTCATAATTTAAAACCAAATTAGTTTTAATGCAACGTTTAAACACTTTTTCAAGGTTGATAATGTATGTTTCAAAAGACTCTCCATAAATCATGAAATCATCCATAAAAACTTCCATAAAATTGTCCACAAGGTTAGAGAAAATACTTATCGTACACCTTTGAAATGTTGTTGGTGTGTTACATAACCTAAATGGCACTCTTCGGTAAGCAAAGGTGCGAATGGACATGTGAAGGTTATTTTTTCCTAGTCTTTAGGTGCAACCAAAATCTGGTGATACCCTGAATAACCATCTAAACAAAAATAGTGAGATTTACATGCAAGTCTTTCAAGCATTTGAATAATAAATGGATGCACCCAACTCTAACATAGCTTTTTCAATTCTCAAATCACCAAATTGACATGGGATAGTGAACATACCTAGGTCTTGACACTTAGGTGGAAGCTTTTTCTTTTGCAAAATGGCTAGGACCTTCTCCCCCGATTGCACTTTCGCGTCAAATTTCAATTTCCAATTTGAGGTGAAAAGTTCCTTAAGGAATTTAGCATAACGTGAGATCTGTTTTATTGCATCAAGGAAAGGGATATTTACCTGGACTTCCCTAAAAGTCTCCCATATTTCCTTCTTTTTCCTCTTCTTCCTTGCCTTAGTGAATCGACTAAGAAAAGGGGGCTACACAACCAGATTCTGTGGATCTGTCTGCGTCTTTTCTGGTTGATTAGGTGTCTCCTTCGTTGCTTCTTCTTCAATTTCTCTTTTGTATATTTTTGGAGGTGGTTCCTTCAATTCCTTACTACTCCACAACATGATAGCTTTAACACTATGTTTGGGGTTGATTTCTGGTTGAGCTAGACCATTTGGCTTACTTGACTTTCAAGATTTTGGATACTAGCTTAAGTATCCTGCTGAAATGTCAAGGTGTTAGTGGCTAAAGATTGAACTATATCTTTCAAGGAAGACTTACCTTCGGAATCCGATGTGATTTGTTGATGTTGTGTAGGTATATATGGTGGTTTAGATCGTTGGAAACTTGTGGTAGCTTGTTATCCTTAGGAGTTCCCATAACGCAAATTCAGACGATCACGTCAACCCGAATTATAGGTATTGGAGAATGGGCATATTTCCTCTGATTTGGTTCAGTAAAACCCCGTATGGTTCACTTGTTCTGCATTTTCTTCCTGTAAAATCAGACATGTGTCAGTGGAGTGTCCTAACATCAAACATATTCCATATACCTTTGCTTTTTCTTTCTTTATAACTGCAATTTGTCGCACCAAAGATGTAAGGTCATCTAATCTTTTCTCTAATGCTGTTATATTCACCTCATTTACTGTTTTAAATCCTACCCAGAACGTATCCCAAATTATTGTGTATTGGAAGTCATCTTCGCTATCAAATCCCTTACGGTTGTCGATGGTTTGTTAAATAAAACTCCACCGTTTGTAACATCGATCATACTCCTATCTGTGAGCAAAAGACCTTCATAAAAGTATTGAATTAACAACTGGTCGATTATTTGGTGACGGAGATAACTAGCACAAAGTTTCTTGAATCTTTAGCAATATTCGTAAAGTGTCTCCCCGGTTTGTTGTCAAATGGCATAAATTTCTTTTCAAATGTTGGTAGCTCTTAATGCTAGAAAATATTTCTCAAAGAAGAGTCTCTTCATTTCAGCCCATGTTTGCACATTTTCACTAGCTGAATAGTACAACCAATCTTGAATATCATCTTTGATAGAAAATGGGAAGGCTCTTAGTTTGATTTGCTCTTCCGTCACATTTGTTGGCTTCATACCAATATAAACCACGTCAAATTCCTTCAATTGTTTGTAAGGATCCTCTTCCACTAAACCTCTAAAAATCGGTAATAAATGGATCAACCCAGATTTTAATTCAAAAGTGTCATTGTCCTCCAAATTTGGAATGTTGATGCAGTGGGATTGTTAAGCATCCGTAGGTGTGGCTAGTTCACGAAGAGTACGATTCTGAGCTATCCTTTCTGTTTTTTGCACTTGTTGTTGTTGTTTTGTTTATTTTCGTAACCTCTTGGCTGTCTTCTCGATTTCTGAATCAAATAGCAATTGAGTTATGTTGTCTACTTATGTAACATACATATACCGTCAAGACGTTCTCCAACAACGGCGCTAAAATTTGGTAATGTTGTCGCCTGCAACCAAATTAGTACCAACTCTAGCAATGAAAAATGTAGTTAGCGAAGAGTTGAGATCATTCCCATGAGGAATTTTAACGGTAAATATTATATAAGTTGAAAACTAAAACAAATTGATGGGGGATTTGAATTAATGTAAATTTGTGAAATTAAAAATGGAAGAAATTAAAAATTAACAAAAAATAATCAAATATGGAAATTCAGTAAATAAACCTTGATTTCGGGTCACCTATGTTATCAAACTAATATGAATCCTTGATATAAAACTTAGTCCATTAACAAACATTCATCGGGTAATGTTTTCTTTTAAGATTAAATGAATAGAAATATGTATTCTAAACATTCTTGTTAGTCAATAACTTAGATATGATCTTAAGTTTAGTTGATTAATAACTTGAAGAACTAAGAAACCAATGAATAGGACAACACACATATGACATGCATTTAATCAAGTTAAGCGTCTTCTTAGAATTTCCAAACTCTAACGTAAAGATAGTAATCCTAATTACCATTTTGGATTAGCAAGACTAAACGTCAAATCCTACTAATCTGGCTATAAATTAAACAAATCAATTCCTAGTTGCGTACCCTAGAAATCAATCAATTCAATCATGAAAAGCAATTTGGATGACAATTAATATTTATCAATGAAATAAACTTTATTTAAAAATCTTAAACCAAGAAGAAGAATTTAGCTACTTATAACAAAGTAAAAACCAACTGAAAAATAGCAAAATACGAAGTCTCCATCTCTATACTTTTCTAGAAAAAATATGAAAAATCCTAAAAACTAGAAAACTATTGCCAAAAATGTAAAAAAAAGAAACTCTCGCGCAATGTGAAAGTGAGTGTGTTTTTTTAATAATTTTCAATCTCTACCCTCTTCCCTCCTGTCGTCATCTTCAGCAGATACACTCCCTATATATTCAAGTCGCAAATCCCTATCAGTAAGGCAACAACTTGATTCCTAAAATCATGAAGATTTTACGTGGATCAAATCTGATTTCAAATCAGATTCTATAGATAATCTTTTTCCTTATACGGGCCCACGTTTAGTCAATTATTTTTCTACCAGCTGAGAACTCGAATTGACTTTACTTTGCTTGTATTTTTTGATCGAATTTCATCTTTTATGTTTTGAAAATCATCTGAGAACAATTAAGAAATAAGTCTATTAATTTTGAATAATAATTTTAACATATTAAAGAGATTTGTATCCAAAATTAGCACAAAAATGACAACTTAACAATAGGTACTTGCTGACTCATAAGCAACATATAAACTAAGGTTGCCCATCACTCTCTCCTTGTTTAGACCTTTTCTCTTTTCTTTCTATACAACAAAGTGTAACATGTGCTTCTATAAGATGACAAGTAGATTGATAATAGTCTATGTGCTTATAATTCTAGATGATAGTGTTTGTTTCACCATCTATGGTGTTGTCTCCATAAGGAACCGGGGGGTTTGTGTGATACATTCTATGTAATATTAGGTCATGGCTTACGCTTCCGGACAACTAAAATCTTATATGAAAAAAATTATGTCATGTAGGGTTTGGAACTTACAGTAATGTTTTTTATCTTAAAGATATGGATATATTATATAAGGTATATATAAGTCATAAAAGAATAAAGTATATTTTCATACATAATAAGTTGGATATGAGATTGCTAGAATTAATGAAAGATTATAATTTAATGATCCATTAACATTTAGGTAAAATAAATATAATGATAAATGATTTAATTCGAAAAGATTATGATAATCCAGTCATATTGGTCCCTTTATGGTAGGAGTTATGAAGAGTTGTGAAAGCTGAAGTAAGAGATGGTAACATGAAATCTGGGACAATGACTAAATAGTTTGAGATTATAATTGACTTTGATCTCTAAAATGAAGGAAACCCAGTAAAGTGATGAATATATTAAGAGGATTTAAGAAGGAGTAGAGATAGGGACAACCTCAGATTTTCATGTTGATGATGATGGAGTACTAAGGTTTATGGGTAGTGCATATGTTCCAAATGGTTCAAGTTTAAGGAGAGAGATTATAAAGAAAGCTCACTCCTTCTAATGTTCTCCAAACCAAGATTATAAAGATTTGAAGAGAAAGATTTGATAGAGCAATATGAAGAGGAAGATAGTAAAGATGAAAATGGGTTAGGCTGGGTTTCACTGAAAACTCTTCTCTATTCATAAGATATAACAAGATGTATGGAAAAGTGTTTAGCTTGTCAATCAGCTAAGATTAAGTACCAATGTTCAGAAACAGAGTTAAGTCTATTACTAATTCCTTAGTAGAAGTGGGAACATATTATTATGAATTTGTTTTAGGACTTTTGAAGACCACAAGAGACCATAAGCATGAGTGATTGTAGAAATATAGATCAAGTTTTCTCATTTCTTACAGGTTAAGATGCATTACTCACTAGATAGCTTGGCAAGATTGTATGTATAAGACTTTATATAATTCCTACTTCCATCACACTGTATTAGGATACTTAGTTTGTGCGCTATATTTTGGAGGACTTTACATAATTTTCTAGGGTTAGGCTGAGTTTTAGTATAAATTCTTTTCATCATTATAAAAATGGATAGTTAGAGATAATGATATAAATTTCAAAGAATATGTTGAGAATTTATATTAAATGTGAGGAGGAGTGTGAGATGAAGTATTTGACAGCAGTTGAATTTTTACATATAATAATAGTTATCAGATTGGTATTCAAATGAGGTCAACATTTTTTAAGGAATTGTATGGGAGGAACTATAGGTATCTTATTTATTAGGATAAACAGGATGCGAGGAGGTCATGGGGACATGAGATAATTCATAAGAAGATGGAAAATGTTAATTTGACATAGAGGAAGATTGGTACCACATAAAGGAGGCATATATGTAGATTAGTGGAGACGACATTTAGAATTTTAAGTAGTTGATCACATATTCTTTAAAATTTCATTTACCAAAGGAATTTAGAGGTTTGGATTCAAAGGTAGTTGAGTCATTGCTTTATAGGCCTTTTGAAGTCTTAGAGAGGGTGAACATAGTAACGTATTGTTTGACATAACCATTCGTATTGTTCAATATACATAATGTTTTTCATATGTCAATGCTGATAAGGTATATGCATGGCTCATCTCACATTGTGGACTATATTATATTAAAGGAAAAGAGAGGACTTAAGTTTATAGAGACATCAACGCTAGTTATAAATTATAAGGAGCAAAATTTGTATAACATAATAACTACTTATGTCAAGGAGGTGTAAGGAAAATGTTCAAAATAAAAGGCTACTTAGGAGGTAGAGAGAAAATAAGAAGGAAAATCTCTAAATTATTTAATATTTCAAGTAAGTTAAGTTTTGATAACAAAACTTATTTTAGGGGAAGAGGATGTGAGACCTTGAATTTTTCTTATTTTATTAGTGTGTTTCTTGATCGTTATTATAATTTATTTTAGTTATGAATGATAGTTGAAGTGTTATATTTTAGGAGATTGATTGAATTATTAGATTTTTTATAATCGTTAGGATGATGTAAAATATGACTAAATTGAACCAAAATAGGAGAGTGTGATAAAGAGACATATAGTCAAATATTGAACACTATTTAATATTTTAAGCATAACTTCTAATAGAAACATTATATATATATATATATATATCATTTAAATTTTCATAATTTCTTGAATAATCTTAACTTAATGTTATATATATATATATATATTAAAGTGAATATCAAATGCAAATAGTTTAGAATAAATGAATGGTGTCAAATTGAACCTCAATGTTTTGATCAGATTTAATTTAAATTTAAACATTTTGACTTGTTCAAAAAGAACATTAACGTTTCACAAACATTCAATTTGAACTCCAACTTAACTTCTCTGTTAATTAGCCATCACAGAAAATATTCCTAACATTTTTCTAGGCCCCTTGTCAAATATATATCCTACGTGGCAAATAGGATCCAAAAATTAAAAAATTGAAAACAACACCTCTCTTTTTGCGTTTTGAGTGCAATATGATCATGAAGTTTTCTCTACGTTTTCATCTATATTTCAAATGCCTTAATGATTTGTAGACTTCTGCTATGCACAACACTTAAAAACAGTTAAAAAGTTTTGAAATAAACATTAACCAAATGAAAAATAGGAGAATATTTCTGATTATTACTCATTAATTAGATTGTTGTTCGCATCATCAATTCTCCTATAGAAATGATCACCACTACCTTAAAGCTATTTATAATTTGTATTAATTGAAACTATAAGCATCATTTTGTGACATTTATGAGAACAGTAATCAAGATAAAATTGAAATCTTTTTATGTAAAGTCACCTTCTTGCTTATTATCAACGTTAGTTTATGACTGTTGGCTCTTTCCTAGTCTATACTTCTACAACAAGAAGCAAAAATACAGAAAAAGATCTATTTTTGAAAAAAGCTTATAAAAATTGTTAAAAGAATTTTAAAAAGATAATAAATGTAAATGACCCTTCAAATGGCATAAGATAAGCCCAAGAATTCACATAACCCTCATTAGGCTCTTTGATGTTGCCTTTATTAATGTAAAAAAAAGAGGAAACAAAAACACACTGAATATTTCATATGTTTCCTATATAATAAATGATCGATCAAAAAGAAGACTAGAGAAATCTTGTTTCTGCTCCAAGTTGATTGACATTTTCAACAAATCTGTGGTGGAGTTTTAAAGTCCATTTTAGCTAAAGGCTTTGCATTGGTGGATAAGACCAAGCTCATTATATTTTGAGGATGAAAGACAAAATGAAAGAATGCAACATAAATGCGAGTTATGAATTCTTTTTTTTTGTGGTTAATGCCTTAAATTTGTGTTAATTGAGAAGAGTTGTTCTTTTCATAAATATGGAGTAGTTGGAATGTCATATGTTCTCTATCCATATTTGGAAAAATAAGTGGGGTTATGTTAGGAGGAGAAAATATGGTATAAGATGTGACTCTTCCTTTCTCTTTACCTTCCTGCTTTATTCTTCCTAAAGTTTTATTCTTTATTCTTTGACTTGAAAGAGGGATAGGGGAGAATATATGATGCACCAAAAACAAAAAGAAAACAACAGGTACCACACAACCTTAAGCGGCTGTGGGATAAAATGGCATGGGAAGTCCAGGAGGGCAAAAGGTAGGTTAGGATAGCGGAGAGAGGAGAGAAAGGTGTTTCCTTTATTTTTTATTTTGGTTTTATTTATCATTTCAGATACATATGTAACATGAGATTCATAAAAATTAATTTGAAATTTAAAATAAAAGATTGTAAAATATTAAAAAAATTTAACAAGTCAAAATAATTGGCATCTAATTAATTTGACCCTTTTGTGATTCGAAAACTCTAAACCTATCATCTTACTTATTTACTCAATAACTTTGTCCATGGAATTGGTTACATACCTATAGGTATTACAGAACTTCGGTATTTCTTATAGTTTGATACTTTCCAGTTTTCTTACCTAGTTGAATTTCATTCAAATAATTGTCATTTGAACATGGTGCCAGGAGCTTGTGTTAAGGAGATGGTTTTTATCAATATAATCACTGGAAAAGACAGACATTTCCAATTCTTGTTCGTCGATTGTGTTTTTTTATTGGAGCCATTTTTTTGCAGTAGTTGTCATTATTCTCCAACTAGTTCCCAAAATGTTGGCAAATCTAGTTCATTAGTAGATTTAGATACTAGCTTATATCAATCATGTTATTTTCCGCCTGAAAAAGAATTGTTTTATCACAATTTTGTGTGGAATTATAGGAGTGGAAATCCCTCTGATTCTGTTTGTGCAAGAGACGAAAAAGATGAGAGTGACACTTCCAAGTCCGAGGATTTAGAAGCTGGAATGGATCTAACAGATGATCTATTGCATAAGGTAAGTGCTATTTAATATGTTTTCAAGGAATATCCTATTTCATTTTGTTGCTCCTTTCCCCTTTCAAAGCTCATACAACCTTTTCTCATAATTTTTCAAGTCTTAATTTCCTTTCTTGGATCACTTCAATCTTTGTCAAGCTGCAGTGTTCCCACTTCAAGTGTTTGAAATATTGTGGTTACTTTTTATTGAATCCACTGCTGAAGTTGATAAAAATTTCTTATCAAGATGCATTTCTATCTCAATCAGTATTAGAATATTGGGTTCTATAACTTTTCATGTGATAGGGATCATTTCTTGGTGTAATGGAAATGGTTGTACAACTTCTCTCTGATGCAAAGGCTGAAGTCAGCCGTTTGATGCAAAATTGTTGAATGATGGAATCTCTAAAAATATTCTTTTATGATCATCCATTTCTCACTAGAATTATGTTGAATGGTGTACTCGTCTGATTCCACATGTTTTTTTGTAGCAATAGCATTCTTGTTCCTATTTCATTTCAAACATTTTGAATTAAATTTCTTGCTTGTAATATGCATTGCCAATCGAGTAACCATGTCAAAGGTCCCAAACGCCATTAAAGTAAACATTTTTTATCATCTTGCTCTTCACCTACTTGTAATGAAAGATAGCCATGCTTAAGTATCTACTAAGTTACTTCAGTCAAGTGATTACCTCATATGTATTTTTTTTTAAAGTAGTGTTTGAATCAATGAATAAGAGAATTACAAAGCGTTTGATGATTAGGGAAGTACCCGTGTCACACAACAGATACTACAGGGATTACCTCATCAGATACATATATAGAGTGTGCTATGTAGGCTCATATAGATGAATATTCTACTAAGACAAGGAGCGAGTCTGCAGCAAAACCAATTCTCTGATTTCGCTTATAACTTCCGCAGTTATTTATGTCACTGTTTTGCTGTAAGCTTGGAACCACTTGGCGTTCCTTTCTTTCCAAATGGCCTGAACAGTCATACCCATAGCAATGGTGAAGGTCCCTCTCTCATTTGTTGGGATAGTTGGAGAAGTAGTTAAATAATGGATGATTCCAGTGAGTGAAGGATCCGAAATGTCCCAACCACAATAGGTCCGTACCTGTTCCCAAACTAACGTAGCAGTGGAGCACAAGAAGAAAAGGTAATCTTGCGATTCCTCCAGCAATAACAAAGCGGACAGGATCTATTGATATCCAAGTAGAAGAAGCGATCCGTTGTATTGAGTTTGTTCTTCATAGTCAGCCAAAGGAGGAAGGAGACCTTTGGAGGGAGGTTTTTAAGCCATACAATGCTGCTCCATGCAACCCGAGGTAAGCTCATATGAAGCGCTACTATGTGTTTGCTCCTTAACTGGTGGATAGGCTGATTCTTCTAATGGAATACATCAAAGTGATTCGAAGGGAATATTCAGGCTGCAGATGGTGGAGATATTCTGGAAAATCCCAAGAATTCCCCCTAATAAAAAAGCTCATCTTAATGGAAGTAGGAAATGACAATAAGAGTGGGTTAGATTGTTGAAGTTGTACCATAGAGTCATAACCTGTCCAATTATCGAAGCAGAAAGAAGTGCAATTCCCATTGCCAATTGTACTGACCACATCCAGTTGAACAAAGTCCTTGAGGAGGATCAATTGGTTCTGGAAGAAGGAATGTGAGGGTCATGCGCTAAGTTCCCATATTCTTTGTCCATACCAATTGTTTGTCTTCTAGGATCTACCATAATCTCTTAAGAATAAGGGCTTGATTGGTGAGCTTTAAGGGAGTGATGTTTAAGCCATTTTCAGATTTAGGAGCACAAATATCAAACCATTTGACCTTGGCATTACCTCTAGTGTCATTTTAGTGGTTCCAGAGAAATTTCTTGAAGAGACACTTTACCATTTTTATTACACTTTGGGACAGAAAAGCATAGGAACTCCAATATAGGTGTAAAGAGATGAGGACTGTCTTTAGGAGTTGGAGTTTCCCCGCATATGTGAGGAACTTGTTCACCCAATAATGTAGTCGTTTCTAGACTTTTTCAATTAAGGGGATACATTCTGAGTATCGTAGCCTCTTGGTAGAAATAGGTAAGCCCAAATAAAGCAGTGGAGGGGACTGTCGAATCATTCCAGTAGCCACTGTAATAGGTTTTTCTAAGTGCACCATGGGAGAGGATGAACTGGCTTTTGTGAAAATTTATAACTAGACCTAACAATGTAGAGAATCTCTATAATGCTCGTATAAGTGTGCTGATGGAGTCTAGCTTTGAACCACAAAAGAGGAGAAGGTCATCAGCAAATGAAAGATGAGTTAATCTAACCTTTTTGGAGCGCGAGTGGAAGCTGAAATTGGCATTGTTGTCGACCTCCTTAGTAATGATAGAGCTCATCGTTTCCATGCATAGTATAAACAAATAAGGTGAGTAGGGGTCGCCTTATCTTAATCCTTTAGATGTGAAGTAGGCCGAGGGACTACCATTACTGAGAACCGAAAAGCTGGCAGTAGTGATATACTCCTTGAGTCAATTAATAAAGATGCTAGGGAAGCCATGGGCCTCCAGTATCGCCCAAATAAAATTTCTGCTAACACTGTCGAAAGCCTTACGCAAATCAACCTTCATTGTGTAATTTGGCTTGGAATGGTGTCTTGTGTAGCCTTTTAATAATTCTTGAACGATGAGAATGTTGTCCCCAATTTGCCGGTTACTCATATAGGTACTTTGAGTATCACTAATGAGGGTAGGAAGGACCCTTTTCAATTCCATAATTTTTGAGATGATCTTGTATAGGACATTTGAACAAGCGATTGCCCTGAAATCACTAAAGTTCAACGAGTTAGAACATTTAGGAAGCATACATAAAAATGATTTGTTGATCTCTTTAAGTAGTCTACCCCTTGTGAAAAATTCCTGGACAGCCTCCAAGACAATAGGTCCAGTAACATCCAATGATTTCTGATAGAAATAAGCATTCAGCCCATCTAGGCTAGGGGCTTTCCTTCCATCCATGACAAAAGCAATTTCCTCGATCTCCTTAGCATCAACTGGCCAGGCAAGGGATGCTGCCTCTTCAATAGAGATCCTTTTAGTAATAATATCGAAGAGTTCTTGCTGAGATACCTAAATTAAGCTAATTGTCCCAAGCAAGTTGGAAAAATATTGGACAACTTCATATTGGATTTCAGTGAGATCATGCTGACTGCCATCTTCCTTAGTGATTAGGTGTATGTGATTCTGATTTCGCCTAGCCAGCACAGTATTGAAGAAGAATTGAGAGCATTTGTTGCCGTCTTGAAGCCATTGGACCCGAGCTCGCTGTTTGAGTAGGGATGTGTGGTTATGAACTGCATGCATGTATTTCAATAATGTAGCAACTTGAACACTTTGAATGTCAATGATGCTACTCTTGGTAATAGTATTCAAGAGATACCCATAAACCATGATAGATTGCAACATCTTCAACTATCAAACCGTGATAGATTGCAACATCTTCAACTATCAAAATGTTGTGTGATGAGGGTATCTGTCAGGTAAGAGCACTAGACAAACTTGGATATTTGCTTCATGCGCTTTTTTCATGCTTGAAAGGAATAATAAATAATTGCATGTGTCCAGAACCTTGAGACGTTCTCATTGAAGAGTAGCAACATGGCCCAGGTTGCACGTAATTGTCCGCATTTGCATATCCTTGATGTAGGATCTTGCCACAAACTTCCAGATGCAGCAATCTGTTCAGCAGCAATTTTGTGCCATCAACTACAGTAACTGGACATGTCAAACTGCTACGTGAAATAGCCCGCAGTTGTGCTAATCTCCGCATCTTTAATGCATCTTATTGTCCAAACATATCCCTTTAGGTCATTGCATACAGTCTTGTCATCCACATCATGTCGTTCTCCATGGATATACATCAAGTTAACATGCCAATTTTATCTTCTCTTAGAAGTCTGTAAGGTTTGATAACAGATATCTCATCTATTAAATCTTTGCAGAGAAGATTCTTATCTTTATTATAGATTTCAATAATTGTAAATCTTCTACTCATTGTATTTTCACTTGTATATTAAGACTTACGAGTTTTTTCACAAATATATAAAGAACATGATATACTTTCATAACTCTTTCATGGTATTTGAGCTTACATCAACTTTTTTTTTTCAAACCTATCAACACACAACATATTCACAACCCACGTAATAACTACGGCAGAAGACACAAATCCAACGTTATCATTCAACCAATTGAATAATTTCCTCACAACACCTTTAGATACGACAAATTACCTGGTTTGATAAAACCGAGTCCAAGCTGTTTTTCCAGCTTCTGATCTTCTCGTCTACATTGACGACACCCTTCTTTTCTGGCAGAAAATCCCAACGTCGACAACGCATCTCCAAAATATGTCAAATGGTAGAAATTCGACCGCCTTATCTACTATTTCCTCATGACATCACTCTCAAACCTCATCGCTTGTCTTGTCCTCGGGTGCGATACAGCTCATGACCTAGATCATGTTTTAACACCATTTCTTCCAACAGTCATCATCCCCGTGGTCTCTACTTAGTCAAAAACTCTACACACTTAAGAAAGGAGCCTCCTCTGTTTCTGATTTCTTGGACGCCGTCTCTACCACAGCAAAAGAACTCGCCACCATCGAAGATCACATCTCGGACGAAGACGTATTCCTGTTCACTTTGAATGGTCTCCCTACTTAGAATGAATTGTTCGTCACTGCAATCGAACATTGCGAGTCTCTCATCAATTTCTTGGACATTCATGCTTAACTACTCATCCTGGAATAGTGCCTCCTGTCGTATCATTCCTCACACTCAACTGAAGTTGTTGTTCTGATATCTCATTCTGGTGGAAACTTGGGTCGCCAATCGCGACTCAACACCTGGGGCAGGAACTCTCCCTCAGCCCAAATAAGCCCAATATTCATGTCTTAATCTTGAAGTTTTCAGACCCTCGCTATCCTCATCGTATCTGTTATCTTCACAAAGCCTTTATAGTCTTGTTTCTCCTTAACCTACACTTTACTTCCTCCAAATTTGGCCCTTCCCTTTTCATTAATACCACTTCCTCTCACACGACTTGTGTCTTAATTTACGTAGATGATATCTTGATTACAGGTCCTTTATTTTCATACTTATCCAAAATCTTCATAATATCCTCTCTAGTAAAGACTTAGGTCTACTACATCACTTCTTTGTTTTGAAGCCACTTCAACGTCCACTAATCTTCTTCTTATCCAAACCAAATATACTAAAGATCTTCTTTTTCGGATAAGGGTGCGTTTAGATCTGCAGTGCGGTGGAGATAAGTACTTATCCACCGCAGTTTCTAAACGCAGTCACGCATTTGAATTTGCGGCTAACAGCCGCAAGTTGGAAAAAACTGCGGTGCCACCGCAGAAATAAATAAGTAGAAAGGAGGCTGCGGTAGGAAACTGCTTATGCGGTGAAAATTTTATCTTCCAATAATAACCTCATGATATTTTAGTATTTCCATTATACTCTTAATTAATTAATAGAAAAAAATTTTTGCCAATAATATTTAAGTAAGGAGAAATATTTTATTTACTAAATTTATTTTATTTATATTTTCTTATTTTAATTTAATAATTTAATATTTATAATTTGAA
>JANZXR010000171.1:15332276-15344723 GCA_027575705.1 Erythroxylum echinodendron | reverse complement strand
TAATGGACTCAAAGTTCTATCATGCAAAATCATACTTGTAGAAATAAAAGAGTGGGTAGACCTTGGATCAATCAAAACAATAACATCATGTAGAAATAATTTAACTGTACCAGTTACAACTTCTGGAGCTGCTTCTGCTTCCTCCCTAGTCATGGCAAATACTCTAGCTGGTGCCTGCCCCTTCGGTCTTCCTGGAGGATTTATCTTCTTAACTGTACCAGAACTGCCTACTTCAGTTACAGACTTGACTTCCACAGTCTCAACCCTTTTTTATTCTGGCCTCTGAATTCCCACCTGTCTAACATGCTTTGGGCACTCCCTAGCCATGTGCCCTCTTTCTCCACAATTAAAGCAAGCTCCAATGAGTCGATAACACTCCCTTTTATGAAATTTGCCACAATGGTCACATTTTGGATAGCTTGGCTTGTTTTCCTCTCCTCTTCTGCCTCCTCCAATAGCCGAGGCTTGAAGGGAAGTAGTTCTCATCGGTTTGGATCTACCCGAACCATGACTTTGAACCTCAGATGATGTAGAAGAAGTCTTGATACTCCTTCCTAACACAGGCATACTACCACCCCTGCTCAGCTGTTCTCTTCCCTTTCTCTTTTTGCTCATTGCGCTCTTTATGTTTTCAATATTCTCCACTCTTAATGCAGCTTCTATCAACTGTTGAAAGTCGCAGAAATTTTGCACGACCACTTTTTCTCTAATAGCCAAATGCAAACCTGCTTCAAATCTTCGGCACTTGGCTGCTTCACTCATCATCAGGTCAGTTGCATATCTAGACAGCTGGGTAAACCTGCGCTTGTACTCACTCACTGTCATCTCCCTCTGAGTGAGACTCAAAAATTACCTCTGCTTCAGTTGGATGTACACCTTAGATAGGTATTTCTTCTTGTAAACAGCTTGAAAATCAACCCATATCATCACTGGCGGCTTTAACTGGCTCCTAGGTATGCTTTCCCACCAATGCAGGGCATCTCCCTGTAACAAGCTGGCAGCATATACAATCTTTTCTTCCTCTTCATAGTCCATTTGCTCCAATATTCTCTCTGTCTTCCTTAACCAAGTCTCAGCTTCCTTAGGGTCAGTTGTTCTATAAAAATCTACAGCACCATACTTCCTCAACTTATCAAATTGTCTCCCTTTCTTGGATGGGGCTGGAGTAGACGTGAATGGCATTTGAACCATCACTTGTACAAAAGCTTGAGCAAAAGCTTGAAACATTCTAGGATCAAATGGATTTGGAGCAACTTGTATTTGAGGGAGGGACAATTCGAGCATTTGGGGTAGAAAGGGCTCGCTCTCTTGCCCTACCGTCGCCTCAGCAACCGCTGGAGCTCTGGACTCATCAGTATCCTCCTCTCTAGGTGGGGAATCAGGCGCAGCGGATCCTTGCAAAATTCCTCGAAGTGTCCTTCGACGAGGTGACATTTTACTCCTTCAATAAAACACCAACATTTAGCTTACATTTTATCTTGCATTTTATGTCCTAAATGTATGCATGATATGCATGTCACTTAATGCAATCAATCAATTTATGCAATCCATCCATTGCACACAATAATCACATAGCATATTGAACACAATAAGCACATAGCATATAATTCATAACATATCATATCATATTCTAAGCCTAGGAATCCTTAGAAACCTGGCTCTGATACCAAAGATGTTGGCCCCGGGTCCCCATACGGATTTATGGCGACTACATGGCACCATTGGAAATTTATTTGAATTAATTATAAATATATTTTGGGAACAGTGCAATAAATTAAAATAAATGATAACATTTAAATTTAATTAAAGACTAGGCAAGGAAAATTCGTGGTGGGATCATAGAATAATTATAAACATAAAATTTAAATTATTCAAAAATAAATAATTTAACAAAAACAATTAAATACACAATTAATAGGTAATATAAAAATAAAAGAAATAGATAATAATTATATTAAATAAATAAAATTTCATAGCAAAAGTAAAATAATATCTAACAATTTTTATGAAAATTTTTCCATAGCAAAAGTAATCAAAGAATAATTGATTTGGGTGTTAAAAGAATTTAATTTGCAATTTGGTTTTGAATAAAACCACTCAATTCAAAAGACCAATAGTCACGGGGTGATTCTCATAGTCACGCCAGTGACAAAAGTCATAGGCGTGATTTTTTATTTCTCACACCTGTGAGAGGAAGAAAATTTCAGAAGAGTCGCTATCGTACTGTGTTACGATCGCGACTTTGATCGTTTTTAAGACAATCGCGATCGCGATTCCTTGAAAAAGTTCAGGACGGTTGTGATCGTGACCTTCCGAAATTTTGGGTCTGTCACGATCGTACTGTGTTACGATCGCGACTACCCATTTATACAATCTTACTTCTAGACACCATATCTTTCAATCCAGAAGTCTAAAAATTACAAACTATATATCGTTGGAAAGTTAAGAAAAGATCTACAACTTTCATGAAAACAATTTTACCTAATTTAGACTGTATTGATACAGATTAATCATTGAAGTGAAAATTACCATTTCTGCAAAAATTGGATACGCCAATACAATTTCTGCTATATTCTAAAGGCCATAACTTTCACATATGAAGTCTAAAAATTTTGATCTTGATACCATTGGAAAGCTATAGCAATTATCTACAACTTTTATGAAGACTACTTAGCCTAATTCTGCCTATATCATTGTAGTTTATTCCTTAACATTTCAGATCACTATTTTATCCATTTCTATGTTTTCACTCATCTTATTACTAACAATACTACTGCAAATTTTACAAGACCTAAACCAACATTAAATTTCCTACATATCAAAACTCCTTTGATACACAATTTATCTCAAACATGTCCATCCAATGTTCTTACAACATTCAACACAAGCCAACTCAATAGTAGAAGCAAAATTCTACATATATAACTATACATATATATATCAGAAGAATTTCTGCATTTATTGTCAACTTTCATTGTCCATTTTTCACTGTTCATTTGCAACAACAAAATTTATACACATTTTCATACTTCATTTCCCAATGTCATAATATTATCATAGATGCAAAATTACATACAGTAATGTTTATGCTGACATGCTTTTAAGTCACCAAAATGATTCACACTAACTTAATTACAAAAATCGGAATTTCTTGGATGTTGCCAAACACTTTGCAAGGGTCATTTATGATCTGCTGATTCTTCACCTGAGAAGTAGAATTGATGGGGTGAGCTGAAAGCTCAATGGCTAATATGTTTATAGCCAATGATAATGAACCACACATAAACATATATGAATATACAAACAACATCATAACTCAACATATCAAAGAATGCAATGCACAACATAATGGCTCGAGAGTTTCGTGGAACGAAATGACGAAACTGAAGTTTACACTGTGAAACGAAGCGAGTCCAATTTCTCAGGATCTCGTGGTCACATGTGGGCAGCTGGGAGAAGGCTATAGGTCATCGTGCACGAGACAAACAAAACGGATTTCTCTCTTGCCCATATAACAGGTTTTACAATGCTCATACATTTTCGAATATATTCATGCTTTCATGCCTCTTAAATTTTCTGCTTTTCATCCACACAAAGTAACAAAATCCTCACCAAACAACATGATATACATTCACAGAAAATAAAAAAAAGAATAGTTATCATAATTACACATAATTATTAGCTCATCATCACAAAACTATAAACATATTACCCTCCTTTTTATGGAATACTATCAAGAGTCAAGCTTGCTCTTCTCCTTGCTCTTGTTGTCGATATTCTTAATTACCTAAGACAAACATATTTCATTTTATCAACACACATGCATGAAGTTGCATGCTATCCATAAATAAACTTTAGCTTGATGTATTCTTGATTCTATCTAACTAAAAAAACTAAGATCTATGCAAATCTAAAGAAAACACCATCCTCTTATTCTTCTTCTTTCTTTCTTCATCTTCATCTTCATCATATAAAACCTAGTTTCTCCAGTTCCTTCTTCATTGTCTTCACATAAAACCTACTTTTTCTACTTCCTAAATCTATCAAAACAATAAAAACTAGACAAAAAACTCACCTAAGCTTTTCCTTCTTCTTCTTTCTCTTTTTCTTTCTTTCTTTCTTCTCCCCTTTCTTTCTCCTTCTCTCCTTCTAGGTTATTCCATGACTCTCCCTTCTGTTCTTTTCTTTTCCTTCACTCTCACGACTCCTCTCTTCTTTTGTCTTATTATCTTAAGACAACTTTTTGAGTTTCCAATTTTGCTCTTCCTTATTCATGAAATTCCTACTAACTCCTTCTTTTAATTCATACCACCTTACAAAATTATAATCTATCATATTAAACTCCAAAACTTTCTAATTCATAAATTCTAATTTTTTTCAAGCTTGATAATTTAATAAAATAATTAAAATAAAATAAAAATATAAAAAATCCTAAAAACGGGATCCAACACAATTTGATATTTTGGGGTATCAAGAAATAACCTATTATTGCCAGATCTGGTATTAAAGTTGAATAACGGAGCATTGCTCTCACTGTGTCATAATTATGTTGGATTAATTCTCTTGTAGGAGAAATTGATTTGTCTCATATTACACTCACTCTTTCGGGTGATATTCTCATAGCTACATTCCTCGTCCAGTCACTCATGCTCATATTAAGCACATTAAAATTAATATTTGTTTTGTTTGTGACTTGATGGCTAATAATGCACTCTTTATCAGACACATTTCATTAACTCTTCAAATTGCTTGTTTTATGACGAAGCCTTTATCTTCTTCGACATTCCAACATATCAAGAAATAACCTATTATTTCCAGATCTGGTATTAAAGTTGAATAACGGAGCATTGCTCTCACTGTGTCATAATTATATTGGATTACTTCTCTTGTAGGAGAAACTGATTTGTCTCATATTACACTCACTCTTTCGGGTGATATTCTCGGAGCTACATTGCTCGTCCAGTCACTCATGCTCATATTAAGCACATTAAAATTGATATTTGTTTTGTTTGTGACTTGATGGCTAATAATGCACTCTTTATCAGACACATTTCATCAACTCTTTAAATTGCTTGTTTTATGACGAAGCCTTTATCTTCTTCGACATTCCAACATCTTTGTCACAAGCTCACAATTGTAGACCATCATGAGCTTATGAGGGTTGATAACATTTGCTATATGTATCTCAACTATTAAATTTTTGTATATAAGATTATTAGTTGTATTATAGATATCAATCAATGTAAATTTTCTTCTGATTATATTTTCACTTGTATGTTAAGGCTTATAAGCTTTTTTTGCAAATATATGAAAAAAACGTACATTTTCATAACTTTTTTTAGTTGCCAATATTGAAAGTGTTGGTTTATGCCCTACAGCCAATTGCTTTAGTTATAATTTAGTGACAAAATAATTTAAAGACATTATTTATTCAGTACATGTTTAGATGCGTATGATAAATTCCATAATATAATTATACATTATAAATAAAATTATAATCATGAGATTCATATTGCATTTATGTATTATCTGTAAATTATTCCTAGCCATTGTTATATTAAGACTGGACATTAATAAAATGTAAATTGACTAGCGCACGTTTTGTTTTTCCTTATGAAAGGAATAATCGATCTCATAGGCTAAAGTATAGAGATACTTCAATAAACATATGGGTGCTTATTAGAGAATAAGTTCATTGAAATTACCGATTATGAAAAATTCATTTGGAACATTACTTGTATATTTATGGATTTCTTATTGAAATGATTATATAAGCGATCATTTGACTTGAAGTCTCTAAAGTTATCTTATATAGGGATTGCCATATTGATACTACTTATGACTTATTTAATTATGACTTGTTCAATCGGTAGTTATTAGATATAGAATAAACTATATAGAGGTAGTTATCTGATCAAGATAGGATTCATCATCTTAAAGTAATTAAGGAGAATGTTCTGTTGTTTTCAATTAGTGTTGATTCGGGAAATCACTTTCAAAATGACCCTTTGTAAATAGTTTATAAATTTCATTAATTGAATTGATAGCTAATAACGGAGAACTAATATGATTGGACTCAAAATGAGTAAATATTAATTCCATGCTCTATGTCTAATTAGAACATTGTATAATGAAAGAATTGAATTATACAAAACAAATATGTACAAAAAGGTTAATTAAAACTACTTCGACAATTCTAAATATTTGGGTTGTCATGATGTATTGCTAGACGTCAATCTCAATTTATGATTATAAATTATTTAATTGGAGAACTAAAGATAAATTAAAAGGAGTATTAAATTATCTAATTCTAATGATGAATTAAATTATATTTTATAATTATTGCCAACATATTAGGGAACCTAATAGGTTTTACATAAAAATTGATTGAAGAAAGGAAAGATATTTTTAATCAAGTTAATCTTGATTGTAAAGTTTGAGAAACTTTATGATTAAATCTGAGATATTTAATAAATAAGATTAATATAAGATATTGGATCTAATTTAAGAATAATTGGAATTTAATTAGAATTATTTGTAATTCTAATTAAAGCTTAATTGAAATTAGAATTTAATATCAATTAAATTACTAAAATGTACAAAATACATTATAAATAGGCTTGAGCTGTAATGGAGCTAACATTTCTTGCTTAACCCTCTCTATAAGAGTTACAAAATTCTCTCAACCTGCTCTATGGTCACTGTTAGAGGTAAAAAATTTGTTCAACTGCAGTGGTTAAGATAGATCGATTTTGGAAATGATTTGAGGGATACGACAAGAATATGATCAAGTTTTAGAATAAGATACGAATTAAGATTTATGTTTTGTTATTGATTTATCTGTTAATCATTTTATAGGATTAAAGTGATCATGTGAAATTAAAATATGAAAAAGTTTCGTAATTGTTTCGATGCAGTCAGAATTGGATCCCCCTCTTGATTTTCCTAAAATGATATCAGAACAATCTTTAATTCTACAATTTGATTAAATTGTTTGATTGTTATTTATCATATAATTCTGAAATTAAATTAAAAATATGAAAAATTATATTATAAACTCGAAAACCTGAAATGTTAAAATTATGAATCTAAAACACTAGGACTCATCTTGAACATGATAAACCAGTTCACTTGAAATAAAAGGGGTGTCTTATATGAAGTATGTGGCAGTGAGTGAGAACCACAAAATCTTCTTGAGATATGAGCTAGTTTTTGTGGTTGATTCTATAGTAAAAGAGTGTTGATTCATTAACATGTACAGCAACCGTATATATACACGTATACAATGAAACCCTTCCTATAATCTTGAAGGGAATTACTGAGACCCTTCCTATAATGTTGGAGGGAATTACAGGTGATAATTACAATTCAAATAATGATGAGATCCTTAGCTTAATTAGGTTGATCATTATCAATATGATGACTAGGATCCTTATCATCTCCCCGCAAGATGGACTGTTTTCTAGAGAGGCCAATCTTGTCACGCAAGTGAGTAAACGCCGTGTTAGACAATGGTTTTGTAAGTATGTCAGCCAACTGGTCTTTAGAGGAAACAGGAGTAACACGTAAAGCACCCAATTGAACCCTCTCCCAGATGAAGTGATAATCAATTGCAACATGTTTCATCCAGGAGTGAAAGATAGGATTGGAACATAACTGTGTTACCCCGATGTTATCACAATAAATAACAGGGTAGAAAGTATAGTAATACTAAGATCAGGCAACAGATTACACAACCAGCTTAGTTCTGCTGCCGTTGATGCAACTGACCGATATTCTGCTTCAGTGGAAGAACGCGCCACAGTGTGCTGCTTTCTTGAGCTCCAAGACACAAGCATTCCACCAAAGTAAATGAGGTAAGCCCCAGTAGATGTAAAATCATCCGGGTTGCCCCCCCAGTCGGCGTCGGAGAACCCATATAGAGTCAAAGATCGTGATGGGCATATGAGCAGTCCAAGGTCGAGTGTGCCACGTACATAACGGAGAAGCCTCTTCACGGCGCTCCAATGAACATCTGAGGGTTTATGCATGTATTGTGACAGTTTGTTGACGGCGTAAGAAATATCAGGACGGGTCATTGTTAAGTATTGTAATCCTCCAGGAATGGACTTGTAATTCGAGGCGTCCTGAAGTGTAGTGCCGGCCAAGAGTGTAAAAGACTTGTTCGCCGCCATTAGAGTTGAAATGGGTTTGGATTCAAGCATGCTGACTTTTCGGAGTAAGTCAATCATATATTTCCTTTGCGATAGAATGAGACCTTGTAGGCTGCTGACAACTTCGAAGCCAAGGAAATATGAGAGGGGCCTGAGGTCTTTGAGGGAGAATCGGCTAGCCAGGGCACGGACAAAGTGATGAAGTGTAGCCGTATGTGGTCTTGTAAGAATAATATCATCGGCATACAAGAGGATAAAAATAATACTAGTGTCATGGCGATATACAAAGAGAGACGTGTTCGCATAGGAATTATGAAAACCATAGTGAAGGAGAAAGTCATGAAATTCAGAGTACCACGCCCTTGGCGCCTGTTTAAGACTATAGATTGCTTTGTGCAATTTACAAACATATGTCGGATGGTCCTAATCAACAAAACCCGGTTGTTAGGTCATGTACACATTTTCCAGAAGCTTTCCTTGAAAAAAGGCGTTATTAACATCAAGCTGCCATAGTTTCCAGCCATGACTGACGGTAAGAGTGAGAACCAGCCGGATAGTAGTGGCTTTAATGACGGGGATAAAAGTATAGAGGAAGTCAACTCCTAGGCATTGATGGAATCCCTTAGCAACTAAACGTGCCTTGTACCTGTCAACAGAGTCATCAGAGCAACGTTTAGTGCAAAAAACTCATTTACAACCAACTAAATTAGAAGCCTCATTAAATAGAACTAGAGACCAAGTTCCATTTCAAACTAGGGCGTCAAATTTTTCGAATATGGCAGAACGCCATTTTGGGTCACGAAGAGCTTGTGTATGAGTTATGGGTTCAAGATCAGACAAGGTGGTTAATTGTGAGGTGAGTAGGTATTTCGGGTTAGGTTTATGGATATTATCCTTTCCTCTTGTAATCATGCGATGAGTATTAGCTGGGTGGTGTAGGATCGATAGGAGGATCACTGGATGAGGGAGTAGTGCAGCTGAAGGAAATATTGAGATCAGTGAGCGAATTAGTGTGATTATTTGACGAGGGCAGTGGAGTAGAATGATGAGATGAAGTATCGGGAGGGAGGGGCGAGAGAGATACGGGCGGACGAGTAGAATTATTGGGAAGATAGGCAATGGGAGGAAGCCAAGAGGGGATACTTTTGGAGTTGATCCGATTGAGAGCAGGAGAGTTTGTAGAAAATGGAAATGAATTTTCCACAAAAATCACATGTCTATAGTTGAAAATGCGAGATGTGGAGAGATCTAGGCAATAATAGGTGCTTTGGGTACTAGAATATCCCATGAAAACACAAGGTCGAGAGCAAGGATCTAATTTGTGTGTGGCATACGGGCGGAGCCAGGGGTAGCACAAACACCCAAATACCTGAAGTTTAGAGTAATTAGGTGTTGTGTTAAATAAACGGAGGTACAACGAGTCCATTGAAAGAGTGGAGGTGGGCATTCTGTTGATTAAATAAACTGTCGTAGCAAAAGCATGGTTCCAGTATAAAAGGGGCATGGATGAATGAGAGAGAAGAGCAAGCGCAGTTTCGATAATGTGGCGATGCCTCCTCTCAGACATGCCATTATGCTCAGGGGTGTGTGGTGGCATAGTATAATAAGTTATGCCTGATAAGGAAAGAATATCTGTCGGAATAAAATATTTTAATTGGCAGATTAAAGAAACGCTCAACAAGAGATTTAAATCTGGAAAATACATCACAAACATGCATTTTTTGTTTAAGCGGATAGTACCAAATATACCTAGTAAAATGATCAAAAAATATTAGGTAATACTTGAAACCATCATAAGAATAAATTGGTGACGTCCATGCGTCAGAAAAAATGATTTCCAGAGGTTTATTAGATTTTAAACTAGAAACCATGAAAGTTAATTTGTGGCTTTTGCTACATTGACAAGCATTGCACACCACTTTAGGAGAGACGGACGAACTAGAAAGCTGAAAAATAGAAAGCATATGACGGGATATATTCGACGTCGGGTGTCTAAGACGGCTATACCAATCAACAGATGAGACCAAACCAATAGTAGACAGGGTTGTTATAAGAGAGGCTGTAGGAGACATGGAAGAAATGGAAGGGAAGGCAATCGGCCATTGATAGAGGCCGTTGTTAGAACGGCCCTTCAGGAGTGGGTGTCCCACTTCCCGATCCTTCACAACAAAAGAGTCACATGAGAATTCAACATTAGCATCATTAGATTCACAGAACTTTGAAACAGAAATGAGATTTTTGTGACTATTTGGAACACAAAGAATGTTATTAAGTAAGAAGGCACGAGAGGGAGTGGGGAGTATAGTGGAACCCATATTTAAAATAGTTAACTCGGAGCCATCTCCAATGAGGACTTCTTCATTAGTAGGATGTCGGGTATGAAGGGAGAGATTTTACAAGTCCGCCGTAACATGGTTTATAGCACCACTGTCCATGGTCCATAAGGAATCGACCTGAGGAGGATGAGCCACATAGTTGGCCGAGGGCTGCCACGGAGTACTGGGCCAAAACTGCTGAGGACGGTGAGCGGAAGGACGGAAATTAGGACCAGAAGAACCATGTTGCTAATTAAAAAACCAACCATACTGAGGGCAGGTTGTAACCTTATGCCTTTGATTGCCACAGCCCTGGCAGTATCCCAGATAGGGACGTGGAGCATGTCGAGGGCCAGATGATCGCAGAGACTAGAGATATAAAATGGGGTGCCAAATGCTAGACTTCCAGAGGATGGAATAGAAGAACGCCACTGTTTGCCTTTGGTAGGGCCAGAGACCGTTTATGCCATAGTAGGAAGAGAAGCAGCAGAGAGTGACTGAGTAGCACGAATAGCAACTTCCTTGTTAAGCAGTTTCTCATGTAAAGCAGCAAAAGAGATCGGATCGTTATGAGCGTGGACAGATTCAACAATTGCATGATATTCAGGATTCAAACCATCAAGAATTTTATCAGTTAAATCCTCTTCAGAAATAGGGGCACGAAGGAGAGCCAATTCATCGTCCTTGGTGTGAATAAAATTAAGATACTCTGTGTTTCATTTTGTCCCTTGTTCCGACTTCTTAATGGCAACCTTCAAACTGTATTTATTTAGACCGAATTTCACAATGTTGTCTTCATAAAAGTTGCAGCTTATCCTTTTATCTTTCCAATGTTATAAAGTTTGTAATTTTTTGGCATTGGAATCAAAAGATATGACACTTACAAGTTTAAGTGTCATATATAGATGTTTCCAAGCAATTAACCACATATAAACCATTAACTGTATTGATTTAGGCCCACTTTGACAATGTTGTCTTCATGAAAGGTATAGATGATCCTCTTATCTTTCTAATCGTTTAAAGTTTGTAATTTTTGGACATCAGAATCAAAAGATATGGCAATTACAAGTTAGAGTGTCACATTGGTTTGCAAACAAACATTAGATGTCACTCTAGATGTCATAATTGATCATGCAAAAAATTCACTTCAAGCTTGGATTTTTAAGAACTTTCAAGCCTTCTTTTCAATTAATCATCACCCAAAACTTATGTAATGTATCCATGACATATATTCCAAGACCTGGGCCTAACATTAATACCTTAAGTCTCTAATGAAGACAATAAATTCCAATTCTCAAAGTATGATTTTTAAACCATAATTTAAAACATATGCAACACATGTTTAATGAAACATTCCAACTAGGGTACATTTTGGGGCCTTACAATTTTCTCCCCGTTAAAAGAATTTCGTCCTTGAAATTCATAGCTAATCAAAATAGTTGAGGATACTGGGCCCTCATGGTCTCTTCTGGTTCCTATGTTGCTTCCTCAAGTCCATGATGCTGCCAGAGTACTTTCACCAACAGTATTTGCTTGTTCCTAAGTTATCTGACTTCTCTATAATATAGAAACAGACTCTTCTTCATAAAACAAATCCAGTTGTACTTGAATTTCTTGTACAAGAATCTTATATGTGTCATCAGACTGATATCTTCTCAACATAGAAACATGAAACACATCATGTAATTTGGTCAATTCTATAGGAAGAGCTATTTGATAAGCTACTGGTCCAACTCTCTTCAGAATCTTATAAGGACCAATATAATATGGACCGAGCGTACCTTTCTTCCTAAACCGAAGTATGTGTTTCCAAGGCGATACTTTCAAAATTACCTTATCACCTACCTGATAGTCAATATCTTTTCTTTTTAAATCAGCATAGGACTTTTGTCTATCACTTGAAGCTTTCAATCTTTGTTGGATAACTTGAACTTTTTCTTCAGTATCTTTCACAATTTCAAGCCCGATAATCTTGTTTT
>JANZXR010000171.1:15311195-15329950 GCA_027575705.1 Erythroxylum echinodendron | reverse complement strand
GAATCGGTAGAGTCATTGGGTAGGTTGAGAGATCGTTCAATCGATTCCCGTTAATTCGATTAGGGAAAAGTAGTTACAACTTGAGAGAGGGTAATTAGTACATTCAGAAATCTAGGGTGAGACACAATTCAATTAATAAAATAGGAGGGAGATAAAATAAGGAATAAGTAATCTCTAGCATTTAGATTCTTGAATTCATATTTTCTGCAATTGCAGTATTATCCATTGTTTAGATTAGTCTTTTAATTTTGATTTATTTTCCAGATTATTTACATTTAACAGTTTCATTTATTAAACAAAGTTGTGTCTAAATTAAGCGGTGTTTAGGCATCAATCCCTGTGGGATCGATATCTACTCTTTTTAACTATAAGTCACGTCCCGTTCACTTGAGGTTTTTAAGCGTAAAACAAGTAGATAGATTTTACCTTCAACAATCACGGATGAGAGTCTTGATCCAAGCTTAAGGTACAAAAGCTTGGCATTCGATAGTACATGGGTGGACACATCTGATGATCACTAAAGATAAAGGAGAGGCAGTTCAAAAAGACCCATCTGAATGGACAAGAGTTGAAGAAGAAAGTGCACTTGGAAACTCACAAGCAATGCATGTAATTTTTAGTGTTGTTGATGAAGAACGCTTCTTAATGATATCAGCCTGTAAATCGACTAAAGAAGCGTGGAATTCTTTGAAGACTATTCATGAAGGGTCTAAATATATGATAGTACCAAAACTACACATGTTAGCTATGAGGTTTGAAGAACTGAAGATGGACGAAAATGAGACTATTAAGGACTTTCATAAAAGATTGCACGATATTGTGAATCAGGCACATCAACTCAGGAAGAAATATTCCAATTTGAAACTAGTCAAGAAGACATTGAGATCAATACCTCTGAGATTTATTCCGAAAATTGCAGCAACAAAAGAGGCTTACAATATTAATGATCTGTCATTGGAGAAGGTAATTAGAATTCTTACAAATTTCGAAATGAATGTTTTAATAGGTAAGCAAGAGGGAAGCAAAGGATTGACATTACAGGTTGAAACTGGAAAAGGTGTGAATGACGCAGAAGATGAATTTAATGAGAATAAGGATTTGGTGCTACTCACTCGAAATTTTAGTGAATGGCTGAAAAGAATGAAAAAGGACAGACCTGAGTTTGAACAACAGGGTGGGAGTTCATCGAAAAAGAACTTCAAACAACATGCCAAAACTCGAAAGGGTGAAAGGAAGGTGAAGAGAATCCAATGTCATTAGTGTCAAGGCTTCGGGCTTGTTCAAGCTAAATGTGCTAATACTTTGAAGAAGAGAAAAGGGAAATCCTTTATGAGCACTTAAAGTGAGAATGAATTCAAGAGTGAATATGATAGTGAAGAAGAAATCGCTAATGGTGATGTGTTAGTTGCTTTATACAGCAAAAATCCAATTACTTACTTAACAGTAACTGAAAAGGAAGTAACTGAAAATGAAAAAGGTGGAAAATATAAAAATTTAGAAAAAATGCAAACAACTTGGCTTAAGGCCTAATATCGGATTATGACAGTGATGAGAGTGGCCTAGATGATAAAAAGGAGAATATTTACGAGGCTTACAAAGCTATGTATGAAAAATGGGTGAAAACGTGTAGAAAGAATGAAAGGTTGAAGGAAGAGAATCTCTCCATGAAGAATATCATTCAAGAGTTAGAGAAAAAATTGATGTTAGCATTATATAAGCTTGGTAAAGCTAGACTGAGATTAGTAAGTACTGAAAAGGAATTGAGAATATTGAATGGAGACATAAAAAAACTAGAAAAGTTAATTGAAATCGGTAAGGTTAAAGGGATCTTCAAGGCATTGGCTATAAGGGTGAGTGCTCTAAGGTGAATGAGGAGAAAAATGATATGTCCACATCTATCCGAGAAGAAGAAACATCGAGAAAGAATCAAAGATTCGTACCCACATGTCATTTTTGCAGAGTTATGGGGTATATAAGGCTAAGATATTACCAGTTACTGTAGATGTTGTTTCAAAGAAGCCAAAGCCGAAGAATTCTACATTCCTCACAAAAATCTTAACATCAACCCTCAGTACCGAAATCTACTTGGGTTAAAAAGAGTCAATTGTAAGCACTAGTGGTTCTTAAATCGATGAAGGTAACTTTGCAAAATGGTTGGTATTTTGATATTGGATGTTCACGCCACATTATAGGGGAAAAGAATTACTTAATCGATTATCAGAGTTGTTTGGATGGTCATGTGACCTTCGGAGATGGAAAAAAGGCTTCGGTGATTGGTAGAGGAAAATTATGTGTGGATGGATTGCCTCCCCTCAAGAATGTGCTCCATTTTGGTAGACCAAAAGCTAATTTGGTGAGTATAAGCTAACTTTGTAATGATGGTTTGTTAGTTAAATTTACAAGTGATGAATGTAGGGTGCTAACTGAACAAGAAGAATGTCTTGTGAGCGGCAAATGATCAGCCAACAATTGCTACATGTTGTAGGTTATGACCACTTGTAAATTAGCCACACATGCCAATAACATTGATCTACGACATCAAAAGCTTGGACATGTAAACTTTGATCTCAATAGCAAGTTGACGAAATTGGAAACTGTGAAGGGTCTATCCAAAATAAACAAAGAAGCGAAATCAATTTGTAGGGCGTACCAAATGGTTAAAAAAATAAGAGTGTCACACAAAAAGGTTAGATACGTTACCTCATCATGCATACTTGAATTAATTCACATGGATTTGGTTAGTCTAATATAATATGACAGTATTAGTGGAATGAGATGTTTTTTAACTTGTATTGATGATTATTCGAGATATACTTAGGTATTGTTTTTGAAAGAAAAATCAGATACTTTCAAGGCTTTTAGAAGCCTATGTGTGTAGGTCATGAATATGAAAAATATGGTTGTATGGAGAATTCGATTAGATTATGGAAGGGAATTTGAGAATACAAGCTTTGATGACTTTTTTGATGATTATGACATCATACAAGAATTTTCAGCACCTAAAACTCCACAATATAATGGAGTTGTCGAAAGGAAAAATAGAACACTTCAAGAAATGATCAAATCTATGTTGAATGAAAGAAAATTGTCTATGCGATTTTGGGTAATACAGTATGCTACCTATGTAACAAAGTTTATCTTCGAAGCATCTTGAACAAGACATCCTATGAACTCTGGAAGGGAGAGAAACTAGATGTGAGTTACTTTTATGTTTTTGGCAATAAGTGCTACAATTTTAGAGCTCGAGAACAGCTCAAAAAATTTGAGAGCAAAAGTGATGAAGGAATATTCATTTTTTATTCAACTCACAGTATAGCTTATCGAGTATATAATCAAAGAACCAAGAAAGTGCTAGAGTCCATAAATGTTGTGATAGATGATGTACCTCTGATGAATGATCAAGTGGCAAAAGAAAATCTACATAATCGACTCTCCGAACCAGTTCATACAAGCAACGAGACAAGATTGAAAAACTGTCTAAATCTGCAGTTAGTTGCTGCTGAGGAAGTAACTGCGGCGGCAACTAACTGTGCAAATTGAAAAACTGTCAGTTACTTCAGATAATGAATCAACCAAAACACTTAATGCAGAAATTGTTCCTTTAAATGTTCAAAACTCGAGAGAAGCTTATTTGAACTGGGATTCTCCCTCTCGAATCAAAAGAAATCATCCAGTAAAGAACGTCATTGGAGATGTCAATGAAAGAAGAAAAACAAAGGAAAGAAAAAGGGTTGATTATTGAGAATTTTTAGGTTATTTATGCTACACCTCCTATTTCAAGCCAAAGAATGTTAAAGAAGCTCTACAAGATAAGTTCTAGATAGCAACTATGCAAGATGAATTGATTCAATTTTCATGGAATGATGTATGGAAATTGGTGCCAAGACCATTGGATGCTAATGTGATTGGAATAAAATGGGTGTTTCGAAATAAAACAGATGAAAAGGTTAATGTAAGTAGCAATAAAGCAAGGTTAGTAGCTCAGAGATATTCTCAGGTTGAAGGAATAGACTTTGATGAAACCTTTGCACTGGTGGCATGACTTGAGTATAACAGACTATTATTGGGTATAACATGTATAAAGGGGTTTAAGCTTTATCAAATGGATCTAAAAAGTGTTTTTCCAAATGATTTTATACAGGAAGAAGTGTATGTCAAGTAGCCAAAAGGATTTATCGATTGAGTCCATACATACCACATTTTTAAGCTAAAGAAATCTCCTTACGGTCTCAAACAAGTACCGAGATCTTAGTACAAAAGACTCACACAATATCTCATCAAGCAAGGATATGAACGAAGTAGTGTTGACAAAACTTTGCTTATTAAAAAAGGTTAGATCTAACTTGGTAATTGCTCAAATCTACGATAATGACATTGTGTTTGGTTCTACTCATCCAAAGATGGTAAATGAATTTGTTGAATTAATAACATCTGAATTTGAGATGAGCATGGTAGATGAACTAAATTTCTTTTTGGATTTGCAAATTAAACAAGTGAAGGATGGAATTTTTTTTTCACAAACCAAATATGCCCAGAGTTTAATAAAGAAGTTCGGTCTTGAGAATGCCAGACATATAAGAACACCTATCAGTGTCTCAACGAAGCTAAACAGAGATGAGAATGGTAAAAGTGTTGATGTCAGTTTATATCAGAGCATAATCGAAAGTCTATTGTATTTGATTGCAAGTAGGCTAGATATTTATTATAGTGTTGGTGTATGTGCTTGCTATCAAGCCAATCCGAAAGAAACACATCTAACAGCTGTCAAGAGGATTATCAAGTATGTAAGCAGAACATCTGATTTTGGAATATGGTATACATCTGACTCGACATCTTATCTTTCTGGATATAGTGATGCAGATTAGGTTAGAAACTTAGACGATCAGAAAAGCACTTCAGGAGGTTGTTTCTTCATAAGAAACAATTTGATCTCTTGGTATAGTAAGAAGCAGAATTCAATTTCTCTATCAATCGCAGAGGCTGAATATATCGCTGCAGGTAGTTGTTGTTCACAACTTCTTTGGATGAAACAGATATTAGAAGATTACAGGATTGATCAAAATGTATTGACAATCTTATGCGATAACAAGAGTGTCATAGACATCTCTACGAATTCGGTTCAGCATTCAAATACGAAACACATCAATCTGAGGTACCACAAAGAGCTTGTGGAAAGCAAAATAGTCACTTTGCCATATGTATCTATGGAAAAGTAGTTGGTGGATATCTTTATGAAACCTCTTGATACAGTAAGGTTTGAACTTCTTCAAGGGGCTTTGGGACTTTGTGTTTTACATTATTGATGTATTATTTCCTATAAAAAAAAACGTTGCGTTTTCATCCAAGGGATTCAAAATCCTTAAGTGCTCTTTCTATTGTCGCTTGCGCCCCTCATCCCCTTCTCATATATGTCAACTCTTAAGCTCCCAAACGCTCATGTGGTTGCATTAAAAGTTTCTTCACCATGGGAATAGCATTTGCGTCGGATTTAAGGAACGTCACCATTGAAGCCTCATCCCCTTCTCATCTCTGTCGGGTCTCACACTCCCAAACACCCACGTAGTTGTATTGAAGACTTCTCTACTATAGACTTAGCATCTGTGTGGGATCTGTGGAACTTTGTTGAAGATTTCTCTCTACGACTCCTTTTCACTTCACGGTAGCTTCATTTATTGATTTTGTTTGGTTGTTTACTGTTTTTCTAATAATATGGGCGACAACAAAGAGAAAATGTCCTCTTCAATGTTGGAAAAGAAAACAACAGCTCCATCACGTCATTCAAGTCGATTAATGCTCAAGCCGACACCCAGAAGGAGACTCACTGAGGATGGGTCGTCTTCTGCTACTGCTATTGATATTCCTTACACTACTTCTGTTCAAGAAAGAGTACCAAATCCAGATAATGTCGTTATTCGGGTCATATAATCCATGGTTAAAGATTTTACTTCAGATTCTGATGAGAATTCCGTAATAGCTGCTCCACTGACTGCGCCTCCTACGGCTCCTCAAAAACGTAGAAAGGAGTGGGCTCGGAAAATAATATGACCACCTTGATGCATTTCTTCTGTCCACCTGACAATGGATGATGTAATTTCTTTCATGTTCTACTCCTCCGTTGCTGAACAGAAATGGGCAACTCTCAACACTCTCGGGTTCGTTCTAGACCATCCAATTAATTTTAAGGATTTTCAACAATATGGACTGGACACTTTATTATCGGAGAGACATTTAATGCAAGTCTCACTACTTCCGAAGCACTATGACTCAGATCTGGTAAAAGAATTTTACTGTAATTTAACTAGTGATATTCTGAATGAGACTGCTTTGAGTTATAGATTAGTATATGTGCAGGATCGGGTAGTACATTTTGATGCTAATCATTTAAATTTGTTTTTGGGATTTGATAATTTGATTGATGATCAACTTTATGATGATGATTAGAATGTGTCAAATGATTTCATTGCTACAATATTGACTGGTGAAAATTTGATTGCTTGGCCGTCTAGCTCTATGCTTCGTTCTTCAATGCTTACCCAAAAGTATTTCGTACTCTTTAAGTTAGTAGTGACCAACTAGATGCCATGCGCACATGATGTCTCTGTCTACTTGGCACAGGCCAAATTGATTTATGCGATCAGTACTAGGGTGCGATTCAATCTTGAATGTCTCATTATTGAAGCTATGTTGGCCATTGAGAATAAGTCGCATTCTTTACTATATTTTCCATGCCTAATCTTTCAATTTTTATATGCAAATGACGTTCGTAGGATGGAGTCGAGTATACCTGAGCTGGTGTGCTTTTAGGCAACCACGAGTAGTGGATTTGCCATACACCACATCTAGCCCCTCGAATGGCTTGGGGACAACTTCTGTCAATCCTCCTGCAGCTCTCTTTACTGAAATTGAGAGGGTTGAAGGCATTATTCAAGTGGCAAGTGATGCTTTTCGTCACTTAAAGCAGTGAGTTCTACGATTTACTGGAGCTCCTTGAGTTCGTCTTTTTGGCATATGTTGTTCCAAGGGGGAGAAGATAAGACTTGAACTGAAGTTGTGTTTGATTTATTTTAGTTGTGTTTGATTTGTTTGTGTTTTATTGGATCTTGGATTGAGGGGGAGCATTGTGAATTCAATATTTATATGTCCAATTATGTTATTTAGGAGGAGCTTAACAGTTGTGACAAAAATGCCAAAAAAGAGGAGGTTGTTAAGATATATAATATATATCTTTTTATTTAGTTTTGGTATTTTATTTATTAATTGGACATATAAGATATTATTGTTGTTTGACCTCGATTCAAAAATCACAGTGGATAATCTTATAGTTGTGAAAGAATTGTATACTGAATTAGAGTCTACCTTCAGAATGTATTGTGGTGATCACGCATGTGAGTGTTGAGGTGTACTACTAGAATTTCTAAAGTATGGCTAAGGGTTTTCGTATGGACATTGGTTTTGGTGGTGTGGGATTTTGGTGTGTTAACTAATGGCTATCTTTAATGCTCTTTGGTGGGTGCGTCAATTGTTATTTTTGTAAAAAATAGCTGAAGTGATTATGGGTGTTCTGTGTTAGTGACATACGATTGTTTTGATTTGTGGATGTAACGTATTTGTCTTGCGTCGTATGTGTTCTGTTGCACAGATGGAATTCTGGATAAATGGTGTTAAAGGTTATCGTGTGAAAAATTGCTAAACGAGCGTTTTTTTTTTCTTTTTTGTGGAGCATACAACTGGATTTGAAGAAACTTGATTGATTGGTTGCTATAAGTGTTAATTGACTATTTATCTTGATTAGGTGTTGATTTTCATTGTGGCTCACGACTGGGACATTGAATGTGGTGTGTAGGTATTCTGCCAAGGATTAATAGTTAGGTGTGCTACTGTCGTGAATCAATTTAGCTTGTAAACGACTTTCAAATCTATTTCGAGAAGTTATTATTCTCTTTTATCTCAAGTATATTATTGTCCTGTTCTTAATTAATTGATCACTTGATTTGGTTGTTTAGTTGTCCTCAATCAAAAGTTGTTTAGAAAAATCCTTTTTCAAATTAACACAAGTCGATCGTGCTATTTGGAGTGAAAATCTTTTATAGAAAGTAAAGTTAAAAGATAGGTACAAAGATCGAGTAGTGTTTGACAGATCAAAAAGTTTGTGAAACAACCACTTATATGGTTTTTCATTTTCCATAAGAAATTTTTAAGCTTGTAAAATTTTAAACTTGTAGGCTGCACGTGAAATATTTTAAGCTCATTACAGATGCTTGTGAGATTGGATCACATGAACAAAACAAAGAAGACTTAGATACAAGTTAATGTTTTTGATGGTTGCTCCAATGGGCAGCCTCGTAACACCAGTCCAGGAGTATCAAAGGATTGACTCCAATTGCTTCAATTCCGGGTCTGTAGATTCGGGCACTTCCTCTTCTATTGGAGCTCTGTAGGCATCAGCTACAGCCTTCCCTTTATCTAAAACGTCGGAAGGGATAGTCTGCAAGAGGCTGTAAATAACATAAGCTTAGCAGAGAAGTACCTAACAGCCTATAATTGTTTAGCCTTGCGGAGAAAAATATAAACGCATTACCTGTCCAGTGCGTTGAGAGCCACACCTATTTTAGCCTTCATCGATTCGATTGAAGCTTCCTGATCTTTCCTCGATGCATGCAGCAGCAAGGAATCAAGATCCTCCAATGCTCTGCAAAATTGCATACGATATTTGCTGTCAATACTTATTTGGATGGTTATTACTAATCAGTTGGTTCCTTGATGGGAAATATACATATGCTCTAGCACAAAAATAAAACCTTAAATGCTCTCAAGCAACGCCATTGCTGGCTTCATTTACAAATACCCACTTAAAAAGGTGCCAAAGTATCAATCATAGCTACTGGTTCAAAGCTTTTGCTGAAAAAAAATGGGAAATACCTGAGACATAGGTCGACGTCATTGAAGGCAGTATTACCCTTCCCAGCTTCAGAAGCATATTGTGCAACCTGAAGTTCCGAAGAAATTTCCAATGCTCAGGGACTCATGCACACAAAAACTGCCATAAAGCAAATGCAAATGAGAATGTGGAATGATGCTTTGGACATCTTATTTCAGATAGTCTTTCAGAAGACACCAAACCAAACAGGAAACTGCCAGACTGATCTTTGATTTCAAGTACTAGAACAAGATCAGTAGAGTATAAGCAAATCACTACAATGAGAGGCCAAGACTTCAATGGCCAACTTACGTGTTATGCTTTAAGTCCTCCCAGTTTCTACTTTACATTCTGGTACTCCACCCATATATCCCAGTCCACAAACAATGCTTAGCTTAGGCATCTTACTCCATATTGAAAAGTTGGAAAAAACAAGAACTCACAAATGAGACTTTGACAGGTCATACGATCTAAAGTTCTAGACATGAACACCCGATACATTATTCCCGTATTATCTTTGAATTCCAAAATACAGAACTTCATATTGACACAAAAGTACAAAGATTTAATTACAGCTACAAGCAATCAAAACTAGGATAAACGAAAAAACTAGGAAACTATAGAAAATAGAACCTGAACAGAGGAATCAGTATTACTCCCCTTTCACTTTACATTGTCTTATAATATATAGACATTACAGATTTCTATTCTAGGAAATTACAGGTGCACATGATAAGGTCCGGATTTGATTTAGCTAATTACAGTCGTACATGATCACAATATGATTTAGCTAACTTGTTGGAATCAAATATTCACCAAGAATATCTCTCCACACACCCCCTCAAGCTGGTCTCAAAATGTCTTGCATGCCCAGCTTGCCAACTAGATCATTAAACTGCTTCTTAAGTAACCCTTTTTTGAGAATATCAGCCACCTGTTGAGAAGTAGGAATATATAAAATGCAGATGGTGCCATTTTCAATTTTCTCCTTAATAAAGTGTTTGTCAACGTCTATATGTTTTGTCCTCGTGCAGGACAGGACTATGTGCAATTGAAATTGCAGCTTTAGTCTCACAATATACCCTCATAGGAAATAGAACTAGGAACCTTCAGCTCCTCCAGTACGCTTTTTACCCATAAAGCTTCACAAATTCCATGAGCTAGAGACCTAATCTCAGCTTTAGCACTACTTCTTGCTACAACCGTTTGTTTCTTGCTTCGCCAAGTTACTAAATTCCCTCCAACAAATGTACAGTAACTTGAGATAGACCTTCTATCAATAGAGTTTCCTGCCCAGTCAGCATCAGTGAATATTGTTCGTTTTCCGAAACATCAGGCCCTGTCCAGAAGTACCTTTTAGGTATCTTAGGATCCTATACACTGCACTGCATCAAAGTGTTCTTGACCTGGTGAATGCATAAATTGACTCATTAAACTCACAACAAATGCTATGTCAGGTCTAATATGAGACAAATACATCAATCTTCCAAAAAGTCTTTGAAATCGGTCTTTATCAACCACTTCTTCAGGTTTAGCAAGATTGAGTTTGGCATTAGATTCAACTAGAGTTTCTGCTAGTCTACAGCCAAGTAGTCCAGTCTCATTGAGAAGATCAAGAACATACTTCCTTTGATTCACAAAGATGCCTTCCTTTGATCTAGCAAATTCCATACCTAGGAAGAACTTTAGAGGTCCTAGATCTTTAATTTCAAATTCTTGGGCCAGCTTCATCTTCAACCTCTTAAGTTCTTCAACATCATCTCCAGCCAGAATTATATCATCCACATATACAATAAGAATAGAGAGTTTACCTTCCTTAGATCTCCCGTAGAAAATGGTGTGATCTGCTTGACTTTGACAGTAACCATACCTTTTCACAGCCTTCCCAAATATGTCAAACCATGACCTTGGTAACTGCTTCAGGCCATATAAAGCTTTTCTTAGCTTGCACACCTTATTCTTCCCATAAGTCTCTTCAAATCCTGGAGGTAGGCTCATGAACACCTTCTCATCAAGGTTCCCATTAATAATGCATTCTTGACATCAAGTTGATGCAATGCTCAGTCAAAATTCAAAGCCAAAGATAAGAGAATTCGTATATTATTTACCTTGGCCACTAGAGCAAGCGTTTCTTGATAATCAATACCATATGTTTGAGTGAAGCCCTTAGCAACCAGCCTCACCTTCAGTCTTTCCACACTTCTATAAGCTAACAATTTTACTGTGAACAACCACTTGCATTCTACTAGCCTTGTCCCCTTAGGTACTTCAACTAACTCCCAGGTTCCATTCTTTTCAAGGGCCCCTATCTCCTCCATAACAGTTGATTTCCAATCCGGATCACCAAGTGCCTCCTAAATGTTTCTCGGTACAAATAGGTTAGTAATTTTATAAACATATGAACTGTGATTTTGTGAGAGTTTGCTGTAGGAAAGGTGGTTTGACAAGGGATGATTAGTGCAAGATCTTTTTCCTTTCCTAAGAGCTATAGGAAGACTAAAATTAGCAGATAAATCATCATGAACATCAATAACAGTCAGGTTAGTAGGAAAAATGGATTGGTCAAGTTTCAGAGACAACAAGAGGAAGGATAGCAGATGGGTTACCTGAGCTGGATGTGTTTTCAGGTTCCTTCTCTGATGAGTTTGGGTGGCCTTGTAGTTGCATTGTTGGAGTTGATGGCCTTGCATTTGTATTGTTGGAGCTAATGGTTCTCTACGACTTTGTTGATTCTTTCTCTTAGCATAAATGCAAAGCTCTTTGGTCTGTTCTTTAGGAACTGACTGCAACATTTCTCCCCCTTTCTTAGAATCAGTATTGCTTGGTATATCATGATCCATAATTATGGTAGGTAAAGGTGTAACATCCCAAACATTCCCTTCTTCACTCTTGACTCTCCCCCTAAAGAAAGAATTTTTGATTTTCTAAGAACGTAATATCCATTGAGACTACAATTTTCCTAGTCAGTGGATTATAGCACTTGTATCCTTTTTGGGAAGGAGCATAACCAACAAAGATACATTTTTCAACCTTAGGATCAAGTTTTGTTGGACCTTAGATATATGGACAAAAACAGTACATCCAAAAACTTTTGGATGTAGAGCAGAAAACAACCGATGGTCTAGAAATGATTTGTGAAACACATCAAGAGAAGAAACATAGTTTAAAACACGGCTTGGCATTTTGTTGATTAAGTAGGAAGCAGTTAACACAGCCTCACCCCACAAGAATTTAGGAACATTCATACAAAACGTCAAGGCAGGGGAAATTTCAAGTAAATATTTATTTTTTCTCTTAGTAATTCCATTTTTTTGAGGTGTGTCAACACAAAGTTGTTTGATAAACAGTGCCTTTATCTTTCAAAAAAGTGCCAAGACAAGTTTTGAAATATTCAATACCATTATCAAAACGGAGTATGCTAATTTTTGAGTGAAATTGTGTTTCAATCATAGTATAAAAAGTTTGAAATATTTGGAAAACTTTAGATTTTTCTCTTAATAGATACACCCAACAAAGTCTAGTGTGATCATCTATAAAGGTCACAAACCTATTTTACCAGAGATTGTTTTAACACGCGAAGGCCCCCAAACGTCACTTTGAATCAAATAAAAAGGTTTGGAAGGTTGATATGTTTTAGAGGTATAAAAATTTTTATGGCTTTTTGATAAAATCCAATGTTCACACTGAAGTTTTGAGCAATCAACACATTTAAACAAATGAGGCATCATTTTATTGAGATACAGGAAGCTAGGATGGGGTAATCTATTATGCCAAAGCAAAATTAGTTCCTTAACAGAGGTAGAACGGATACTGCTGAGGCATTGAGCCTCTTTATGCTGGGAGTCGTCCTCAACAAAGCAGTAGAGACCATCTATAAGTTTAACACTGCCAATAATCCTCCTCATAGTCTAGTCCCGAAGCACGCAATGAGAATCAAGGAAAGAGACAGTACAATTAGTTTCCTAAGTAAGTTTACTAACGGATAGCATATTGCACCTAAGTTTAGGCACATAAAGGACTGATTTAAGGCAATATTAGGAGACAAGTGAATCAAACCTTTTCCAGCTATAGGAGAAAAAGACCCATCTGCTATACGGATTTGTCCATGTCCAGAATAGGGATTGTAAGCATGAAATAGATGAGAATGACTAGTCATATGATCAGAAGCTCCTGAATCAATGATCCAAGGAGTGGAATAGTATGGGAAAGAACACGATAGAGCTTCAGAAGAATTGAGATTATTACTTGTTTGTACACAAAGGCATTAGGGGCACTTGTGGATTCAGATTTAGGTTTCAACAACTTTAGGATTTGATTAATCTACTCTTGGCTGAATGGTGCGATGTCCATCTCATTAGCAACAAGGGTTTTATTGAATTTATCCTCATGAGACCCCTTCCAATAGGCAAGCTTCCCATAGAGTTTCCAGTAGGTTTTTCACGTGTGTTTTGCCTTGTTACAATAATCATACCAGACTCGTGCTTTCTCTTCAGGTTTCTTTCCACAACTACCAACATTGCCTACAGCCAAGGATGAAGTTTCAATACTAGGATTGGAAAATCGTTTTCCAAGCATGACCTGAAATCTACTTTCTTCACGACTCACCTCAGCAAAGACTTCTCTAATACGAGGGAGTGGTTGTCTCCCAATGATCCTGCCTCTCACCTCATCATACTCAACATTTAAACCGATTAGGAATTTAAAGATCTTGTTATCCTCAACAGTTTTCCGGTAATGATTAAAATCATAAGGAGATTTGCACTCATAAACATTAAATATATCTAGATCCTGCCATACACGATTTAGGGAATTGAAGTACTTGGTAACATTATCCTCACCTTGACTGATTTGACCCAATTTCAGAGTTAGCTAATATACTTGTGACTGATTTCCTAACTCAGAGTACATATGATGGACATTTTCCCATAACTCCTTAGTCGTATAGTGGCACGTATAATTAGAGCTGATATCTTCCTCCATTGAGTTCACCAGCCATGTAATCACCATAGAGTTTTCTGCATCCCATATTGCATGTGCAGGATCATCTACAACAGGTTCCTTCTTGTCTCCAGTTAGGTAGCCAATCTTGCCTCTTCCACAAATGTACATTCGTACAGATTGAGATCGACGAAGAAAATTTTCTCCATTCAGCCATATAGAGGTAACCTGAATGGAGCGGGATTCAGAGGTAGGATTATGGGCAGTAATAGGCTGAGTAGGGTGGCTGGAGGATTTTGTAATGTCAGCCATAGCTGTCTTAGAGGGATGGCAGCTGGGGTTTGTTCTTGTTCAAGGTGCTCTGATACTATATAGAAAATAGAACCTGAACAGAGAAATCAGTATTACTTCCCTTTCACTTTACATTGTCGTATAATATATAGACACTACAAATTTCTATTCTAGGAAATTACATTTGTAAATGATAAGGTCCTGATTTGATTTAGCTAATTACAATTGTACATGATCATGATCTAATTTATCTAACTTATTGGAATCAAATATTCACCAAGAATATCTCTCAATAGAAACTATAAAAAGACAAAATAAAAGTTTAGAAAAGAAATAATTCAAGAACATCAACTTACAGCTCGAATATTCACGCGAAGAGAGGCTGCTGGGCCAGAGCGCAATAAAGAACGGCAATTAGCAAATTGGGGTTGTTCATCCAGAGTTTTCTCTATGGTGATCAAAATAAATTTGCAATAGCAATATAAAATTAACTTTGGAGCACACTGACAGTATAGATGTGTGATCTCACAAATGCCGAATAAAACTCTTATTCTAGTGAAAAAGGAAATACTCCAGCACAAAAACAAAATTACCCAAGTCCTTAATCTGAAATTCTGTCAAGATTACAGCAGGTATATACGCTTCCAATAGATCAAGTCTTTTCCTGTTCAATATGTATGAAACTAACTCATTAGCAGACATGCATGGAAAAAATAGCAGTATTCTACAAAATCAACGCCCGTAGCACAAAAGACACTAAAAGTTGGTAACTTTTTGGCATTAGCAGGTAAAGAATTTCCAATCATTTAACATATATTAACAAAGCTGGAGTCTTGTGAGTTACACATTAACACAGTTTCTAACCCAACAGGAATTGCACAACAGAGCCAATTTCATGCATGTTCATTCAGTGACAATGTTTAAAATAATGGCAATTTGAAACCAAAACCCAATTGTCCATTGGTCATTTACCTTTTCACATACTTGTCCAAGAAGCTCCCCGCAAAAGCATCTGCCGGAAAAAAAAATCACTGTGCATGTACAACTTGAAATGCCATATACATTGCACTCTTTGTGTAACTCTCCTCATTTTTACTTCTTTGTTTTTCAGTTTCTTATCCAATGCCAACTTGAAAGCTATATGCTTTATCCTTTAACCTGTTTCCTTTACCCAATTATATCTGATACCAATAAATGTTTGAAATTTTGAATTCTCAGAAAGGGATCCACAAAGACTTTTCAGTCAGAGGGAAGCCCTCCACATGAAACTCTTAAAAATATATATATATATACGTAAACAGTTTCTCTCCTCTTTTTTTACAAATGAATACAGAATACCAACAAATATTCTCATTTTAAACAGGAAAAAACGTCCTAACTGAGGTTTTAGAAAGATCAATCAAAAGTAGGATTAAGGCTGTCAATATTACTGTAGTGAAAACATAAAAAAAAATTGTCATCTATCAATTTTATTTGCATTTTTTCTATAAACTTTTTTATTTGAAGGAACATTCGATGCTTACGGTGGCTAGGGAGGAGGATGAAAGGAGAAAGAAGGAGAGAGATAGAGACCAATCGCCTGCTCTCTCGCCATCCTGGGGTGGATAACGCGCAACTCACTGAGTTTTTGGAGATGTAATAGCGCTTTGGAGCTGATGGGTTAATGGGGTTGTGGCTAACTAGCGCCGTGGTGCGAAGAGTGGCCATTTCGACGGCGAGTGAATGAGAATCCTCAACGGATAAGCTTTACCTATACCAGGACAAACGCTCTCCTATACACTCTGTCCCTTCGTTTTACGTCCGTCAACAACAGCATAGTAATTTGAAAGACGATTTTACCCTTATCATTTGTAGCGTTTGAGTCATCACTTTAATAGGAAGTTTGGATTATTTGCCGGGATACATAATGAATGGAATGAAGGCGTGATGAATGAAATAGAATAAGTGTTATTTAGTTTGGTTTATTAATAAAAAATTTTATGCAAAAGTTTAATTTGAAAAAATAAATTTAAAATGATAAAGGAATAATTAATAAAAATTAAAATATTTTCTTTTTCTAAAAAAATCAAAATATCGATTATAGTTCTCACCAACTACATCATTATTATTATTATTATTATTATTATTATTATTATTATTATTATTATTATCCTTCTTCTTCTTCTTGTTATTATTAATAATTTCCTTATTCTACTGTTATTTTAACCCTCTCTTTTGCTCGCCTCAGTCACACCACACCACCACCATATTCCACTGTTGTGAAGTTAAAGAGAGTGAGAAGAGTAGTTTGAGTTGCGACTCAAATGAATTCAATTTCAAAAGCTTTTGCTCATCAAATCTCCCATAAGTGAAATGATATTATATAGGATGCAATACAATGTGTTAAAAGTAAAGATAGAAACTTTAAGTTAGGTTTGGGTCATTTTAAGCTATGGAAGAAACTTAGATGTGGGGACATAGGCAGCGTATTCTTAGCAGAGTTAAGAGAGATGGGTTGTTTGTTTGCTATGAGGTTATGGATAAAGGGATGTTGGCAGGAAGAAAGGACGTTGTTGAGAGCCCAAACTGAAACAGCATAGAAACGGCCATAACTAGTATAAACCGTCGGTAAATTTACTGACGATAAAATGACTATCCGTCAGTAAATTTACCAACGGAACATTACCTTCTATCAGTAATTATTAGCTATGGTCGTTTCTACACAAAAGTACTTAGTATGTGATTGGGGTATATGTCTTTCTAGTTATGAAGGTTCAATAAGGACAATAGCAGCAGTTTTAGTAAAAGCATTTAGATATAAGAATGCTAGTATAAAGAAGAGATCTAATATTCCTTCTAATGGTGGGATGATAACATAATATATTTAAGTACGAGTCCCACATAGTGCTAAATCCAACAGAAGATATCTAAATTAAATGTCAAGTATAAATTTGGAAAGAAAAGAACAATCTAGAAAGGACGCAAAAAGCATTTCATGAGTTCCAATGAATGAGAATATAAATGCAAATCACAATTGCAAGTATTAGAAGTTACCATCAACATCAATTGGTAGTTATTAACATATTATATAAGTTCATACACTTAATCTACCAAATCAAAATGGTAATAGAAATTGTTATTATCAATAATTAAAGGTTTAATATATAAAAGAAGCTTCATTCATATGTTCACCTGAGAGGACTAATAATTATAGGAGACGAGTTTGAAAACCAGGTTAATACAAGCCTTATAACAAGTAGTGTCTTGTAGATGTTGAGAAAATTTAAGATGCCATTAAATACCATAAGCCTTACTACCGGATCTCCTAATAAGACAGCAACAAAACTGTGGGTGGATAAAATGTACAGATTCTTGTGGCTGCCATAGTGACTCTGGAGCAAATTTTCATTAGAAGATGTGTTAGTCCTTAATGGCGCAAAAGGGGGTGAATTAAGTGTTTATAAAATTTAACAAATTTTTTATCCAATGTACTCAATTAACAAACAATCAAGATGAGAATTTCTTAATATAAATTAATAAAATAATTGAGCAATAAATTAAAGAGAATGCAAACTGATTTGTAGTGGTTGAGAAAACAACCCTTACCTATGTCCACTCCCGAAATTCTTCTTAAACTTTCACTATAATTCTTCTTTCAAAGAGATGAATTACCTTTGTACAATCTTTCTTGGTAAAAAGGAATCCTTCTTACAATATTCTTCCAAGGTGAAGAGGAATATCAATACTACTTGGATTACACCCAAGTACAATATTTAACAAACCAAAGTATTACAACTCAAAAGAACCTCTGTTAAAGTTGTAATTTTCATTATTTTGACATAATATCTTTCCGTTTTTAATTGATTTTGTACTTAAATTTGGGGTATTAATTTCACAATTAGGTGAAAAATCAAGGATTTGGTGAAGATTGAATCAAAATCAAGGAAACTGAAGATTAAGGATTAGTTGGTCATTAATCTTTAGATTTGTACCAAACCACTTCAAAAATACATATCTCCATTTTAACGAATCAATCCCTCAACCACAAAAAATGGGTGGTTATTCTCAAATTGGATAACTATTAGGGAGTATGAATATGGAGGATAATCTTCATATAGATCATACTTTAGAGTGAACAATTCTACTTTTGTACTAGCTGCTATGATAATCCCAAAAATCTGCACAAGGTAAGAAGATATATTTTAAGATTCGGATTTTGATAAGATTTTCTTGTATTTAAATTTATGGGATTTGTTTCCCATTTTAACCTAAGGTTTTACCCTCCTCCTTTTCTATAAATAGGAGAACCTTTCATTAGTTTAGGTATCTTTTAGCCTTTCGTAACTTCCAGAACCCTTTCTATATTTTATTGGTTTTTGTTTCAAGTTATGAGTGGCTAAAATCTTTATTATAGTCAAGATTATCAAGGTTTGATTCAATAAAATTGTGAGAATTGTTTTTCAATTATTTTTTTCTCTTCTTGAATTTTTAAACATTTTTGGTATTCTTGAGATTTTATTTGGTTTAAATATTGAGGTCTTATTTCTATCAAAGATGTAACATCCCCTCACCAATTGCTATGAATAGGAGTGTATAAGTGAATAGTGACATATGCAAGCATTCATAAATG